>LPNX010357350.1:685489-767943 GCA_001517045.1 Pseudotsuga menziesii
ATGGATAAAATTTCTTACGTAAAGTAGAAATTAAAGCAGACCACGATGAGAGAAGATTACCCATTTGTTTGATACCTTGCTGAAGCTTGCTTTCCCACCATACAAGTGCGGTGCCTGTCAGCTGAAGTGAAGCCAACTGAATCTTCACATCTTCTTCTTTGATCTATTGGACTCGACAATAGACCTCAATTTTCCTTATCCAACTATTCAACTTCTCTGCATTCGCTTCCCCATTGAACATGGGAAAATCAAACTTCACATCGAGCTTCAATAAGGGCTTCTTTTGAGGCTCTTTGTGAGGAACCTTGGAATGCTGAGAATGAGATGAGGAAGAAGCACTTGAACTTGTGCTTGAATATGAAGGTGAAGAGGGAGGCTCAGGAGGCTCTTCGACATATCCTCCTTGGTTAACTGAAGCATTGCCTTCATCCTTCACTTCTTTGTCTTCCTTCTTTACTTCACTGCCTTTCCTTTATTTTGCCATGCATTCTTCATAGTCTGCAAACAACTTGTCTACCTTGTCAGCCATCATATAGAAGACCTTGTGAAATTTTTCCTCCATCTCGATGCGGGCATCATTAGCATCCATCTTCCTCCTTCGGTGTGCACGTCAGATCTCGGACTTGTAAGGCTCTAATGTACCCTCACCAACTTGCAGTTTAGCCCTCGTGAGCATCCACACTCACAATCCAACATCAAATAGTCCTGCTCTGATACCACATGATCCGAAAACAAGATCTTTGCTACTCTATGACTTTAACATGAATTGCATAAAGAGCATGAATGAAGCTCACAAATCCATAAGAAGAGAACCAAACAGCATAGACAATACGCACATAAAGACAACAAGTTGATAACGAAGTTCGTCCAGGATGGACTACGTCTCCGGGCCTGCTTCTCAATAGGAGGGCTGATCTATAATCTTAGCATAAGGAAAAATACATGGCAATGATACAATGATACCTTGGCGACAATGGTCAGGAAGAGAATCGCTGCCCAAAACATAACCAGACTGCTTCCAGCAACTCCGAAGCCTGAAGACGGTGTAAAACGAGTATAAACACTCGTACCTTCCTCCTGCAGAGCTACGCAATCTCCCTTCTCTCCTTTAGCTACAAAGTATCCACTCCAAAGCATGAGTGGAAATGGAAACCAAGGGGGTTTATATAGTTTGGCTTGCCCCTCTTCACATTTTCCTCATGTTCTCGTTGGTTGCAACAAATTTTCCTCAATGGGCATGGAGTTACAACTCCTAAGTTGGTTCTCATGTGGTTGGGATTTTTATTAAAAGTTTTTAGTTGGAAATTTACCAACTATAGCATATTATATTAGCCCTTGTTATAACCTACCAACCCGAAACTATGGAGAACAACCCACATAACAAATAATTTATTTACAAACCAATTTGTTGTTTCAACCCACTTTTATATAGTTGGAAATATGGCATGTGCACTAAATTTACACGGGCTCCATGGGCTCCATATGCAATAGAACTGTTGGCGTTGTTGGTGCGTCATTGTTTCAGTCAGAGCTCCTGGTCATCACCGAAGGGGAGAACCAGGGGTCGTGGCTAGCCCCGATCCCTTTTTGTGCCAATATAAACTTTAACCCAACCTTAAGTAAATTTTATTGCATATGCATACCAAGAACCACACGTAGCCCGAGTGGCGACGGCGCTCAGAATTTTTTGCAGAGGTCATGGGGTCGAACCCCGCAGAGGCCATAATTTTTGTATTATATTTATTGGCCAATCCCGTGCTGCCACGTGGTGGCCTAGGATTGGTCCACCCCATGCCCAGTCGGCATCCAGTCAACTACCAAGTCACTGCCCGTACTACCACGTGTTCAATCTCCATTGGTCCATACATACATGTCATTCACCTTGTCCGTACTGTATGGATGCCATGTGTCATCCTCTAAGTGCTGCCACGTGGCACCCCTATTTTTCCAAATTTGCATGTTTCATCAATCCAACAGAATGCGATAACTTTCTCATACGGAGTCCATTTGAGGTGAAACGAATGCCGTTGGAATTGTTTCGAAGAGCCCTTCGATTTGACACTAGTTTTTCTAAGATTGGAGGACTTCAAAAAATTTCCTTCTTGGATCCTCCTGGATCAGAGACTTTGTAAGCTCAGGAGAACCAATGGCTCTCCAATAGGCTATAGACAAGACTGAGGTTGAAGATCCTTCATCCAAGACGGTCTGATGGACCTTCCTCCCAACTACTCTAGAGGCAATTTGAAATGCGATTTGGTGAGGTAATCTGGATTTATAGTTCTCTACGTTGAAATGGATCAAGTTGGTATTATCTAGGTCTAATGCCCCCAAAGTCGTTAGCAGGTTTTTATGCCGCCTTGGACAACTTTGGAGTACCTCAAGGGTAGACATCGCTCAAGGTGCCTGAGCTAAATCTTCAACAATAATATAAAATTATGCAGCTCGGGCTTTGGGATTGAAAACAACCTTCCTGAGGATAGCCTTAGGTGGTCGCAAGATTAAATCAAGATTAGGTTTTTTGATCACGAGAGGGCCATTTGACGAAGATGGAGGAGAACTAGTAGAAGGAACTTTCTCGAAGAAGGATTTTCATCCTTCTTCTCTACTGGCTTGTCATATGAATGACTACAAGTATTCAAATTAATGGTATCTAAAGACATATTCTGATTTCTTCCGTGGAACTAGAGGTCCCCTGATTAGACATATGGTCTATCAGTTGTTGTTGAGATGGGAAGGAATCGGTAAGTACCATGGGTGTGGGATTACTTTTCAGGAATTTACTAATCTCTTCACAACGAGGGCACTCTTTCATGAAGTGATCACCCCCACATAGAAAGCAAGGGTACTTAGCCTTTCTCTTCCCTTTATCATTCTCTGTGGTCATAGTCTTGGTATTCTCTTGTTAGTTTCTAGGTTTTTTATTTTTACCTTTTCCTTTTTTCTTATTGTCGGGTGTTTGTGTACTTTGAATAGCATTTACCTCGGTGGAAACCATAGGAGTTGAATGAGTAGTAGCAGAATCATTAGGTTGCTTGGCAATTTTGGTCATTAATGAGGGCTGGATTGAACCAACAACCCCATCAACAAGAGTCTCTGTGGGTGGATTAGCCAGGTCCATGCTAGGACAAGGAACTTAAGGGATGAGGTCATACAAAGTCTTGGATTTGGAATATACCAAATCTAGATACTAAGCACGACTAATAGCCTACTCTTTGGTAACAACACCACCCATAGCCACATCTCGGGCAATGGGAGGCAACAGAGATTTCGTGAACTAATTAGCTAACAATTGGTTCGGGATGGGAGCTTTAATAAGTCATCTCCACTCATGGATATGGTCGGATATGTGTGTGGAGGTATTTTTATGGAGTGAGGTCAAAAGTTCTATACTCGTTTCATAGCGAATGGGTAGCTGAAAGTGTGTAAGAAAAAAGGTTGCCAATGAGCTAAAATCCACAAACAAATGCTGTGGAAGTTCAATATACCACTTTGTAGTCATATCGGTCAAATTTCATTGGAAGAGTCTCAAACGAATAGAGTCATCCATTAAGGAGTTCGAAGAACACCATAGATGAAAAGTCATGACATGATTTTTGGGATCATCTCCCTGCTTCCCATCAAACTTTGGAATGTCTGATGATAACTTAACTGGAATAGCAAGCCACAAAGGGTTGTGCTGAATGGGATCATTTATCAACTTGGACAAATTGGGAAAGTCCAAAGTTACTAGGAATGGAAGTTGTCGATTAGGTTTGACATACTGGTAGTATTGATAAGGAATATGTGTACCAGTAGGACCATAAGCTAACTGATATATTGGTTGTTGAGTTGGTTGATGGGAAGATGACCCTCCCAAAGAGCCTCCCGAAGGGGGTGGACCTCCTGGTGGTGGGCCTATATGTGGCGATGGATGTCTAGGTGGTGTTCCTCCTGGTGGTGGTCCTCCATAAGGTGGACCCCAAGAAGGTGGGCCTCCAGGAAGTGGTACTCCCAAAGGTGGGCCTCCATGTGGTGGGCCCTTGGGTGGTGGTCCTCCAGGTGGTGGTCCTCCATAAGGTGGACCCCATCCAAGTGGGAATCCGCCTGGTGGGCCACCATAAGGTGGCCCTCTGGCACCTCCAATAGTAAGAATAGGCATTCCTCCCATTGTTGGCCTGTAAGACCAATTAGGTTTCCCCCACGGTGTAAACCTGTTTCTAGGGTAAGGGATTACGGGATACATGGTTCCTATAGAGGTAGGTTGATAATTCATCTTTGCTACAGGTAATTGATTCATTGGGTAACCATAACCCCAAGAAGACTAGTTGACTGTAGGTTGTTCCCCTAAGGGTTGGCCTAACCTCAATGGAGTGTTTACCATATTGGTATGAGTAGGAGGAACAAACACTGAAGGTTGTCCTACAACAGAATTCTTCCTAGTACTAGTAGAAACTCCACTAACAAATAACGTAGGTCGCGTCAGGGGTTTCCCTCCGACGTTGGAATGTACTGCCCCCATTTCAGCTGAGGATCTCCCACCAGCTACAGAGGTTGAGGGAGGACTAGAAACATACCTAGAATTTAAAACTATAGCGTTGGAGCTTTGACCTATATTACGAGGAGGCATACCATGAGGTGGGACATCATCAATAGGAGCCAAAGTCTCGGCAAGTGGACTATATCCAGAAGGCCATGGATCTGATAGACGGGGTAAAAGAGCCGACATAGATTCTTTGTGAGGTACGGGGGTAGGCATAACTCTTTCCATCCTTTCTTGAAAATTACAAGCACGATCAAGAGATTCTTGAATCCTCCTATATGCATCCTCATTCAAAGGAGAATTTTCAAAAGAGGGTATAATAACTCCAAATTTGGAAATAGCTTGACCCATAGAAGTTCTCCAAAAGGGAGCATCAAGGCCATGCTCAGTTTCATCAAGACCATCAATTCGACCTTCCATCGGAGAATGAATGGAAGTGTCAGGTGCAGGAGATTTTTCGACCAAGGGATTAATATAAGAAGTGAATTGATCTCCACTTTCTGCAATTGGGACAACTCCCACATGGGAATCAGTTGCAGCTCCTTGATCTATGGCTTCCATTGGGCCTTCCCCTGTTGCAGGTTGAAAGTCGAGTGGTAAGCCCTGGTTTCTTCTAGATCGTCTCAACTGAAAGTCAGCCAGATTGTAAAAATTCACTAAACCTAATCTAGGGTTTCAATGTCACGTACTCATACCCCATTATCATGCAGAATTAAAAAATTTCATCGAAGACCTTTACTATTCATCGAAACATGGGGCATGGCCATGACCACATCTCAACATTTCCAACACTGTCACGCTACCTCCTGTCTTCCATCGATCAATTCGACGATCTGAAAGGAAAGCTCTCAGAGGAGATCGGACGACGGAGAGAAAACGTGACAAAAATAAATGATCATAAATGATCCCACAGCTGGAACCAAATCAATGGTTCAGAATTCACCCGCAAAAATCAACGGTGCGAAAATCCCGAGTTGCAGGGTCGAAAAGTTGCGAAATTGCAATCTTACTTCCCGCAACCCGCATCCTGCATCAAAAATAGATCAATGGTGGAGAATCATCCTATGAAGATCGACAATGCAGAGACTTGAATTGCATAATTGGGAATTATGGAAATCGCGACACCACCATCCTACATCCTGCAAGTTGCGAAAGGGAAATTTGCAGAACCCAAAATCTGCGAAAAGACTTCTCGCATCCCGCAATCCTGCAAATTTGCGAAAAGGAGGATTTCTAGTAGGAAACCCATCTTTTTCACTGAAGTCTTGGATCGATTAGATCATTCATGCCATAACTGATCTGGCAAATCCACCCTACAACCTAGTTCAAAATAGATTGATGGAAAACATACACAGATGCCTATAATTGCAGTTATTCAAAGGAACGATGCATCAATTTAACACAACAACATGTTCATCACAATCCACCAAGCAATTTACTATACAAGAATTACCATTGCAGAGAATAGTATAGACAAGAACATGTATCTTGAACAGAACTTGTCCCGCAACTAGCTATGTCGCTGCAACGTTCCTCCCAACCATAGGCTAGTGCGCTCATTAATCTCTCAGCAACAATGCCACCCCTGAGCTGGGCATGATTTCCTTAAGGAATAAGGGAACACTAGCAGACTCATACATATCCAAGGTGCCTTAACACTTAGCCAACCCAACATAGTTGGGTTTATCAGGGTGCAGGGTAAAACATTCCAACAAATGGGTTCCATAGGCCACTCATCCAAGCCATCTCACAGTTGGGTATCACAGACTGAACACAGTCAAGAGAACATATGTGTTTATCAAACTATACACAATCAATCCATATCACTGCTAGGTTTATCAGACTGTGTGGCTCAAAGGTTACTCACCAGGTCAAACACAACAAGACGCAGCCAAGCCAACAGATGGGTTTATCAGGCCACAAACCAAGCCATCTTTCCAGTTGGGTTTATCAAGCTTCTAAGGAAATGGACAGGAAGAACTGCTAAGCTAGTGAGCTCATCTACAGAGCTAAGAACACCTTCACAAGACCTATCTGGCCTAGATTCCCCACTACCTGCACATCCAACACAAGGAAATGTCCCCTTCTCTGCTCCACAGTCCCTCGGGCTACACCTTCCCTTCCAGTCCTCTTCAGAATGTGCATAGCAAGTTCACCAACCACTCTTATCTTATTGTGAGGTTCCACACTAGGTTTATCAAGCACATTCTATGTCTCTCCCATTCCTAAGTCTTGTACATAGTTCAGACCCGAACCAAGGTGCCAACACAACAACCACATGGAGACTCTACAACACAGGCTTACTTTGGAACATGAGTAACAGGGTCTCATACACTCTATAGTTTAAGATAACGTTGCAGCAGCAATCACAGTATTTTCCAAGGAAAAATGCTCGTTGATGCAAAGGATACACACAGTAAGAGCTCCACTGCACCACAATGTCACTCTCCTACGTAACGAAGATGGTGGTGAACCCCCTGAATTCGAATGTCCCACAGCTCTCAAAATGTGAGAGTAAATCCGAAACATGAACGCATGGGTCAAAAATGACATACGATTCTGGTGTTTTCTTGTCCATGCAAGCAAAACACGACATTCCAAAATTGGGTGCTCTGCCCAATTCGAAATTTCCCATACTCTTCCCCTTCCAAGCAATAACTACCTCAACCACCTTCTGGCAGAATAAATGGTTGGGAATAGAAGACAAGAAAGAGGGTAGTTGGTAGTTCTGATGGGTTCTCCCTATGACACATGGATTTTCCCCAAAATGGCTCAAGGTTAACATTCCCTCCCCCTTATCGTTAGGAAAATATTGCCCCCATCTCATTATTCATTGCATTGACATAGCTGGCTGTGGGTTTTTCATTAACTTGTATATTTACATCATGTTTACAAATGTGCTTGCCTTAGCACAGAAACCATAGGCATCAACCATGATCACCTATATACCAATCATTAATCAATGATAGGACCTTGGCCTTGAGCTCCTTGTCATGATTCGATATAATATTTACATCATATACATTAATGCAATGGGGTCAAAACCGGGGTGTTACATTCCGCTCCCCCTTCAATAGCACTGTCCTCAGTGCTTTACAAAATTGAACAAAATGCTACACTTGCATCGCCTCAGTGCTCTGCTGATTCGAACAAAAATGCATGGCATCCTCCAGCTCCCATGTAGCCTATTCACGACCTTAGTGCTCCCACTGCACCTTTACCTGTCCTTTGGCTCAGTTCCAGAGCATGGTGACCTTCCTGCCGAGGATGTGCATTGGCTCGATTCGGAACTCTCCATCGGGTTCCACCTGAATCACATCCCAATTTATCATGTGGTTAGGGTCATGTATATATTTCTTAAGCAAAGAAACATGAAAAACATTATGATCCCTAGTGCTTGCAGGCAATGGAAGTCTATATGCAACTAGCCCTATTCTTTCAAGCACTTTGAACAGCCCACAGTATCTCGTTGACAGCTTGGCACAACTCCCAAGCTTCAAGGAACTCTTCTTTGCCCTCACTCTGAGGTAAAAATGATCCCCAATACTGAACTCTCTGTTCACCCTATGCTTATCAGCATAGCTTTTCTGTATGTCCTAGGATACTTTTAGATTCTACCTGATCTTTACAACCTTTTGCTCCATCTCCTTGAGAAATTCTGGACCAAGCAAAACCCTATTCACAGGATTATCCCAAGTCACTAGTGTTCTACACCTCCTACCATACAAATCATCATACAGACTTATCCCCAAGGATGCTTGTTGTCCATTATTATAGGCAAACTCTACCAATCACTTGATTGGTTTATCCATCACATACCTGCGAAGCATGTCTTCAAGCACTTGGTTAACTCTCTCTATCTGCCCATCAGTCTGAGGATGGTAAGCAGTGCTAAAGTTTAGCTTTGTACCCAAATCCGCAAACAACCCTTTCCAAAAAATGGAAGTGAACTTGACATCTCTGTCAGAGATTATTGCATTCGGCAATCCATGCAATTTGAAAATCTCCTTCATGAAGACCTTTGCAATGTCATCAGTCTTATGCGTAGACTTAACTGGTATAAAATGTGCTACCTTCGTCAACTTATCCACCACAACCATGATGGAATCATGTTGTCTCCAAGGCATTGGCAATTTTGTAATAAAATCCATGGAAATAACTTCACATTTCCATTCTGGAACTAGCAAAGGATGCAAAAAACCCGTAGGGTGTTGATGCTCAACCTTTACCTACTGACATTTCATGCACCTCGAAATATATTCAGCCATGTCCTTTTTCATTCTTGGCCAAAAGTATTGCTTTCTGGCTGTAGGAATTGTCTTTTGATATCTTGGGTGACCATAATATGGAGCTTGATGGATCTCATCCATAACAACTCTCCTCAAATATGCTACCTTTGGAATGTAAATTTTGTTCTTATAAGTAAGAAGTCCATCTTCTTCCAATTTATATCCCTCATACCTCTTTTCAAGACTTTTCTGCTGCAATTTGTCTTTTACTTGCACATACATTTCATCTCCAGCAGTATGATTGACAATCTGCTGCCTCAAATCTGATTGGCAAATACTAAGAGATGCCACATGCATTTCCTGCACCTTCCTGCTGAGTGCATCAGCTACCTTATTCTCTTTTCCTTTTATGTGTTTGATTTCAAAATCAAACTCACATAAAAACTCCAGACATCTAGCTTGCATAACATTTAGAGTAGGCTAATCAAATAAATACTTCATACCGCAATGGTCTTTCCTTAACTCAAATCTTCTGCCCATCAAGTAATTCCTGCACATATTGAGAGCATGTACTATGGCTGCAAGTTCCAGATCATGAGTAGCATATTTCTTCTCATGATCCTTCAACTTTCTTGACTCATAGCATATAATGTGGTTGTTTTTCATAAGGACTCCTCCAAGCTGTTCTCTGCATGCATCAGTACAAACCACAAAATCTTTCTATGGGTCTGCAACTTTCAATACTGGTGCACTGGGGAGAAGATTCTTCAACTGCTGGAATCTTTCTTCACACCTCGATGTCCATTCAAACTTTATCCCCTTCTTTTTCAAAGAAGTGATGGCATGTGCAACCTTGGATAATCCTTCAATGAATCTCCTGTAGTATCCTACAAGTCCCATAAAAGATCTTACATCTTTCACATTTCTTAGAGTAGGCCAATTCATAATGGCTTCAATATTTTTAGGGTCCACTGATATACCCTCTTCTAAGATAATGTGACCCAAATACTAAATTCTATCTCTATAAAAGTCACACTTGCTCAGCTTTTCATACAACCGATTCCCCCATGAGCAATTGCAATGTCAATCTCAAATGCTCTTCATGTTCTTCCTCATTCTTAAAATAAACAAGAATTTCATCAAGGAAAACAAGAACAAACTTGTCCAAATATCTATTGAATACACTATTCATAAGGCACGTAAATGTAGCTGGTGCATTTGTGAGACCAAATGGTACCACTACAAACTCATAATGCCCATACCTTGTTCTGAAGGTTGTCTTATGAATGTCTTCATCCTTGATTCTCACCTCATGGTAACCCGACCTCAAGTCAATCTTGGAAAATACCCTTGCTCCTCTCATTTGATCAAAGAGGTCATCAATCCTAGGCAAAGGATACTTGTTCTTTACTGTGACTTTGTTCGGCTATCTGTAATCAATACACAACCTGAGTGTACCAGCTTTCTTCTTTACAAACAGAACTGGTTCTCCCCAAGGAAACATGCTCGACCTGATATAATTTTTTTCCAACAACTCCTAAAGTTTCATTTTCAGTTCCAGCATCTTAGGTGTATTCATTCTATAGGGTGTCTTAGACACTAGTGCTGCTCCTGGCACAAGTTCAATTATGAAATCAATGTCCCTCTTTGGAGGAAGCCCTGGAATCTCATCAGGAAACACATCCTTGAATTCCTGCAACACATGAAAGTCCTCCAACCTAGGAGTTTCATTTTCTATTGCCTCCAAAATATGAGCTGCATATAATTGGCAACCTTTCCTACATAACTTTTTCAACTGCATTGCTGAAATCTGCCTCACAGAAATCACCTTTGGAATACCTCTTACTACTACTGGGTTCCCTTCTTGATCCATGCATTCGAAGGCCTTATTATAATATTCAAGCTTTACTCGGTGAGATTCTAACCAATCCATTCCAATGAGAACATCATAGGAACCAAGCAGTAGAAAATTCAGATCTACACAAGTGACCAATCCATTCATAACCAATGGGCATTTCTCCACCACTTCGATAACATTTCTCTTAGTTCCAATGGCTATCTAAACTAACCAAGATTTGCTATGCTTTACTTTCTTAAAGGCACAAATCTCCACTACTCTAGGATTAATGTAACTGTGAGTAGAACCAGGGTCAATCAAGATAGAAACAGATTGCTCAACAACCTTACCTGCAACTTCAATCACAGTTGATTGGTGATCTGCCTAGAAATCCTCCAGTGCTGCATAAATCCTAGGGATGACCCTTGCTACTTAACCCACTATTTATGCTTCTTGAATGTTGTAAGCTATTCTTGCACTCTCATTCTTGAGTGGACAATTCCTGCGCATGTGGGGTCCTCCACATTCCCAACATTGGAGAGGTTCTCTGATCTGCTGTGGATTTCTTGGCTTTTCTCCCACCACTCTAGCTGGCTGCGTTTCCACTTGGGATGGCTGCTTCTGCTGATTTCTGAAGTTAGAAGGTTTAAAACCTTTCTTCCTTTGGTTAGACTTCTCATTCTTCTTGACCTTGCTATACCTGACATATCTCAATAGTTCTAGGAACTTATTTGCATACTCTTCCATGTTCTGTTGTCGCAACCTCAACTCATGGAATTCCTTGATCTTGTCATCATAGTACCTCTCGGAGAGGTATTTCTGCTTGAAATACTTTTGGAACCATTTCCACACAATTTTCCTTTCATTAATCTTCCTTACTTGCTTGAAGTGCTCCCACCAAATGGATGCCCTTCCATTCAAATTGAATATGGAAACCCTTGCGTTCATGTTCCCTGAATAATCCTGAACTTGGAAGTACTTCTTCATCCCAAGAAGCCAAGCTTCAGCTTCTTGTCCAGTATTTACCTTTCCATCAAACGTAGGAGGTTTAGCCTTCTTAAATTCATCCCAAGAGCGATTCCTATGGTTCCTCTTCCTCTTTCCCTTGTGAGAAGAAGAGCTCGAATCCTCACTTACTTATTTTGAGTCAGATGATATACTATCAGTCCTTCTTCTTATTCTGGTACTGCTCTTACCGCCTTCTGGTTTTGTTGTACCCTACCCAAAGTCCATCTTTCTTTGCAATTCAGTCAAACTCTGCAACAAAGCAGCATTCAACTGATGCTGCTCTTCCTAAGCTTTAATCAGGATTCTCATGGTGGCTACAATATCTGGTGGTGTCTCTTGGATTATCCTTCCATTAGACTCTATGTCATCATTTCCAACTCAT
This sequence comes from Pseudotsuga menziesii, assembly GCA_001517045.1. Classification (NCBI taxonomy): domain Eukaryota; kingdom Viridiplantae; phylum Streptophyta; class Pinopsida; order Pinales; family Pinaceae; genus Pseudotsuga; species Pseudotsuga menziesii. Next base: position 697,465 of record LPNX010357350.1, read on the forward strand.
ACATTTTCCCCCATAGCATCTCACACACGCTCGTAGGATTCCCAAGCATCATATTCGTCATGGGTTCTCATGGCTGAACCACAACTTACTTTTCCAAAATGTACTATGACTCTGCAAAATGTGTTATCAACACCATTTGTTAGACACGCTGTAATTCAAAATCAAAACCATTTACTTACTGTCACCTGGCCTATCTAGGCTCAATGCTGTAATCGACAACTTTGGTTAACTGATTCCCAGCCCATCCAGGCCCGATGCTGCAACCCGCAACTCTGATACCACAATGTAGTGTACTACAAGTTGGTATCAGAGGGCACTCTTGACTACTTTACGGCCCATATAGGCCCAATGCTACAACCTGCAGCTTTGATACCATAATGTCACGTACCAATACCCCATTATCATGCGGAATTAAAAAATTTCATCAAGGACCTTTAATGGTCATCGAAACACAGGGCATGGCCATGACCACATCTCGACATTTCCAACGTTGTCACGTTCCCTCCCGTTTTCCATCAATCAGTTCGACGATCTGAAAGGAAAGATCTCAGAGGAGATCGGACGACAGAGAGAAAACGCGACGAAAATCAACGATCATAAACGATCCCATGGCTGGAACCAAATCAATGGCTTAGAATTCACCTGCAAAAATCAACAGTGCATAAAGCCTAAGTTGCAGGGTCAAAAAGTTACAAAATTGCAATCTTACTTCTCGCAACCCGCATCCTGCATCAGAAACAGATCAACGGCTGAGAATCATCCTGCAAAGATCGACGATGTGGAGACTTGAATTACAGAATTCGGAATTATGGAAAACGTGACACCGTGATCCCGCATCCTGCAAGTTGCAAAGAGGAAGTTGCGGAAGGGAAATCTACGGAACCCAAAACCTGCGAAACGACATCCCGCATCCCGAAATCCTGCAAATTTGTGCAAAGGAGGATTTCTGGCAGGAAACCCATCTTTTTCACTGAAGTCTTGGATCGATCTGATCACTCAGACCATAACCAATCTGGCCAATCCACCCTGCAACTTAGTTCGAAATACATTGATGGAAAACATACATAGATGCCTGTAATTGCAATTATTCAAAGGAACGGTGCATCAATTCAACACAGCAATATGTTCATCACACTCCATCAAGCAATTTACAATACAAGAAATACCATTGTAGAGAATAACATAAACAAGAACACTTATCTTGAACAGAACTTGTCTCGCAACCAGCTATGCCGTTGCAACGTTCCTCCCAACCATAGGCTAGTGCGCTCATTAATCTCTCAGCGACACTGCCACCCTCAAGCTGGGCATGACTTCCTCAAGGAATAAGGGAACACTAATAGACTCATACATAGCCAAGGTGCCATAACACTCAGCCAAGCCAACATAGTTGGGTTTATCAGGGTGCCAGGTAAAACATTCCAACATATGGGTTTCACAGGCCACTCATCCAAGCCATCTCACAGTTGGGTATCACAAACTGAACACGGTCAACCCAACATTCACCCTTAAGGACCATTCAAGCCAACATATGGTTTTATCATACGATACACAATCAAGCCATATCACTACTAGGTTTATCAGACTGTGCGGCCAAAGGTTACTCACCAGGTCAAACACAACAAGACGCAGCCAAGCCAACAGATGGGTTTATCAGGACACAAGCCAAGCCATCTTTCCAGTTGGGTTTATCAGGCTTCTAAGGAAATGGATAGGAAGAACTGCTAAGCTAGTGAGCTCATCTACAAAGCTAAGAACACCTTCACAAGACCTATCTATCCTAGATTCCCCACTGCCTACACATCCAACACAAGGAAGTGTCCCCTTCACTGCTCCACAGTCCCTCAGGCTACACCTTCCCTTCCAGTGCTCTTCAAAATGTGCACAGTAGGTTCATCAACCACTCTTATCTTATTATGAGGTTCCACACTAAGTTTATCAAGCACATTCTACGTCTCTCCCATTCCTAAGTCTTGTACATAGTTCAGACCCGAACCAGGGTGCACAACACAACAACCACATGGAGACTCTACAACACAGGCTTACTCTGGAACATGAGTAACAGGGTCTCATACACTCTGTAGTTTAAGATAATGCTACAGTGCAGTAATCATAGTCTTTTCCAGGGAAAAACGCTCACCGACGTGAAGGATACACAGAGGAAGAGATCTGCTGCACCACAATCTCACTCTCTTGCGTAACGAAGATGGTGGTGAACCCCCTGAATCCGAACATCCCGTAGCTCTCAAAACGTGAGAGTAAATCCAAAACATGAATGTGTGGGTCAAAACTAACATGCGGTTTTGGTGTTTTCTTTTCCATGCAAGCAAAACACGACATTCCAAAACTGGGTGCTCTACCCAATTCGAAATTTCCCATACTCTTCCCCTTCCAAGCAATAACTACCTCAACCACCTTCTGGCAGAATAAATGGTTGGGAACAAAAGACAAGAAAGAGGGTATTTGACAGTTATGATGGGTTCTCCCTGTGACACATGGATTTTCCCCAAACTAGCTCAAGGTTAACATTCCCTCCCCCTTATCCTTAGGAAAATCATGGCTCTGTCTCATTATTCATTGCATTGACATAGCTGGCTATGGGTTTTTCATTAAATTGCATATTTACATGATGTTTACAAACATGCTTGCCTTAGCACAGAAACCATAGGCATCAACCATGATCACCTATATACCAATCATTAATCAATGACAGGGCCTTTTCCTTGAGCTCCTTTCCATGATTCGATATAAAATTTACATCATATCCATTAATGCATCGGGGTCAAAATCGAGGTGTTACATTCAAAACTAGGGAAATCACACAAAACTAGTCCTACACAAACTATAGGCCACAAGCAAACTTAAGTGACAAGAGGGGTTGAATAAGCCGGTTCCTCACTAGGATTATCAAGTTTTTGCAACTCATGATATACCACAGGGTGCAACAGTAAAATGCGGTGAGGAGGATCAACTGTCCCTCACATGAATACCCGACTACCTAGACAGCACATGCATAGTAATCTCCCCGAGTGTTGTTCTCGGTGTATTGCACCAACAAGATGGCCAAAATGGATTTTCTCGAATGGTCTCAAGAATCCTAGAAGGGCCTCCTGATATACGCAAGGTACGTGGGAGTTCAAATCCGTAGTAGTGTTGTCTAATGCAGCACCGTCCACAAGAGGCCTTTTGATATACAATCGCGTACATGAAGTACCTTTCGATATACCTCAAGGGTACGTGAAAGGTCATTCGATATACCGATGGTACGTGGAAGAACTGTGGAAGTCCTGGGTTGCAATGCAGGCAATAAACGATAGCTCCTACGTTTTACGATGCTAGAACACGTGTCTAACCTATCACTCAAGTTACTAAAAAAATTTAACCTATAGGTACCGTTGATTTTAATTTGAACGGTTATGTGAATGCATCGAGTTATGAAATAAATCTAAAACCATGCAATTATGATGTGCAAACTCTTTCACTTTACCTTTCAAAGCATGCCTACTTACAGGAAGGAGAGACTTTTTTTTTTCCAATTCCGTTTCGAAACTAGAAAACTTTCCCAAGCAGTCTAACTCAAAAACTTTCCAAGAATACAAAACAAGCAAGACGCTTCTAAACTATTCTTTTGAAAGAAAGCGAAATAGGGAGAGATCTCTTTTCTAAAAAGAAAGACAAAGAACACTCAAAGGCATACTAAATATCTTTTCTATTTTTCTTCAATAACGAAAAGATATAACTTAAAAACTACTAATATTTTTCTTTTGATTGAGACAATAATGTAAAAAGAAAGAAGAATAATGGAGATCTAAAATCTTATGAGGCTCAGAGACCTAATAATTCATCTTCAAATAGAATTATTGTAGTAGGGATTTCGCCCTTGCTACAGAATGGAACAGCTCCCTTCTATCTATAGGACGGAGGGGTAGGGTTCCTGTGAGGTATGGAAGAAAAAGAAAGAAAACGAAATGAAACAGAACCCCTGCAAACAAGGTTAGAGCTAAGCTCCACAACCCTGCATCAAACTGTTAGAAAACAAAGAACTAGCCATAAGCAACCAATGGAAACCTGCAACAAAATGTTAAAAAACAAGCTTGCAAACAAATAATGTCAGAAAACTATAATATAACAAAACAAAAACCGAAAGAGACAAGTATACCTTCTCTGGTTGGAATGGGCCACTATGCCCCAGCTTGGGAGAACACCTCTCAATGGATGGGGAGTTATGGCTCAATGGAGGAATGGAGGAGATGGAGGGTGAATGACTTGAGAGCCAAAGGGTCTCAAGGCACTCACATGGGCAGCATAATGATAGGGAGATGAGAAGTGATTTGAGAGTGACCCCCACCCCTCTATTTATACTTTTTCTTGGGATTTTTAGGGTTTTAAGCCCCTGGTTGGGGCTTTAGCCCCTTTTCTGGGATTTTAGCCTCTTTCACCCAATCCTTAGCTCCTTTGGGGGTTTTAAGCTCCTTTAAGGGGTTTCAGCCCCTTTTTGGAGGTTTTAGCCCCTATGGGAGCTAGTTTGGCTCTTTTTAGGGGTTTTTAAGCCCTTTTTCATATTTTTAAGCCTTTTTGAGGGTGTGGGGGTAAAATGAGGGTTGTGCATGGATGTCCTTGGGTGGTGTAGGTCATGTAGAGGTTAGTGAGGGATTTTTTGGGTTAACAGATTTCCCCCTGATGTGTGAGGGCAGGAGCTTATCGTATGGCCGATGGGCATCATAGGATTTTCTTGGGGAGAGGTGGTGCTTCCTAGGATGGGGCATGGTGGATTTTAGTTTTTGTATTAATATGGTTCCCATCAATGGGTGAGATACTATAGAAGGAGCAAGTCGACGAAGTCGAATTAAACGAAGACCGACTTAGTCAATCAGCCGACTAAGTCGATGGGCCGACTTAGTCGATCAGCTGACTAAGTCGATGGGCCAACTTAGTCGATCAGCCGACTAAGTCGATCGGCTGACTAACTAGAAAGATTAGTCGGCTAACTAACAGTCGTGTCGGTTCACCGAACCGATAGGTAGTTATTTTGTAACTGTTTGTAACTTGTATATATTAGGCTGTTGAGCCAAGCAAGAACTCAGTTCAATTCTCTGCCTTGTATGAACTCATTACATTAATATAATCTGTTTTCATATCTGTTCTTGTCTCTTGTCTCTTATTTATAGTTATGTTTTAGTATGTATTATTGGTAACCTTATGTGATCTATGAGATTACAACATTGGTTCCGTTGCTGGTAGTACATGTCTAAAATATATGCTCACATATGATACCAGAGCAGGAGATCAAGGACTGGTGGGACCGTAAAATTGCGAACTACTTGCAAAATTACGCAAGACGAAACAGATTAACAGTCGCTGAAGCTAGAGCCATATTTTTCACAGAGACACATTAAAAATTCGTCGAGTCTGTGCCACAACTATTGAAGCAGCTTCTGGATGAGAAGACCGGACGCGACTAAAGAACAGCAGTTGCTAGATAAACTGTTCCGAGGGGGACGAACAAATCTGTCGGAGTGGTTTGAGAAAATCGCCGACGACTTCTGTGAGGAGCAAGCAGTTGAAGACAGAACGTCGGTAGAAACTGTCAAAGTGAAATTCTACACAGATTTCACCGAACAATTCTTGTGCTCCTTGCCGACCTTGCTGTTCAAATTCTTGATAGAGAACGGAGCAGGCCACATCGTCGAACCTAGACCACCACTGTGCGAACAGCCCCCAAACACCAATTGGGCGGAAAAGCAGAGGAAATGGGAGAAATTTATTGTAGAAAGGGAGTGGGAATACTTCCTAAGCAAGTAACTCGAACTATCCGGGATTTCTAAAAGCATCGGGTAGGCTATGGGGGGGTAGCTGGTCTTGTGTCGGAGGTAGAGTATAGTGGATCCTAGTCGACCTAAGGAGGATAGACGCCACCAGTGATGAAAATTCGACTGTAGAAGACTTCAAGAAAATAGTACTGTACGAAAGTATGTCGGACATTCAGAAACAAGAAAGGGACGAAAGACAGCAGAGAAGGGAAGCAAGACGCAAAAGAGCCGACGGGCTGCGCAGAGAACAAAACCCTAGGGAGACCGACCGTGAAGAGAATCCGCCAGAGTCAGGTCATGACCGACAGGAAGAGGGCGTAGAACAAGAGGTGTCCCCTACGGAGGAAGAAGTATGGATAGAGCAGCCAGAAGCTCTCCAATTAATAGCTCCCGGTGAAGGAACGACCCTTTCCCCATTAAATCCACATACCAGAATACAGACTATTGTCGAAGACAACCTCCGACTAAGAGCTGGTGACTATAGTATCTGGAATCGACTAGGCGACGATACGTACACCGGACGACATCTTGTCATATGCCGACCATTCGAAGGGAACTAGGTGACGATTCAAGCGGCACCCTCCCTCCGAAGTATCAACTTGCTCTTACCGACACATGAAGGAGCACCCCCCCCGCCAAGTACAGCTTTTGAAGGAATTGAACACACAGCCCTGAGCACACAAATTTTTAGTGGACCATCGACAGTAGAAATCCACAACAACCCACTGTATGTCAAAGATGACTCGACCACCGTCGGAGGCACCAGTTCCGTCAACCAAAATTCCGCAGGACCGACTACATCAACAATCCCACCACTTTCACCACCACCCACACCTCCGACCCCGCCAACTTCTGAGAGCAGTGAAAGTGACTCAGACATGGGTCACGGATCAGCTCACATTCCTCTCTACGAGGGGGATGAAGACCCCAGATGACATTGGTTCATCTGTGAGTCGATCTGGGATGCAAACCAGGTGACGGATGAAGACCGATAGATGGCTCAGTTTGCAGGAGCCTTACGGAAAAGGGCCCTGACCTGGTACATGAAATTTTCAGAAAGGCAACCCAGAGCAACGAAAACTAAGATTAAAGCACAGTTCTTATCCTTTTTCAAGACCCCAGACGCTAAGCACCTGGCCGCCAAAAAGCTTAAGACAATGCAGCAAAAGCCAGGGGAGACAGTCCGCGACTACGACAAACGCTGGAAGGACCTATTGAGCCAATTAGATTATGTTATTAATGAGAAACTACTAATTCAATGGTTCCTTGCAGGATTATCACAAAAAGTATGCCGACACATCAGTTTGGAAATGTTCAAGACATATGAAGATGCGCTGACCAAAGCTCTGCAGGTGGAAATGGATGAAGACATACCTGCCTATCCGACGGACCACATGATAGAAGAACAGCTTGAGAATGTGCAGAAGTCCTTGAAAGAACCGACCCTCAAAAATCAAGAAATATGGTGTACTAAATGTTCGACGGCCGGACACTCGAAAGATAATTGTCGACACGAATACAGCCGACAAGACGTCCGCTTTGTGCAAACTAAAGTATTTTGCGACATTTGCCAGGAGGCCGGAGATCATTCTACGAAAGAATGTCAGTTTAACATGAAGAACGCAAAAGCTTCCTCGTGCGCCATCTGTGAGACAAAAAGTCACAATACGGCCGACTGTCAATTAAACCTGAAAAACAGACAGAACTATCAAGCGGTCTACCAGACGAATGCAGTGGCACAAAGCAATGAGCAAAATAATACCAATGACCAAAATGGGCAACGATACGAAGGCCGACGATATGAGCGCCGGTACGACAATCGACGACAAGGGTTTGGAGGAAGAGGTCGATTCGTCGAGAATCACGACATACGCCCGCGTCGATCTACCTAGTGCTTCATCTGCTATAAAGAAGGGCACCGATGCGCAGACTGTCCGTACAAGGACAGAACTGACCTTAAATTCTGTACACATTGTGGAGTAGGCGATCACTCTCTCGAGGATTGTCCTACCATGTTAGAAAAAATCAATAATAAGAAAAATGTTAATGTCTTGTCTTGTGTACAAAAGCATGATGTATTAACTACTAAAAATCTGCATATTGTCACTCACCAAGGCACAAAAACAGGGCCTGATAACCCTCAAATTAGTAAAATTAAAAACACAAATGGTTATCCGGATCCTCTGAAGGAAAAACAAACTTATCAAGAAGCCACCCACATATTTCAAGACATTGCACAGCAAGAAGACATTATTACCAGTTGACTTAGCCCGACACAGCAATTAACTCATCTCATCCAAACAGACAAATCCGTAGCCCAGTTCATTGATTTATTACACGAAATAAAAAGCACTAATTTTGGAAAACAAACTAAGAACATTTGCAGCCTAAATCAAAAAGACAAAAAACGATGTCGACCCACTTGTCGACCTGGAAATCGAAGGTTATCACGTCCAACAAGTGGTGCTCGATTTCGGCTCTCAGGTAAATATCATGACCAAGGATACATGGGAAAAGATGGGCCAACCTCGACTCTATCAGTCAGGCATTTACCTAAAACTCGCTGACCAAGGCCTCATTGAACCCATTGGAGTTTGGAAAGATGTCGACATGACCATCAAAGGAATCTTGACTAAGGTTGATTTTGAAATCATTGACCCAAAAGAAGGATCTAGCTCCTTCCCAGCGCTAGTTGGTCGACCTTGGGGACGAAAGATGAAAGCATCCATATCCTTAGACAAAGAACGAATTAAGTTAAAAGGAAATGGTCAAAAATTCATTGTACCCATTAATCCTTCCCAAGGAGCACCTTGGACCGAACCGATTGATGAGGAAGTCGATGTCAGACAGCTTTACCAGATCCATAACAATACGGACTATACCGAGCCAAACATCTATGGGGAGCTTCACTTAGGTAACCAAGACTTAATTGGTTATAATTCAGATGCTGAATTATATGACTGGGAAATGGAAAATTATGAAACACAAGCAAGAGGGTGCTAGACTATACAAAAAGTACAGAAAAAACCCACCCGACAGTGCTTCATTGTATCAATTATCCCCAAAGTCTTTGAAAAAAAAATCAGGGAATGACCTACATTACAGCCAACCAACTTACATAATACCCAACTGCCCAAGTATAAGGAAAGAGAATCCCCAATCATGCATCTTGAATAAGTATCTAAAAATATTGGAGAACATGGCAGACTTCAAAGCTTAGTGGAAACATTTACAGGTCAAGCAGCTAGATGGTGGAACACCCATCAGACAAAATTGCAGACCTGGACAACTGCTTCAACTTTCTTTGTTGAACGATTTGGTGGGAAAAAGTTAACCCAGGAAGCTCAAATCCCTATCTTTGTCCAAAGCCAAGACCCAGAAGAACACATCAAGCTTTGTGAAAAGGAGTGGAGACGGCTTGGATACAAAGATGAGTGAGCCTGGCCACATTTGTTCCCTTCAACCCTAGCCGACTTACCTAATAAATGGTATAAGATGGAGGAAGCTAGAGGAGAAACCTTCTTTTGGCATGAACTTAAAGAAAATTTTATTAAGGACTTCCAGTTCATACCTCAAAACGAAAGATTGGTTGGGACAGCACACCAAATCAAATAGTTTCTTCAACCGACAAAAAAACAACCCGCCCAAGACCATCGACAAATCAAGGACTGTAACAAGATACAAGCTGAATCAAAATCACAGTCGACACGTTTACACTTAGAAAATGAACACATAGAAGGTAAGAGCTTTATATGGAAGACCAACCACATTGAAACAACCAAACTGATCTACTCAATCCTGAAAGTCGAGACCACCGACAAACCAGACCTTGACAGAATGACTGCAGCCGACTTTTCGGCTACATTCTCATAGTTCAAAGAAGGAAGTCGGCCGATCAATGAAGCTAAAGCACCAGAGTGGCTGGATGCCAAAGTGAAAACTAAGGAGGTCGACATTTCAAACGACGACCGTCCAAAATAGCTAAGATTGGGGACTACTGGAACGAACACCAAACTACCGAAATCATAAACTTACTTAGAGAATTCCAAGATGTCTTTGCACGGGACTACAAAGACTTAAAAGGGTTAGTACAAGAAATGGGAGAAATGAAAATAGATACTAAACCTGATGTCCGACCTGTCAAGAAACGACCCTACAAACTAGCTCATAAGTATAAGGAGATAGTTAAGAAGGAAATAGACAACATGTTAGCAGCAGGGATCATTTACCCTATCGACCAGTCGGAATGGGCAAGTCCCATGGTCGTACAGCCCAAGAAACATGACCCGACCAGGTTACGAAATTGTGTCGACTTTAGGGAGCTCAACAAAGTCACACTCACAGATCCATTCCCCACCCCCTATGCTGATGAAATCCTGAATGAAGTTGCAGGCCATGAATGTTATCCATTTACAGATGGATTTTCAGGATATAATCAAGTACCCATAGCAAAAGAGGATCAAAAGAAAACAACATTTGTATGTGAATTTGGGTCCTTTGCCTACAGAGTTATGCCTTTTGGGTTGAAGAATGCACCTACAGTATTCTCTCGAATTGTTGTCAAAACATTCCAAGAGTATATATATAAGACCATGGCAGTATACTTCAACGACTGGACTATATATTCCACCCTAAAGGATCACTGCACATGGCTCCGACTTATGCTGGAGAGATGTCGACAGATACAACTCTCCCTAAATATTAAGAAATGTATTTTTATGACTCCCATAGGCATTCTCTTAGGGCATATTGTCTGCAAAGACGGTATAAAGGTCGACTTTTCCAAAATAAAAATCATCCTCGACCTAAAACCCCCAATAAACCCTAAACAGGTCAGAGTGTTATTGGGCCATACAGGATACTATAGGAAATTCATCAGACACTATTCAGATATGACTTACCCTCTGGAAGAACTGCTAAAAGAAGATCAGGAGTTTACATGGATAGAAGAATGCCAAATATCCTTCGACAAATTGAAAAGAAAACTGGTCAAAGCTCCCATACTTAAATTTCCAAACTGGTCGACCAAATTTCATGTGCATATTGATGCATCAGGCATCGCAATTGGAGCCATCCTTACTCAACCAGGGGATGATGGGATGGATTACCCTATAGTATACAGCAGTCAAAAATTAAATAAAGCTGAAAGGAACTAATCGACCACTGAACGAGAAGCCTTAGGTATGGTCTTTGCCCTCCAAAAGTATTGACATTACCTATTGGCCAACCCTTTCATATTTTATACTGACCATCAAGCTTTGAAGTACCTTGTTAATAAACCCCTTCATCATGGAAGAATTTGTCGATGGTTACTTCTTCTTTTTGAGTTTGAAGTGGTGGTCCGACCAGGAAAGCTAAATGTCAGACCCGACCACCTATCATGTATAGACACAGGGAAGGAACCGACCGGAATCGACGACGACTTGCCGGATGCACATCTATTTCGCATACAAGCAATACCCGAAGAACTAGAAGAAATAGCTCAGTTCTTAGAGACAGGTCAGGCACCCGAAGGTCTGAACACCAAGAAGAAACAAATCTTAGCTATGAAGGCTGCACCCTACAGCCTCATCAATGGATTTTTGTACAAAATGGGGTTCGACGACATTCTCAGACGTTGTGTACTCGACCATGAGAGAGAACAAATCATGCATGAAGCACACTATGGACCTGCAGGAGGACATTTTCAAGCGGATACAACTGCAAGAAAAATCCAACAGTCGGGCTTATGGTGGTCGACAATCCACAAAGATTGCAAAACTTTGTTAGTCGATGCGATAGATGTCAACGACTTGGTCGACCTCTGCCGAGCACAGAAATGCCCTTGATATCTGTAAACCCTAGTCTCACATTCGAACTTTGGGCTATAGACTTCATAGGACCTTTTCCCATCCCAGCCAAATGATCAGGTGCAAGATATATTATCACGGCAGTGGAATATGTCACCAAATGGGCAAAAGCTGAACCCGTCGATACATGTTCAAGTGAGGTAGCTGCTAAGTTTAACCATGAAAACATTATCACTAGATTTGGATGCCCACTCACATTGATTAGTGACCAAGGATCACACTTTATCAACAAAACCATTAAAAATTTAACCGACCAGTTTCACATCGACCACCGACGAAGCACTGCATATCATCCTCAGTCGAACGGCGCATAGGAGCATCAAAGTCTATCACAGAGCCAATCAGCCCTGACGACCTACCCACTACCCCTTCGGAAGCAGGTATCTCGTCCGACCAAATTTCACAACACACTCCATCCAACCCTTCGATCCCTGTCCATACCCCCACTTCGTCACCAACACCACCATCATCACAACCCCCATCACCACCACCACCACCGTCAAAATCCCCACCACCAGAATTACAACCCAACCCGTCACAACCATCGTTATCTTCACAACCGGAAGTGGTCATACCACCTCCTCAAAAAGAAACACCCCCGACTTCTATACCACCTACCCAACCAGAAAAACCCTCGCCTTCCAATCCACCAACCACAGACCCAACCTCTACTACTGCAGGTACCCAGGAGAAAGAGATAGACAAACAAAAGAAAAAGAAAGAGCATCATAGAACATCCAGTCTCTGGATTAGCCTAAGGGATGCAAGTTCCTTGGACGACACAGAGGTCGGCCAACTCCTTAAAACTGTGGCCAGAGAGTCAAAGAAAAGGACAGATCGAAAAAATAAAGAGCTTGTAGCCAAAAATGCAGAAGAAGTCGAGTTTCTCGGCAGATGCAGAGCTCTAGTACAGACCGTGATACTAGGCCCTATCGAAGTCGACACAGATTGACCACTTGAAAGAGCATATCAGCTCTTCGAGATGATGGTCTCGACCATCCAGACCCAGATGCAAGAGACTAAGGAAAACCAAAAGGAGGAGACTATTCGACTGCTCCTGGCCCAACACACTGCATTCTCGGATGCATACAAGGTTCTACAGGATCATATGGAAGAATCAGTTGTCACTGAGGAAGTATTACGAGACTGGCCTAATCACTATGGGCAGGTCTATCAGCAGACAAGGCAGGCGCGACAGGGCATTCAGGCTTTGGACGGCCAGAAGTCGACAGAGGCAGAACTGAGGCAGACCATTGAAGAACAAATTGTGATGGAGACCAACAAACTGCAGAAGCTAGAACGAGAGGCACATCAGTGGGTTCAACAGGCCCTTCCCAACTTAGAGAAAGTTGACATCATCTGCCCACAGATGAAATGACTCATCAATGTTGCAAAAGAGCAAAACCAATTGTTGGGTCCCAACATGGAGAATATCGCAGAAATGCCCATGTCCGAAAAGATGTCGATCCTTTCAAGTCTCACTACCTTAACAATCGATATCCAGAAGGCATTGCAGAGTTGGACCGACTTTCAGCATCATCTTGCTATCACAGCTCCAGCTATCATCGAAGTCTGCGTCCAGAGGAGACCGACCATCTGTCTGCACAGTCCACAGCAAGAGCAAGTTTGAATGGTTCGACAAGAGTTCGTTTTTTTTTGTACCTCCCTGTCTCTTCGGGATGAAGAAGCGTTTTGTTCGTGGGGGAGATGTAGAAGGAGCAAGTCGACGAAGTCGACTTGAACGAAGACCGACTTAGTCGATCAGCCGACTAAGTCGATGGGCTGACTTAGTCGATCAGCCGACTAAGTCGGTCGACCGACTAACTAGAAAGATTAGTCGGCTAACTAACAGTCGTGTCGATTCACCGAACCGACAGGTAGTTATTTTGTAACTGTTTGTAACTTGTATATATTAGGCTATTGAGCCAAGCAAGAACTCAGTTCAGTTCTCTACCTTGTATGAACTCATTACATTAATATAATCTGTTTTCCTATCTGTTCTTGTCTCTTGTCTCTTATTTATAGTTATGTTTTAGTATGTATTATTGGTAACCTTATGTGATCTGTGAGATTACAACAGATACAAATAATGTGTGACATGTATATGGATGAGGAGGGAATCCCCATGCTCATAACGATGTCAAAAGAATAATGTGATCTAAGCTCTATAATACAAGACCCGATCATGTACAACTGTTGTTACAATAGTGGTTGCCTTAATGAGAGGCCGAATACAATACTGATCTGAAGAACTGGTACATTGGACCCATGGCATTCTCATGGAATGCTATATCTTCATGACAGATGGCCTACTAGATCTGAAATGGTACATAGTTGTAGGGACCCACTGACAGAGATTCAGAGTCTCTGAGGTACCAATATGTTGCATCAATCATAAATCTATATAGAAGCACTGCTGGGGCTTCTAAACACTATCTCCAATGGAACTGAAAATCATAAGGGGCATGAACCTGTTGGGGTCCCTTTCATAAACTCATCAATGTGCTAGAGTCAGGTGACATTTGGGGTCTTTGACCAAATACTGCACAGACCAATACCCTGTACGAATCTCAACGGTGCGATGATGTAGTTAGAGTCGAGCACGTGAGAAACAACCATCCCAAGAGGCACTAAGGACTCCTCTCAAGTGGTCCAAGGAACTCATCAATGAGGTTAATGAAACCAGGATACAGGGACCTCTAGGTATATCCTCTAGAATACAAGTGTTGTCGTCGATAGAGGGATACCTACCCCTGGTCAAGGCAATGGTGTTTCCTTGACCAGATGCGTGAGGGAGAAGGAGATAACTGAAATATGTGAGACAATCTGAGGACTGACCCACTAAATGGGCGGTAGGGAAGGATTTGAACAAGGGCAGAGGGAGTGTAGTGGACTCAAACTTCCTTTCTTCAGAGTATAACTACAAGGCGGACCAGGCAGCAAATGAAACTGACTCATGGCAAAGGAATCATAGCTATAATATCGGGAATGTAACTGCAGATGGGAAATACTTGGGGGAGGTAGACACTTTTGATATTGATGGGATCCAAAGAAGACACATCACAAAGTACTCTGAACAAAGGCAACCCAAAGTGGGAATGATGCCAAGCTATTATCTGTGGGGTGGTGTCTAAAGACATCGTTGTGGTATGATCTCGTGGATTTCTGGTGAGCCCAAGAAAGTAAATGCTCGATGGTGCTTTCAGTTTTAGAGAGTTTGAAAGCATGAAGAAGACTCCAATGGGGGCTCTTTTTCGTTGGTAGTCTCCTATGCCCGAAAAAGGATAAAAGTATACACAGGAGAGCTCGCCCATCCTTTAGGGGATGAGAGAATTTTTTACCGTTGGTAGTCCACTCAAGCTGGAAAAGGTTAAACCTATACTAACTAGACGGTCATTCAAATACTTTTATGAGCATGAACGAAATGAAGTTTGCTCGGCAATATTTTCTTGATGAGAAGGATGGAAAATAGCTTAACAACAACCCATGGTGAGATTTTTTGTAAATTTCGGCCCCTCTGCCCAAGAAAGCATAAAACGATGCAGAGGGGAACAGTATTGGCTTGAATGTGCCAAGGTGGTCCTTTTCATTTGATGGCCTACATAGTCCACAAAAGGAGATAAACGAGACGATGTAGACGCCCTTTCCTATACTTTAACGAGTGGGAAAGGAAGCAGTTGCACTAGGCAATCTTTTCATTCTTTTAGGAGTCAAAAAAGAGCTTAAAATAAATTCTTGTATGGTCAACCGATCGTGGTGGCACAGGTGGTGCCCCTATGTTGAGACAGTGAACAGTGGTCCAGAGGTCATCTGTGTAGTATGGATGGAGCAGGTGGCTCTTGAACATACACAAGATAGATCATGGCAGAGGCACATGAATCGGTGTGGAAAAGGCACGCAAATCGAGGTGGCTCTCGAACAGAGGTCAGGAGAGTTGTGTGTGAGTTGTGGTGGACAGACTTGACTACATGTGATGTGAGTGCAAGTCCAGTGGTAGTTATATGCCAAATGCATGCAAAGGAAATGATCTATCCTCTAGACGATGGTCCGAGGACCCGCATAAGGTGTAGTGGACGAATTAGATAGCTATACGCTAAAATAAAATGGCGTTCCTTATGGGCGGTGGCTTGGGAACCCACATGAGTGGCAAGAGGCAAGTGTGATGCAAGTATAGTTCTGAAGACAATTGTATCACGATGATGTGGCTCATAAACCAAGGTAATTTCTAGGAAGTGGTCCTAAAAATTATTTATTTAACATGGGATGATGGTCTCATTGGAAGATAGAGGATGGAAATTTGAGCCCGGAGGTGTGAGGGGTGTCTCGAACAGGATTCGGGTGACTCTGAATTAGCAGCTAATGGTGCTGCCCCTGAATGGGGGTCTCTGATGTGTGGTAAAAACGTTGCAAAAAAAAAAAAAAAAAGCGATTTGTTGGTGATGTTAAGCTTAAAATCTCTTGAGGTAGAGCCCATTGCGGGGATTCTCCAAGAGTTGTCCATCAGAGTCAATAAGGGCGTATGCCCCTTTTCTGAGGCAACGGTGGATGACATATGGGTCGTACCACATTGACTCAAACTTGCCTTTTCCCAACTTGTCATTGGGTTGGTCATAGACCAGAACCATATCTCCTTCGCTAAAGGTGCGAGGGTGGACATGGGAGTCATAATGGGCCTTTGACCATGTTTTTGCTGCTTCGATGGCTTGGAGGGAAGCTCGGTGGTATTCTATGGTTTTCTCAAGTTGGAGGAGTCATTCTTCCAAAGGCGAAGTATCAGGGAGGAGTTTATCCGTGAGGCGGAGTGATGGGATCTAGCACTCTATAAGGAGTACTCATTCAACGCCATGTACTAGGCAAAAAGGGGTGAAACCGGTTGTGGTTTTTGTGGATGTTCAATAATCCCATAGGGTGAAGAACAGCATGTGGTGCCAGTTGGTTTTATGCTTTCCTACCATCCTTTGGAGCATTGTTTTAATGATTTTGTTGACTGCTTCAACTTAGTTTTTTCCCTGGGGGTAGTAGGAAGATGAATACTAGTCTTTGAATTTCAACATGGTTGAAATCTCAGTCCAAACATCGTCTTCTAAGTGTTTACCATGGTCTGAGACTAACTATTTAGGAAAACCAAATCGTGAAATAACATGGTTGAAGAAGAAGCATGTCGTCGTTCCACTTCTGCAATCAAATGTGGGCATGGCCTCGGCCCACTTAGTGAAGTAATTGACTGCCATAATGATGTATTTATGACCGTTGGTCGAGGCAGGGTTGATTGTCATGAAGTTAATTTCCCATTTGCAGAAGGGACTGACTGTGACTACGGGGTGTAATGGTGAAAGGGGGGTTCTTTCCTTTGGGGCAAAGAGCTAACAGCTACAATAATGTTTGACTGCCTCTATGCAATCTGCGAAGATGGAAGGCCAGAAGTAGCCAGCACGTAGAATCTTCTGGGCAGTTTCCAGACCTGAAAGGTGGCCACCACAGACTCCACTATGATAGTCATTGACGATAATCTCGGCCTCGTCATGGGTGAGGCAACGACGTAGGATGGTATCAATGCCTCAATGATACAGAACATCTCCAATCAATAGGTGGCGAATGGCTTGATGTCGGATGCGTCGCCTATCCTTGCGGTTTAAGTGTGCTGCAAACTTCTATGTTTGTAAATATAGAAGGATGTCCCCATACCATGGGTCCTCCATGGATATGACGAATAGGAAATCATCAGGGAGGTCATCCTTGGGTGGTGGTGAAGTGGTTAATGGGGGAAAATCTGTCATGAGCGCGGCTAGCGTGAGTGCCTTTGTGCTTTTGGGGGAAATGAATTCTAAGTCGAATTCTTGGAGGAAGACTACCCACTTGGCCACGCGACCTTGTAGAAGGTGGCGGCTTAAGAGGTACCGCATTGGGTTGGAATCAGCCACTACATGGGTGTGGTTTGCAATGATGTAGTGGCACAACTTCTGAGACAAGAAGATGACGGCAAGGGCCAATTTCTCCTTGGGTGAATATCATAGTGGGGGGGCTGTCAGCCTCTGACTGACGTAATAAATCACGTACTCATGGTGAGCATCATCTTCCTAGACCAATACACCAACAATGGCATTTTTCGAGGCCGACACATAGAGAATGAAGTCTCGGGTGAAGTCTGGTGCTGAGAGTAATGGTGCAGAAGCCAGGGCTTGTTTGAGTGCATCAAACGATTCCTGCACTTGCTGATCCAAAACAAAGGGGATTTTTGTGTGGAGCAAGTGAATGAATCCGTGGGATTTTGTTGCATACTCTGGTATAAAGTGGCAAAGGAAGTTGGCCTTGCCTTAGAGGCTCTGTAGTTGGTGTCGAGTTTTTGGCGGGGGGAGATCAAGGATAACTTGAACTTTGAGGGGATCAACCATTATCCCTTTGTGAGATATGATGAACCTCAGTAGACTGACTACTAGGACAAAAAAACACACTTTAGGGGGTTCAAGTGAATTTTGTGCTTGCGGCATCGCAAAAAGACCTGCCACAAGTTGTCTATATGTTGTGCTCGTTTTGGTGATCGAGTGGTAAGGTCATCCAGGTAGACCAAGATGATGTGGATTAGGTCATGGAAACAATATGTCATGGCACGCTGGAAGGTGGCTCCAACATTCTTCATACCAAAGGCCATTACTCGATAGGAGAATGTGCCCCACGAGGTTGTGAATGCAGTCTTGTAACGAGCTTCTTTCCAGATCTGGATTTGGTTATATCCGGAAAATCCATCCATGAAGGAAAAGACCTCATGTCCGGCGCATGCATCGATAATCTAATCGATGAAGGGTGTTGGGAAGTTGTCTTTGGTACATGCCCCATTTAGATCACGGAAGTCTATGCAAACACATATGGTACCCTATTTTTTATTCACGGGAACAAGAATAGAAACCCAAGTGGTGTATGCAATGGGGTAAATGAAGCCGGCTGTACGCAGCTTCTCTATTTTGGCTTTAACCACGGAAGCTTTGGAGGGATGGATGGGTCGTTTCTTTTGGCACATGGGGGCCACATCAGGCCATGTGTCGATGTGGTGTTCCATAATGGATGGGTCCAACCCAGGCATTTCAGTGTAGGACCAGGGAAAGATGTCACAGAATTCTTGGAAGAGATCTTTATAGGCAGCAACTTCTTCCGGGAAGCAAGATGCCCCTAGCATGATTTCTTCAACAACCTCAGGATTGGTTGAGATGTTGATTTTGATGGTTGGCAAAATGTTGGCCATGTTCCCTTATTCGAAGGCATCTGGTGCTGGAATGGTATTTTTGAACCAGTCGACTTTCCCATGAATGAATTATTTGGTTTCCATGGAAAACTGGTTAGACTCTGACACAAGCTCTCCGGGGAGGAAGAACGAGCAATGGTGCATGTCGTCCCATGAGTATTCCGGGGTGGTTAATGCTTCAAGTATCTCCTCATAGTTGCCAAAGCAATGAAGAGACAATTCTGATGGACCATCGGTGATGGTGGAGACAAGAGGGTCTGTGGAATTGGACATCATGTTAATGGACATGGTGTCTGAAGAGGGAGGTGGGGGGTGGACTTCTTCGATCAAACTGATCTCAGATTCTAGGGCATGTTGTCGAAGGTTGGATAAGGCCATTCGAAACTTAGACAAGTCCTGGCAATGGTGAGAATAGTGTCCATACAATCTGCAGAGGGCGCAAGCATGGTTTATTCTCAATGAATTGTTTCTTACTATTGGTCCGCTTGGGAGTTCAACCACGAGGATGTTTTCCATTGTATCCATGGCATCCAAATGCACGTGGATTATGGGAATCTCAAGGAATTTTTGGGTTGGATGGCCCTATTCTTCACAAATGGCGCAAGGCAGGATCTGTCGAGGTTCAGCGGTAGCTTTCGTGTTTTTTCCATGGCCCTTTTTGGGTGGGGCGGTGTAGTTACGGGTGTAGTGGTTGGTTTTTTTGGGCCGGGTGGAGGATAAGATTCGACCGCAATGGGTTGCACTAGGGTTAAGAAAACCTGGGGCATTGGTGGTTGGGAAGGTGGATCTAGGTACCACATGGGAATCCCCAATGTGAAATTGGGTAAGTTTAAGGTAGCCATTATTGTCTTACTGATGACGTTAGGGGGGGAAAGAGGAAGGGAATTGTGTGGACTGGGGAGGAGCCCAGATAACTCCCTGATGGTTGCATGTGGGGATGAGGTTGTGGTTGCAGTTGTGCGTAATGTTGCGGCTGCAGATGATGTTTCAGCTATTGATGGTGGTGTGGCTGTGGATAGTGTTGTGGTTGCAGTTGGGGATGTGGCTACGATTAATGTTTGCGTGTAGCAGTGCTGGATGAGAGCATGCACAAATCCGCAGTCTCATTTAGTGTTAGTGGTGGTGACACTAAGGGGAAAGAAGTCATCATGGCAAACAACCCAGGGCCCACATTCAACAATGGGGAGGTTGGTATGTTGTCAACCATGGTGTTGATCATAGGGATAACATTGGTGGGTGCGGTTAGCCCTTGCAGATCAATGGTGTTAATCGTAGGGATAACATTGGCAAGTGTCGTTAGACCTTGTGGATCATGATAAGTCAGTTGGTCAACTATCATGATTTTCCCTTCGTGAGGGAACATCATGAGGTGGAAAACAGTTGATGCTATGGCTCTCATGGCGTACATATAACTTCTTCCGAGGAGAAGGTTATAGTCCAACTGAGCATTAACAACCTCTATGTCAGTCATTATTATTTTCCTGGCCAATGTGATGGGAACATGAGGGAGGATTCCTTGGGATTTAGTGGGATGGCCATCATAAGCCCGCAGAGTAGTAGAGGATGGTTGCAGAATTGGGGATCCAAGCTTCTGCCAAAATAAGGTAGACATAACGCACATGGATGCCCCCTCGTCCACTATGCACCAGCGCACAACCAGATTTCGAATCGATACCGGAATTTGGAAGGCGATGGTTGATGGCATCCGCGGTTCTTCGTTCTATGTGTCGAATGTGATCAACTTGGAGTCGAAGGGGTCTACAATGCCAAGGGCGGCCAGTAAGGCTTTCCGCTATGTTGGGAAACTTTTGAGTACCTCAAGAGTGGACATGGCAGTAGGTGTTTGGGCCAAATCCTCCACGATGTTGTAGCTTACAGTAGCTCTAGCTGTGACGTTGTTTGCAATCCATCGTATGGGGGCGCAGAGGAAAAGGGGGTAGATGAATATGTGCATTGGTTGTTTTGGACGTAGATGTCGTTTATGTGTCAGCGGTTTTGGTGTTGGTTCCATACTAATTTTGTCTGGTCTGTAAATTGACCTCTTCAGTTGTCATGGCTAGCAAGTGGTGAACACCTATTTTTGATGTTGGAGGTGCCCCTAGGGCATTTGGATTAGGCTGGGGACCGGGTGCAGTTGCTACCAGTCCTTGGACCGGAAATGGGTTTTGGAGGACCATGGGTGGGGGCCCTGGTGGTGTCGGGTTGGGTTGAGCTTAGGCAGTCATATTGGTAGCATGTTGAACCTCATTGTGAATGGCTTGCTTGGCGCAACCCATGAAGGGGCATTCATGTGTATAGTGCCCGTAGACCTCACACAACTTGCATGGCTGATTTGTGCGCAACGGAACGTTGCATCTAGGTGCGTTTGGTTGCTAAGGATTTTGAGCTAGCCGGTTTGCCCCGGCATTGTTGGGAGGGTTTTGTTGTTGACCGCCTCCCTGTGGTTGATTGTTGCCTTGGTTCTGGGCTCGGTTATTTCTAGCTTGCCCTTGTTGGTTATTGGGGGCTACCTAGTTAGGACGGTTTTGCTGTGCAAACACCTGTCCTAAAGGTGTTGGCGGAGTGGCAGCAAAATTTTGAACGGCTTGCACTGGTGGTGCATAGTAGACTTGGGTGGGTACAGGTGCCACCTATGTGGGAATTTGTCCCGCATATTGTTGTGCCGGCCAGTCCAATGCCTGGGCCTACTGTGGTGGCACAGGTTATGCATAATAATTTGTGGCTCCAGACTGGGACATCATTCTTGCATAGTCCGTAGTTTGGTTTTAGTAGGCAACACTAGGGATGTTGCTTGGTTGTGGTGGTATCGCAGGTGGTGTCAGACGGTGCTGTGGTTGGTGGGAGACAGAACCTATGATGCCATCTACGACATGAGATGCCCCCCGTGCTTCCCAGTAGGAGGTGCCTACATGGGGAGCATATGGAATGACAGTGTAAAGGTATCCAGATTGTGCATAGATCATATCGAACTACTGGGCTTTCAATATGGCCTCCTCTTCGAATTGGGGACGTTGAGGTGCGACATCCTTTGCTATAGGTGGTAGAAAAGGCTTTAGGAACCAATCTAGGAAGATCTTGTCATCAAGTTGAATCTTGCAAAAACTACGGTGTTGCCTCCACTCACGGATGTGGTCGATTATGTGGGTCGCAGTATTCTGGCAGCAAGATAGCAAGATCTCCACCCCTTCGTCGTATCTAACGGGGAGTTGGAAATACTGTAGGAACATGAAGCCAAGGAGTTAAAATCTGGGTACTTGGCTTGTGGTAGCTCAATGTACCACTTGGCTGCAGCACCTGTGAGGGTGCGTTGGAACAGTTTGAGTCTGGTTGAATCATCTACGATGCTATTTGATGAGCACTATTAGTGAAACGTCATGATATGGTTTTGGGGGCACTCCCCTACCTTCCCTTCAAACGTGGGAATGTCTAAGGGGAGTTCGGTTGGCATGGGAGGCCAAAACATTTGATGGTAGATAGGGTTATTTGTTAACCAAGCCAAGTCAGGTAGGTTGAGGTGTGCCATGAAAGGAAGGTTTGACCCAAGGTTGATGTGAGATGGGGTAGCAATGGTGGTGGGGTTTGCAGGGGCATGATGCACCTACATAACTGGGGGTACTTGTGGCATCGTTGTGGACGGGCCACTGCCCCCAAGTGTGGTAAAACGAATTGTGTGAGTGGAAGGGCCACTGCCCCCATGTGTGACAGGAGGGGCAGTGTAAGTGGAAGGGCCACTGCCCCCATGCATGCCAAGTGGGACAATGTGGGTGGAAGGGACACTGCCCCCATGTATGATGGGAGGGACAGTGTAGGTGGACAGGATACTGCCCCCAATTGTTACAGGTGGGACAGCTTGATTGGTCAATATGGGTGGTGGTAGCTGGCTTATGACGGTTTACATGACCGTGATGGGGCCACCAACAGGGTTGTTGGTGGTGGTGTGGGGTGTGGACATGGGTCCACTGCCAATCACTAAGCTAGAAAAATGATCCGGGTTTGCACCAGCCATGGGGCTAGATGGTGCAGTATGTAGGTCTGGCTCATATTGGTATGATTTTGACTTTGAATCAGAGGTTGTGTGGCCTTCTGATGGTGTAGAGGATCATCAAGAATGGTATCGATGATGTTGGTTCAAGGACCCAAACTGTGGTGGATCGCCTCTCAGGAGTGAGGAAGAACATGGGGGATCAATTGTGTTTGATTTGTATGTCAAGTGGTGAAATATGGTAATGACTTTTGGACCCCGGTTTTAATGGCTTCTTATTATCTTTCAGGTGGTCACTCGGCCAACAAGACTTCCAGGAGACATCACTTGACTTTTTCCTCACGGGAGTGCTAGTCAATCGGTGGGGTTCGTTGCTCGTTTCGCTTGGCAATTCCTCTCAGCGGCCAGCTACTTTGGGGTTCCCGTGGTACTCCTCATAATGAGTTGTCCATGGAGTGTTAACTAACTCCCTCTGGGTGTCCCCATGGCACAATAAAATTATATAATATTTTAATTCTTTGACTTTGTGCCTCCTAGAGGAAATTGTGAGCCTCCCAAAAGCTCCAGAAAATAATATAAAAATGTCCAAAAATAGATGTGGGCCCAATCAAGTGCTGCAACTGCTGGAGAAGGTGTGGAGGACATCACTCTCATCATCATGACTCATCCCATGTCATTTCCTTTCCTCAGAATCCCAAATCAATTTCTTCAATAGCCATTTAATCATTTTTTTAATCTACCTCGGGAAACATGAACCTGCCAAAACAGCCTCCCAGGGTGTCTGCGTTGTCAAACTGAGCCCACCAAGCTCTCTAGGATGGGGCTACTATGGTACAAACAAGTGGTTGCACCCCTATGTTCCATACAACACCCTAGGAGATCCAAATAAAACATTTCCCTGCTCAGACACATCAACCTGTGAAGAAAAACTGCATCCGAAAGGCAGAATGAGCCTGATCATATCTGCAAGTGCCCAGAGCTGGAAATAAACTGTCTCATTAGACTCAAGGGGTCCAAATCCATCTAAGGTGTATACTCATACCCCTCACAGGTATCTATCTGATCATTAACCATATCCAATAAACAATATAACCATCTGTAAATGATTAGACACTAATAATAACTCAGACTATTATCCATCTGCTGCAAGTATTAAAAGGCTAAGACATGCTCTACAACTCATTCAAGCAACAATAACAACAAGTAACAGTCATTTCACTTGCGGTACATCAACCAATACATATGGCTTTATTTATTATTACTCAGACTAGACTTTCAGTACTGTACTCACTTCATAGTTGTAGCCAATTTGCTAGTGAAGGGTGAAGGATGAAATTTACCAGGCTAAGGAAAAGGATGAATTCCTACTTAACATCATGACACTTTGGATATGGAAAGGAAAAACTCACTAAAACCAATGTCAGACAAACAACAACACAAGGAATGGCAGTGCCTCACAAATGGTTGAGTTGTTTAGAGAGTGCTTATTCAACTTAGGCATCATGTCTACATCAAGTTAGATCCAAGTTCATTAGGACCATAAATTTTATTTCCATGGCCTTTTTTGCCTATATGACCCTTTTGGGACTTCACCAGTGCTTAAAAGCACAGCTAATCGTAGCTTTCATTCGGGACATATTTATATTTTTATGGTCAGCAATATTTGGATATAGCATATTTTTAACCATTTCTTTTTTGGACCTTTTTTTATACCCTTCAAGGGGTATTTTAGCATTTCATTGCTCTTTCCCTTTTTCACATATGTTAAGAAACACAGTTTTAGCATTTTCATTTTCCATGGGCGCATATATAATATTTCCAATATAAGTAGTACATGAGCTTTCAGTTTTAGCCAACAACATCTCAAGTGACCAAGGGGAGTTCTGCACAGTGCCAAACATCGGGACAACTGACCAGAATTATTTAGGCATACAATCCAACTCACCAAAGGCAAGTTCTATCACCAACTCAGAGCCGAGACATAATATAAACAGGGAGGCTTATCCAACAAAGGTTCTAGCGGGGGAAAAGGTCCTCCATGCCATAAGTTAAGAAGTCAGTCGGGTTGAAAACTAAACTGAAACGTAATGGATGGGTGGAGACAATGAATGATGAATCCAACACTAGCAAACCAAGACAATGGTGGGAATGACTACCTCTGTTCTCCCTAAGGAGGGTAAAACCAATGAGTATAGATCAGGAACTTCAAAGTCAGAGTAGGGACATCAATACATAAATACAAATACATACAAGTCCATATTATTATGACCGCCAAATCATGACACCACATGTTAATACATGTCACAAAGATCAGTATAAGAGCAATGATAACCATAACACCATATAGAAAGCTAAGTCATAATCATGCAATATAATCCATCTAAAACACCATCTGTCTTATGAGAAAGTACTGATGTAAAACTGGGCATCAATAACTGCTCTGTAATGACTAAATGTCTACATCGGTCCTCAGATCTGAGTGTCCTGGGACTCAGTCCTGACATGGGAGAGTACAATAGTCCACTAATACAATAATGATCCATCAAAACTGCTCATCTCAACATCTCATATGTAAGAGATCTCGCTGAAAAATGTACTATATCTGAAAAATAGAATATGGTAGCCTGGCTACTATATATGTGATAACAAGTACTATTAGGAAATACATGATACTATAGAAAATTCATTCAGCACTACTCTGACATGACATACCCTTTGGAAGAACTGTTAAGGGAAGATCATGAGTTTAACTAGACAGAAGAATGTGATGTCCTTTGACACATTGAAAAGAAAACTAGTTGAAGCACATGTTCTTCGATTAATGAACTGGTCGATCAAATTTTATGTGCACACTGATGCTTCAGGATTAGTAATAGGAGCAATCTTGACACAACTTGGCAAAGACAACATGGATTACCCAATCATATACAGTAAATAAAATTAAACAAAGTTGAACGCAACTACTCTACGACAGAAAGGGAGGCAATAGGGATGGTCTTTGCTCTTCAAAAGTATCGACACTACCTACTAGCTAACCCCTTCATATTCTATACAAATCATCAAGCATTAAAATACCTTGTCAATAAACCTCTGCATGACGGGAGAATTTGTCGTTGGCTATTACTATTCCAAGAATTCGAATTCGAAGTAGTACTTCGACCAGGACGATTGAATGTCAGGCCCGACCACTTGTCGAGAATTGACACGGGGAGGAGCCGACAGGAGTCGAAGATGATCTGCCGGATGCACATCTATTCCGAATAGAAGTTGTTCCTACATAGTTGGAAGAAATAGCTCAATTTTTGGAGAATGGTCAAGTACCATATGGAATGAGCACGAAAAAGAAACAAATTTTAGCCATGAAAGTTACACCATATAGCCTTATTAATGGATTTTTGTATAAAATCGGTCTGGACAAAGTACTCCAGCGGTGTGTGTTAGAACACGAATGAGAAGACATTATGAGTGAAGCACACCATGGACCAGTAGGAGGACACTTTCAGTCGGATACAACTACAAAGAAAATCCAATAATCAGGCCTATGGTGGACGACACTATACATAGATTGTAAAACGTTTGTGAGCAAATGTGATCGCTGCCAATGGATGGGTCGACCACTACCTAGTACATAAATTCTTTTAATATCAGTAAACCCAAGCCTTAGATTCGAAATTTGGGCTATCGAATTTCTAGGTCCATTTCCAATCCCAGCAAAAAGGATAGGTGCAAGATATATTATAACAGCAGTCGAATATGTCACTAAATGGGTAGAAGCAGAACCTGTCGACACCTGTTCTAGTAAGGTAGCTACTAAATTCATATATGAAAAAATTATCACTAGGTTTGGCTGTCCTATAACCTTAATCAGTGACAAAGGCTCACACTTCATCAATAAAACAATTACAGCATTGACATAACAATTCAAAATTGACAATCGGCGAAGCACAACCTATCACACTCATTCAAATGGAGCAATAGAAGCATTCAACAAAAAACTGACAGCTATCCACCTTCATCAACTAGGGTCAACTTCTGCAATTGAAACACCAAAGCTAAAAGATGGAGAGTTGGATTGACTCCTGGAAGCACTCACCAAGAACATCAACAAGAAATTGAACAAAACGGGAAAGAATTGAAAAAATGAAAACAAGACGAGTCGAGGGCTTAACTAAATGCGGGGCATTGACACAAACAATGATACCAGGGACAGCTGAGACAGACACCGACAAACCGTTGGAAAGAGTAGACCAACTGTTTGAAAGTGTCATGTCGAACCTACAGACAAAGCTGCGGGGTAAGAAAGCTGAACAAAAGGAAGAAACTTCTGTACTACTAAGTCAGCAGTACACAACATTTTTTGAGGCACACAAGGTATTGCAGGACCACTTAGAAGAATATGTGTTGGGAAAAATATTGTCTTGAATAATTTACCTAATATTTAATTATCAACTGTGGTTAGTATGCTTAGAGTTTCTACAAAATATATGCGAAGGTAGAAAGTGTCGTGGTAATACTTTAATAAACCAAGGTTGAAAGGTCTTAAGTTGAACTCTTAAGGATCTAACTTAAGTTAATGAAAACAAAGGTCTAAGCAGAGTAACATCAAACTATTTATAAATGTCTGGATATGACAATGAAACTATTCTATCTAGAGAGATTGATTTCTACTTGAGAGAATGACTACATCAAGAAGGATTTACAATACTACACATACACTAACTAATATACATAAATCAACCAACTCATCTTAATTCCACTCTCCTTGATTATTTTGAGGGTAAGCATTTACTGTAATAGGAACTGGGGCAGGAGAGGTATCAAAATGGCTCTCAAAAGAAGTGTAAAAGCTAAATGGAATTAAGTCTAGTTTGATCCCTACAAAAATGTGCAAACTGAGAAATGTCCAATTACAAGAAATAATAAACATGATTGTTTATACACAAATAACTCCTATTTACAAAATACTATATGAGAGTAGAGATAGTTTATGAACAAACAGAACACTTACAAGGATGATTTGAGTTCTATCTTATAGATCCTTTTTCACAATTGTATAATTTAAAAGAACAAATTGTATTATAAGCACCTAATATATTAATGCATCTAACTTAGAGCTCATATTCAAAGGAACAACTTAAATCAAAGGTTCAATTAAAGATTAATACAATGAGTTAAATTACATAATATCATTCCTATGCATAAGGCAAAAAGAAAGAATAAAAAGAAGTAAGGTTTAACAAAGGGGTCTAAACAACTCATCTAAGGATCTCTAAGAGAAAATATAAACATTAACTAACCTTTATCATCAAGACAAAATTAGAAAAACTAAGAAAATAAGCTTTAAAACAAATTAGAAACACACGGGATTGAATGAACGACTGTATAACAGGTGAAAATGAAGGTCTGTATAAAGGATGGAACAGACTATCTGTATGACAGTCTGTTTGAAGAAAATGCTAAAACTTTAAGGACACGGTAAATTTAAATGCTTTATTGAAGGGCAGCTGCCTCATGCATGTACTACTGCAATGTAAAAGCAAGAAGTAAATCTACTTAATGATCGAATTCCATAACAATATAACCTAAGCTAATTTCATAATTCAAAACATCATTTAACAAACTAACATACTCTTAAGCAAATGCATGACAAAAACTGAAATGAAATGAATAAACTAAATTTGCTATAATTTCATCAAAGACATTTAATCTAGGAATCAAGCAATGAATTATAAAAACTTTGTAGAAAAAACTTGAATACTATACTAGGCGCAAAAGAATCTGAAATCTATTGTAAGTGCAACCGGTTGCTACTTGATGAAAGAAACCTACATGCTCAACATAATATTAAACTGAAATCTATGCTACATGAAACATGAATGATTACAGAGACAAAACTACATAGACAACTTATAAGTGAAATTATACTAATTGTGGAGGAAAGAAACAACAAAACCTACACAAAGATGTAAAGACTATGTTTGCCGAGGGGCCCTCCCAGCGAACAGAGTGATGCTTCTTCTAATCAAACTCAATCATACACATGGCAACAGGACTTTCATTAAAGTAAAGGGGTAGCATTACAAGGTTTTCAAACTTCACTGATTGTATCAAGTAAAATACAGAGACTCAACAGCCTCATAGACTAGTTCTAAATCGCATGACAACGTCTATATATACATTGTTTGATAGAAGGCGAGCAAGTCGACCCTTTAGTGGTCGACTACTCTTCATGATAAGGAAGTCATGATGGCAAATAAGTGCATTAACAACTAACATATGACAGTTCCTCTTCTCTCACAGATCAGGTTCCCTTTGGCGCGTGATGTGGCTTATGACTTCAATCCAAATCAAAGCCAGCGTCAAGGTGTCAAGCAAAGACATGAGATGGACACTTCTTCTAGAAGAAGACTGATGTTGATATGCCGGTGTGTGGTGATGATAGTTCCTGGCTGTTTCATGCCTTTAACGCACAGAAATATACTACCAACAATGTGCGGTCTGTTTGGTGATCTGGACAGCAAGCTGGATACACTCTCCATATATCTAGCTGAACGCGTGTTTTTTTGTTAGCCTGCCTAAAGACCATATAAATTGCAAACAATTATACACATTAATTAATATATCGAATGTGCTTCATAACATGTTAATTTTAATCATTGAAACCATAAAATGATGATAATAAACATAATTGACATAAACCTTAAATTCGTTTATACCTGAGGCTTGAATGGTGAGCTGCATGGTGCAAAAGACGCTAAAAGGTAACAAAATATGTGTTAATATGTAAAGTATTGAACCCAAAAATGGTGACAAAATGGGGAGCAACATTCCCCCAAACCGAAAGAATGTTAGGTCCCACTGGCCAGAGAACAAAAGATAACATTAGGAAGGAGGCAGAGCTGCGTCAGCAGCTGCTTCCGACTTGGATGAAACAGATTGCTTGTACTTCAATTTCCTCGCCTGTGCTTTCAGAAGGGCATGCCTTGCTTTTCGATCCCTCTGTAATATACTAACAGTCTTGTGGAGATCCTCCATATTCTTAATTTGTAACCGCAATTCTCTTTTTTCCTCACGAAGCTCTGAAATTAACTTAACATGTGCTACATTCTGCTCCGTCGATTGAGTTAACTCAGAAGTTAACTGATCTAATGTTGGTTGTGGTGGTTTACATGGCTCTGGGGATTGGTTGAAATCTCATGGAGGACTCATTTATGTTGAAGGCGGATCCAAATCGACAGTAGGAAGGGGTTTTTTAGGACTGATATTCTGAACAGATGCAGGAATGCCCATCTGATCAGAGTCCTTGAGTAACTCGGCAGAAAGGCTAGCTAGTGCTAAGAGGAATGAGTTTGGGTCGTTTTTCTCTACCTCGGCCTCATTGTCTAAATGACCATTCTTCTCATCAACTTGAACTATGGTCTGGGTACTGGGTCGAAGCCTGCGCTGAACACCTTTAGCCTTTTGTCTTCTAGTATGAGGTTGTGAAAGAGGTACAAATTCGGCAGACGCAAAACTAGGAGGGGTATTTTGCACAAGTGAGTTAGGTTCTAAGACATCCTCATCAAGGTGGATGACATTAGGATTTTCTTCTTTGACAGGCAGGGTTTGACTTGACTCATGGTGAAAATGACGGGATCGTTTACGAATATTCAGGTGGGGTTTAAGCACTTTGAAAACAAAGGTCTCCCAAGGTTGGTTTCTCTCCTTGAGCTAATCCAGGATTAACAATTTGATTATACTATGGTGATACAAACTACTCTTCGAATGAAGGGTATTCTTCCGAACCAAATTTGACATTTTTTCTAAGCTATGACGAAAAAAGAAAGGGAAGTTTAAACATCTATTATCAGCAAAGTGAGCTAGGAACCGAAGGTGACAGGATTTGAAAATGCTAAATTTACCTTGGTACGTAACCAGGTGAATGATGACTGTCAATGGCTTGATATATTCCGGCTTGATCCAACTGTGATGGTATCCTTTTACACCTGTTACATACTGGAACTCGGGATTTGGAGCAAAATTATGTGATGCTCGTGGAACGAACCAATGTTTGTGCCATCGCTCACCCTCTCAAGGAAGCTTAGTGGCGCGGGCAATCGACTCTTCAGTAACTTGAAAAGAAAGGTGACCTACTATGGTCATCCTCCCATCAAACCCCATTGAAAACAACAATGAGATCTCCTTATCGTAACCTTGCAACGAATGGAGGAATGGGTTCCAACCGGCTCGAAAAAACACTTCCCTACACTCCCTAAACTATGTCATTTGAAACAGATCTTGGTAACTTTCAGGCTCAAATCGGTTCGACATGATGGAAACAGAGGAAGGAAAACAGGGTTTTCATGAAAGGTGGCTAAAAATGCTCTACAGTAATAACGGTTAGTGATGGTGATGGAATTTAAGAAGGTTCACACAGGGCTAGTTTTAAAGCGTGCTGCATTCAACCTGCCAAAGGATCATGCAACCAGCTCGGCATGCCTAAACGATCATGCCATTATGGCAATATTCGGAAGGTGTGCCATCTAAAGCGTGTGATTGAATGAGTTTCTAATTTTTAGTTGGTTCAACCATGTCCAAAGCAAGCTTTGGACAGGTTGAATGTGAAACTTAATGCAAGTGTATAACCAAACTCATAACCATAACCTTAGTTCAACGAGGAGGGTGGCTTATCTGATAGCTTATGCGTGCGAACAGAGAAAGAGGATAATGATGATGGCAAAGTCATGATAACTAGAAGGTACCCTAAGGTCGTATCATATCCATTTAGGGGTAATAAAATCATATTAGATCTAATTCGTACCATCATTAATCAGCATTAGTCATAATATCATATAGATGTGACCCTAATGGTATGACTTGGCTTTTTACCCAATAAAATTAAGCCAACACTTAATCATAGGTACAAAAATATCATAAAATTTTTATTCAGCCTATCATTTGACTTCTTATTCATACTGACATTCGACCCTTCATATGATCCTTCATACAGCTTTTCATATGAAATAATTCTTTAGCGTCCTTGCTTTTTCTTTTAAGGCCAATTTCGCTATCTGTATTATCCTGCAAACACTTTACCATTTGGCAATGAGTCTTTTATAAGTAAAAATGAAGAAATAGAATCAGCTAATCCTCCCCCAAACCAAAGATATGGCATGTCCTCAAGCCATGCAAGAAAACTAATTTCCAAAATAAATTAAGAAAGTCTAGTCATGCTACTGCATGTAGAAAGAAAGAAAAATTAACTAACAAATGGAAAGGATTAAGATATATATATTGAAAAATAACAGTGCTCAAATATATAATTGTATAAATTTATCGTCTACGATGTGATGAAGAGATAAGTGAAAGGATCATAGGGAAAACTAGTCACCCTTGCCTCGTTGTAAAGATATCTTTTCATCTCAAAATTTCTTGAGCGCACCTTCGAATTTGTAGGAGTTTACAGCTATGGGTCCCATTTCTAGGATAAACATATCCTAGATATTGATTGAATTCATATTGTCGGATCCAAGGCCATCTTACAGTGATTCTTTAATGACATCATAAAAAATAGGACTAAACATATTTTACTGTTCAACCATGTGCCTAGTGGTGCATTAACCATATCTCTTTTACCTGATATTGCCCCGCTGCCAACAAGCCTGTTCAGTACCCTGACGGGTTTATCTTGGTTCCATGCAAGCATAGCCCCACTGCTAGTGAGCCTGTTCAGTACCCCGATGGGTTTACTTGCATTAATCGAACTTCCTTCTTGCTAGGTTGTTACTTAGCATTGACCCGCTACCAATAGGCCTGTTCAGTATACTCCCTGGCGGGTTTGCCTTGTATAATGATTCTGAGTATAGGAAGTCGATTGGTACTAGAGCGTGTTAATCCCTGCTAAACACATGAGTTAAAAAAAAATCATAAAATGGCCTTAATTATAGATCATGTCAAAAGAGAATAACTTAAAGGTGTTCCTGGGCCTTTCAATCCATTTTCTTTATAAAATATAATGTTTCCCACAAGCAAAAATTCCACTTATCCTGGAGTGTTCTAAAAAATATTTAAGAGTCAAGTTTTGATAACAAGTGGAGATGAGCTAGTAATCTCTAGGTATTAAAATTCTGGAAAACATGATAATTGAAATGGATCTTTTGAGCACTTGTTAAAGTAATCAGGAATGTACATATATGAATCAAGCCATCATATATAAAGCATAACAAAATCATAAAATAAATGGTTTGAAAATTAAATTTCAAATTCAAGATTAGTATTTTTAGAGCACTTTTCCTTTTCAAATAATATCCTATAGAAAAGACCCATTTGTAACTGAATTTCAAAACCATTTATTATATGTTTGATTTTATTCTTGAAAACATAGAAGAAGAGTCCCCTAAGATTAGACATGACTCTTATTTATTCAAAGAGATATACATATACTGACATGTTTACAAATGGTGATGACCTATAATTTTATTTTATTTTAAGAATCGAGAGGAGGAAGAGTCTTTGGAGAGAGCAGTCCAAGGATTACCTCTATCTTGATACGATCCATCTTGGTCTCCTAGGGCAAAACATGATGCCCCATGCAAATATAACATGGAGGAATTTTATTTAATGGACATTCCTGTCGAGGATGTTTAGTTTTACATTTTGGATAGACATCGATTTTTGTTGCTCGTTCTTCTTCCTGGTTCTTTATGTAGGTTTGGTTTCTAGAGTGAGTGCACCTAGAAGGTTTCTTTTGAGGTGGGAATGGGGCAAGCCAACATGCTTTTCTAGGTGAAATATTCCTTTGATCACTCATTCTTTTATTGGTTCTTATAGGAGTAGGGGATGCTACTACGGATGTGTCAATTTAAGGGGTTACTATTACCAAAGAGAGATTCTACCTAGGTAATGTTAATAAAGTTCAGCTTCCTTACTTCAAGAGTTATATTATCTGACTTTGTTACTTAGTGGAAGATTAAGAGGTTCCCTAGTTACTTCTTTTTAAATTTTGTCAAGAATAGGGCCCTTAGGGACCTAAGGTCCTCTTGTTAGGATCTCGTCTCTTTCTATAATTTCCCCCTTTATTAGAATCTCTTTACGTGCCTAGCACTTCCTATAAGTGTTTTTTTTCTTTTTTCTTTTTTTTTCTTTTTTTTGATGACTTTTTACTGAGTTGATGGCTGAGGTCAAAATGTTTCTAAAAACTTAACAAAATTTTACTATCTTAACGAATCTATCCTATACTACTACTGCTACTACTACTACTGGATTTGGGGGTGCCTGTTATAACAAATGCGCAGGTTCTTACCTCTTGTCTTACTGCTCCCCCGTTACTAGCCTACATCTATTCTACCTTACGGAACAACTCCCCAGCAACGGCGCCAAAAATGTTGGGCAAAATATTGTCTTGAATAATTTACCTAATATTTAATTATCAACCGGGGTTAGTAGGCTTAGAGTTGCTACAAAATATATGCGAAGGTATAAAGTGTCGTGGTAATACTTTAATAAACCAAAGGTTGAAAGGTCTTAATTTGAACTCCTAAGGATCTAACTTAAGTTAATGAAAACAAAGGTCTAAGTAGAGTAACATCAAACTATTTATAAATGTCCGGATATGACAATGAAACTATTTTATCTAGAGAGATTGATTTCTACTTAAGAGAATGACTACATCAAGAAGGATTTACAATATTATACATACAATAACTAATATACATAAATCAACCAAATCATCTTAATTCCACTCTCCTTGATTATTTTGAGGGTAAGCATTTACTGTAATAGGAACTGGGGCAGGAGAGGTATCAAAATGGCTCTTAAAAGAAGTGTAAAAGCTAAATGGAGTTAAGTCTAGTTTGATCTCTACAAAAATGTGCAAAATGAGAAATGTCCAATTACAAGAAATAGTAAACATGATTGCTTATACACAAATAACTCCTATTTACAAAATACTATATGAGAGTAGACATAGTTTATGAACAAATAGAAAACTTACAAGGATGATTTGAGTTCTATCTTATAGATCCTTTTCACAATTGTATAATTTAAAAGAAAAAATTGTATTATAAACACCTAATCTATTAATGCATCTAAGTTAGAGCTCATATTCAAAGGAAAAACTTAAATCAAAGGTTCAATTACAGATTAATACAATGAGTTAAATTACATAATATCATTCCTATGCATAAGGTAAAAAGAAAGAAGGAAAAGAAGTAAGGTTTAACAAAGGGGTCTAAACAATCTCATCTAAGGATCTCTAAGAGAAAATATAAACATTATCTAACCTTTATCATCAAGACAAAATTAGAAAACTAAGAAAATAAGCTTTAAAACAAATTAGAAACACACAGGACTGAATGAACGACTGTATAACAGGTGAAAATGAAGGTCTGTATAAAGGGTGGAACAGACTGTCTGTATGACAGTCTGTTTGAAGAAAATGCTAAAACTTTAAGGACACAGTAAATTTAAATGCTTTATTGAAGGGCAGTTGCCTCATGCATGTACTACTGCAATGTAAAAGCAAGAAGTAAATCTACTTAATGATTCAATTCCATAACAATATAACCTAAGCTAATTTCATGATTCAAAACATCATTTAACAAACTAACATACTCTTAAACAAATTCATGACAAAAATTGAAATGAAATGAATAAACTAAATTTACTATAATTTCATCAAAGACATTTAATCTAGGAATCAAGCAATTAATTATAAAAACTTTGCAGAAAAAACTTGAAAACTATGTTAGGCGCAAAAGAATCTGAAATCTATTCTAAGTGCAACCGGTTGCTACTTGATGAAAGAAACCTACATGCTCAACATAATATGAAACTGAAATCTATGCTACAGGAAACATGAATGATTACAGAGACAAAACTACATAGACAACTTATAAGGAAAATTATACTAATTACGGAGGAAAGAAACAACAAAACCTACACAAATATGTAAAGACTCTGTTTGTCAGGGGGGCCTCCCAGCGAATAGAGTGATGCTTCTTCTAATCAAACTCATCATATACAGCGAAAATGACTTTCATTAAAATAAAGGGGTAGGGTTACAGAGTTTTCAAACTTCATTAATTGCATCAAGTAAAAGACAGAGACTCAACAGACTTGAAGACTAGTTCTAAATTGCATGACAGCGTCTATATATACATTGTTTGATAGAAGGCGAGCAAGTTAACCCTTTAGTGGTCCACTGCTCTTCATAATAAGGCAGTCATGATGGAAAATAAGTGCATTAACAACTAACAGATGGCAGTTCCTCTTCTCTCACAGATCGGGTTCCCTTTAGCGCGTGATGTGGCTTATGACTTCAATCCAAATCAGAGCCAGCGTCAAGGTGTCACGCAGAGACATGAGATGGACACTTCTTCCAAAAGAAGACTAATGTTGAGATGTTGGCGCGTGGTGATGACAGTTCCTGGCCGTTTCGTGCCTTTAATGCACAGAAATATACTACCAACAATGCATAGTCTATTTGGTGATCTTAACAGCAAGCTGGATACGCTCTCCGTATATCTAGCTGAACGCGTGTCTGTTTGTTAGCCTACCTAAAAGACCATATAACCTGTAAACAATTATACACATGAATTCATATATCAAATGCGCTTCATAACATGTTAATTTTAATCATTGAAACCGTAAAATGATGATAATAAACAGAATTGACATAAACCTTAAATTCGTTCATACCTGAGACTTGAATGGTGAGATGCATGGTGAAAAAGATGCTAAAAGGTAAAAAAATATGTGTTAATATGTAAAGTATTGAACCCAAAAATGGTGACAAAATGGGGACCAACAATCTGTCCCCACAGAAGAAGTCCTATGAAGTTGGTACACCTATTATGGACAGGTATTCCAGTAGACTATACAGACTTGTGAGCACATCCAGAAGTTAGAAAAACAACAAGGTCTGGATGACACCATGAGAATTAAAATCAAGGACCAGATCATATTAGAAACAACAAAACTAGAAAAGTTAGAGAGACAAACGCATCAATGGACAAACCTAGCACTCCCAAGCATCAGCACGCTCAACAAGATCTACCCACAGATGAAAAGATTGTTAGATACAGCAGATGAAAAAGCTCATTCGTTGGGACCTGACTTGGAAAACATCACAGATTGTTCGATTCAAGACAAGCTGTCGACTCTGTCAAGCCTCACAACCCTGACCATTGATATCCAAAACGCTCTACGTAGTTGGGTAGAGTTTCAACACTAATTAGCCATCAATGCAGAGGCTATTGTAGAAGTTTGTGTTCAAAAACAACCGTCCATCCGTTTACACAGCCCGTGATGATAAAGAAACATGCAGTAACTACTCCAAAAAGTAGATTTTTGAGTACCTTCCCTGTTTCTTCGGGACAAAGAAAGATTTTTTCTTGGGGTAGATGTTGGAGGAGCTTGTCGGTGAGCCGACTAGTCGAGTCAGTTGCCTAATCGGAGATTAGGTCGGCCTTGAAAGGTCATGTCATTTGACCGAACCGACAAGTAGTTACTGATAACCGTTTTGTAAATAATATATATTATGCTATTGAGCCAATTGAGAACTTGGTTCAGTTTGGTACATATATGAACCCTCATGTGATTATATAATATAATTTGTTATTCTACCATCTATTCTTGTCTCTTGTCTTTGTATGCTATATGATTCTTTATGTGTATTATTGGTAACCCTATGTGATATGTGAGATTACAACAACAGACTGTTGATATCTTCACCAAGATTTTTCTTGAGAATACTTTCACCTACCTTAGATAACTTATTGGGGGGGGTGATACATGATGAATATCGATATTTACATTAGAATTTAATTCATGTCCATTTTTAGGGGAGGTTTTATTCCCATGAGATTTTCCTCATTGCCTTGGTTATATGGACTAATAAAATTGTAAGAGGTGGCTTATGCCATTGTTTCCAAGGCCTCATTTTGATTTTGGATATAATAAGGAAGGATTAAGGGGGGGTGTTAGAACATTATTACACCTGGGATCACAATTTCATCATTTTATTCCTATGTTAGATGGTGCATACCATGGTTAATGATGTTACCTAAGGTTGATGAGCATTTTGGACCATTAATGATAGTTGGAGCCCTCATTTTGGTCAAATAGGAGATAAAGCACCTCATTTGTGACCATTTGGTCCCTAGGGGTGCACCCATTTATTAATTTTTGGATCTAGGTTTGACCATGAGGCGCACATGCATTTATTTGGTTTTTTTCCCTCTCTTTGGTCCTTTTGGATTGCCTAGAGCCACCCCTATCCCACCATTCTCTCCAACACTAATGGGACACCATAATTATCGACCATTAATGCCATCCCAGTGTTCAAATCTGGCATTAGTGACCGTTTGAGGTGGTTTGGGAGCTTATTGGTCAACCGAGGGGGGTTTGAGATTGTTCCCTTACAAGTACATCCAATACCTAATTGACATGCTTGACATGCTCTTCCCAAGTTCGACTAAAAATCAAAATACCATCTAAGTAGATTATGACAAAGTCATCAATGAAGGGCCTAAACACATCATTCATCACTCTCATAAATGTTGCGGGTGAATTGAATTACAAATCCCAAAGTGCATTACCATCCATTCATACAATCCTTGTTTAGTTTTGAAAGAATTCTTCCAAATATCGTTATCATGAATATAGATTTGATGATAGCCACTTCGTAAGTCTAACTTAGTGAAAAATATTGCATTCTTAAGCTGATCTAAAAGATCATTAATTCGAGGAAGAGGATACATATTCTTTATTGTGATTCTATTGAGTGCCCTGTAATCAATATACATACGCCATGTGCCATCTTTCTTTGGAACCAAAACAATTGGTTAATCACACAAAGAGGAACTTGGCTAAATGCCCCCTCTCTCAAGCAATTCTTGAACCTATTTCTTTATCTCTGCATTCTCAATAATAGAAGACCTATACATACCAATATTAGGAAGAGGTGCATCCTGTTGTAAATGAATTTCATGTTGAATTTCCCTTTTAGGATGTAAGCCTTTAGGTTCTTGAAACAAAATATCATAATCAGATACCACTTTTTTCAAGTCCTTTTTAAGTTTAGGATCACAACCTTTAAAGGATTTAGTTTGTTCAACATATTTTGCTTTTACTATCATAAGAACAAAATTCTTACTTGCATTTATTAACCTCTTTATTTGATTTGCAGAAACTAGTGAAATATTAGTTTGCATATGATGTGCACGAACGATATATTCAATACCATCCTTAGTGAGTTGATACTTCTTATCTTCCCTATAAAATATGACCTTCTTATCATACAGATATGGACTACCCAACACAATACCACAAATATCTAACAAAACCACATCTAGATCTACCTCATCAACAAATTCAGAAGTGATGGCAAACCTAAGTCTACATTGTTTTGTAACTTGTAATTGTGCATTCTCACATACACATCCAAGTGGATATGGTTTAGAGTGTAACTTAGTTTCCAGTTGTAATTTCTTAACAATTTCTTCTAAAATGATGTTTGCTTGTGATCCACTATAAAAAAGAGTATCAATTTGTGTATGTTTGGAGATTACTCTAATATGAAATAACTCACTCCTCTTTATTTCATCAATGACAGTTTCAATTGTTGAAATAGAACAAGAAGTATTTTTACCTTGAATGTTGGTAGCAACCACCTTAGTTTCATCCCCAGAATCAAATCCCAAATCATGTTGGATTGTTGTTGCAGTAGTCTTTTGTCTTCTTTATTCTGAAACTTCTCAGGCTTGATCTTCGAATGAAGTTTCGAACATTTGGAAGCATCATGACCTTTCTTCTGACAATGAGTACAAGTAGGTTTATATCCTTCCTTCTTCATAGTAGTTGTGTGTTTACCTTTCCCCTTACCTTTAAACTTGTTTCCATCTGGTTTGAAAGGTTTCTTGGAAAAGTTCTCTTTGGTATTATTTCCCTTCGTCTCTATGTGAGTTGCTTAAACACATACCTCATCAAGGTTAGTCAGATTAAACATTAATATCATATGGCGTAAATAACTCTGCAATCCTCCTATATACTTGAGAAGAGTTTCCTGGGTGTAGAGAGGTATACCAAGTACCGATGCTCTTTTTTGGAATTCTTGTGTGTAATATTGCACACTTTGTCCCTTACCTTGCCTCATATTTTTCCAGTCCATCATAGCTTGCTGCATGTACCCTAATGGATAAAACTGTTTTTTTAATGCCAATGTGAACTCATACCAAGAGGAGATGATTTTAACTTATGTGGCAAGATCCTCTTGAGATATGTTCTCCCGCCAGATGAGAGTCGTCCCTCCAAGTCAGAGAGAAGCCAACTGAATTTTAATGTTATCTGCAGTAAACTTTTGAATCCTACAATAAACTTCAATATGATGGATCCAATTGTCCATTTTCTCAGCATTAAGCTCTCCATTATAGGATTCTTCTATCCCGTATTTTTTTTTTTTAACAAGAACGGTTATGTTATTAAAAAGATCTCAGCAGAGAAACCGCTGACAAGGAAACAAGATACAACTAGCTACCAATCTCTCCTTCCTTCAGACGTTTAACCTACAAAGCTAGGGAGGAATATCCGTGCTTACAATCGAGTTTACAATAAGTTCATAGAGACCTACAGCTATAGATTTATTGGTTGCTAGATCCGCCAAAACGTTTAGCTCCCTAAGAATATGATAAAATTTAATCTTCTTGAACATTTTGGCCTTGGACCTTATTTTGTTGATCAACCTTGTATTTCGCTCATTCTTACCCCTACTTCCCCCA
The DNA here is from genome assembly GCA_001517045.1 of Pseudotsuga menziesii. Lineage (NCBI taxonomy): Eukaryota > Viridiplantae > Streptophyta > Pinopsida > Pinales > Pinaceae > Pseudotsuga > Pseudotsuga menziesii. Next base: position 738,099 of record LPNX010357350.1, read on the forward strand.
TTCAGCACTTGAATAATTAACCTAAAATATCCAAATACCATTACCTTGTTCACTCCTTTCTTCTGCAACTGCTTGAGACCTTGCCACAACCCATAAGCCTCGGCCATATTATTGGAGTTGTGTCCAATATTCCAGTAGTATTCTATCTCAACTTTCCCGCCAAGGTTAATGACAACTCCTCCACCTCCCGCTCTTCCCAGATTCCCTTTAAAGGCTCCGTCAAAAAATAATTTAAATATCTTCCTTTCTCTTAGCCAGTTCTCAAACTGAGACTTGTCTAGCCGAACCTCCCATTCTTCCAATTTCTTAACAGCAAAGCTATTTACAGCATGTATATTAAGCCTTTGCATCCAATGTTTTTCTTTATCTGTCAGTTCTTCTTTATTATTTGGAATCTTTGAAATACTTACTACCTCACCGAGTAAAGATTTAATTTTGACAGCAGTCTTCCACGTTGGATGGCTCTTGTTCTGAAAGACTCTATGGTTTCTTTCTATCCAAATACACCAGCATGTTAGTTTAGGAAGTTTCATCCAGCATGTTGTCAGTCCTTTTTTCTGAGCCAACTCTCCTTGATACATTTTATTCAAATTGAGAAAACAATCTTGGATTTTTTCTGGCCATTGAATCCCGTCTCCCCCAAACTCCATCACTTCCTTCCATATTGAGATGGTATAAGGACAGCTTAAAAATAGATGCTTGATATTTTCAGAAGCTTCAACGCAGAGAGGGCATCAGAATGGACCAGCGAACCCCCTTTTCTCCAAGTTCTCACCGGTTAACACTCTCCTATGCATCAATGTCCAGATGAACATCTCAATTTTTGGTTACGTTCTGCAATTCCACAGATAATTCCAAATTGCAGGATTGGTAGGCACATTGTAATTCACTGCAAAACTTTGATACCCTTCAGATGCCTTGTAGCTACCTATTTTTCTTCCCCAGCCGCGCCTATCCTTCTTGGATTTTGCCACCAGATCTAGCCCAGCCAAATGTCCAAGTAGCAAAGTTTTTTCGGGCTCTAAGTCTTCTGGACAATCCGGCAATACCCAACTGACTCAGCTATTTGGTGATTCAGAATCCCATTTGGAGATATCCCATATCGTTGTGTAACCCAACGCAGCCAGCCACTGATGAAATGGAGGAAGATATGGGGGAGAATTCCCAAGAATCGGGTCTTGCCAGAAACTGATCAATTTCTCATTGCCCGGTATCCAGCACAGCTTATCAATGAACTGAGGCAACATTTTTTTACAGATATTAAATATACAAGTTCCATTCTTTTTCACATGCTCCCCTTCCAGACATCTGAGCCTCGTTCCGGGAAATTATTTACTTTTTAGCACACGACTACACCAGGACGGTTTTGAGTCGAGCAAGTTCCAGAGCAACTTGGCTTCCATGGCCTGGTTTTGAATTCTAAGATCTCTAATTTGTAGACCTCCCTCAGGTCTTGACAGCTTGATTGTTTTCCAGCTAACCAAAGCAAACTTTTTGCTCCCTCCATTATTCCCACCTTGCCAGAGAAATGATCTCACCAGGCCTTCAATCTGATTTATTATTTTAATCGGAGCAAGAAGAAGTGAGCACTGGTAGAGCAGGTAGCTATTCAAAATAGCTTTAATTAACACTACCTTTCCAGCCAGATTTAACCAGGCTGTCCCCCATCCTGTGATTTTCTTTTTTATTTTATCCACAATAGGATTCTAGGATGAACTCTTGGGTTTGAGTTTGAAGATAGGGACCCCTAGATAATTAAAGGAGTCCCAACTAAAAACTCCATCCATATTAAGAACTCGGGAGATATCTAACATTTCCCTAGGATTTATATTCCATCCAAATATTTGACTCTTCCTTAAATTGATTTTGCTTCCGAAGGCATGGCAATAACGATTCATTTTGTTCTTGAATCGACGGGCTATAATCTAACTAGCTCCTCCAAGCATGATAGTATCATCCATGAATTGTGCATGGTTGATATCTTTAGTCCCTCTAGCCATCCTTATGCCCGATAGATCCTGATCTTGCCTGGCATATTCCAGCTGAAAACTTAGAATCGAAGCCTGGATGGCATAAAGCAAAGGAGAGAGCGGGCATCCTTGCCTCAGACCTATCGAAGCTTGAAAGAAGGGGGCAGCTCTTCCATTGATAAGTGGGGCTATCCACGGCTTGCTGATACAGGCCTTGACCCAAGAGACAAATTCAGGAGCGAATCCAAACCTCGGCATTACTTGAAAGAGGAATGAATGGCTGACTCTATCGAAAGCATTTGCTAAATCAAGTTTCACCACCATTCCTTTGTCGCCATTCTTCAGGCTAGAATGAATAACCTCTTGCACTAATATGATATTATCCCAAATATTCCTTCCTTTAACGAAACCGCCTTGGTTCTCCGGTATAATATAAGGCAGAATATGTTTTAACCTGGTGGCCATAATCTTAGTAATAATTTTATATCCAATGTTGCACAGGGATATTGGCTGGAACCTGTCAAAGGATTTAGCATCCTTCTCTTTGGGGATGAGAGCCAGAAAGGCAGAATTCGTGCTGCCTCCGATTTTACCACACCTCTAAGATTTGATGACCATTTTGAGTAAATCATTTTTTATAATATCCCAACATATTTTAATGAAATTGGCGTTATACCCATCTGGGCTAGGGGCTCATCTTCCTCCATACTATCAAATGCTTTCTTAATTTCTTCCATTGTGATTATCTTTTTCAGATTTTCATTATCTTTATTATTTACAGCACTAGGAACAAGATTCAACAGCTTGATGTCATTAGAGATAGGCTGGACTATGAACAAGTCGCTGAAGTGCCTGGCTGCTTCAGATTTGATATCTTCAAAATTGTTGATAACCCTGTCGTGGACCTGGATTTCGAGCACACAATTGTAATTTTTCCTAGCCTTGGCCTGCTTGTGGAAGAAGTCGGTATTCCTGTCACCATTGTTAAGCCATTTGCATCTATATTTTAGTCTCCACCACTCAGATTCTTGTCTGCATGCAGCGTGAAGGTCAGTTTGTAGCTTAGTCTCCTTTTGGATGTCATCGTGGTTCACAATTCTATCCTCCATGCCTGCCTGATGGATCTCCAATGCTAGAGCAACTTGGGATTTGTTGTAGTTTGGAGTAGGGATCGATTTAGCCCAATTCTTAAGAACTTTCTTGAGCCATCTCAATTTCTCCTCCCAAACGAAGAAGGGAGACCCTATAACCGGATGAGACCGAGTTTCAGCAACGATCTTTAAAAACTCAGCATGATTGGCCCACATGGGATTAAATTTGAACGGGATAGGGCCCAAATTCTTTTCATTCACCATATCAAGGAGGATAGGCTTGTGATTCGATCCTCCAAACAACAAAATTTTAGAAGACAAATCCAGGCCCAACATGAGAAAAGTGTCCTGGACCAGGAATCGATCAAGTCTGGCAGTAATATGTCCAGGACCTATCCCCCTATTATTCCATGTATATTTTCCAGAAGTGGGCTTAACATCCATGAGATCCCAGTCCAAAATGGTCTCATCAACAATTTCTCTGATGGGATCTCTGACCAGTGAGCCCCCTCTTTTTTCATCTTGGCTGAGGATGACATTCAGATCCCCCGCCAGAATTACATTTACTTGCAAGTTACTCCTTTCCTCTCGGAGGAGATTCCAGCAGACTTTTTTCAGCATAAGAATTAGGTACATAAATATTGAAGATTCTTACCAGCATGTTATTGTTTTTTTGCCTTAGCAAGGTGAGAATCCAATGAGAGTTGTTCTTGATGTCAACAGCCTCAAATTTTCTGTCATCCCAAAGTGTTCCAATGCCTCCGGAGGCACCCCTTGAGCTTATGGAAGCGCTGCCCCTTTTTTCCCAAAATTTTTTACTTACTTGGAGGAATGCAGCTTCCTCCATCTTGGTTTCCTGGATCAAAAAGATGTCCGGTTGATGTAGAGAGATTAGATCTAACATAGCTTCTTTTTTGATATTGCTACCGAGACCTCTGCAGTTCTAGGATAGTATCTTCATTACTTACTTTTGGAGGCCATAGGCATCCCTTTCGGGGCATGCCCATGCCGACGGGTGTTTCTTGTGTTTTTCAGCAACTTTTCCAAGGTTAACTGGGAACCTTGTAGGTGGCTTGTTCCCTTACTTCTTTCTTAGATTTCCTTCCTTTGGTTTTGGTCATTCTTGGAGTAGTCAATTCTATTTCCCCTTCCCCCTCTTCTTCCTCTTCCGATTCAAATTCTTCCTCAGATTTCCCCATACTTTCTCCTTCTTTTGTCATTGTTGTTCCTTCGTCTTGCTCTTTCACTTGGTCTGAAAAGACTGCTTCGGATTCCTTACTATCTTCGTTACTAGATTTCTCTTCTGCTTCATTGGAGTCATCCCTTAATTCAATAGTTTCTTTAGTCTTTGAGGTTTCTTGAGTTCTTTCTTGTGGGATAACTCTTGCTTCTTTATTCCCCTCACCCTTCTTTGGAGCTACTCCGGCTTGATTTTTAGATTTATATCTATTCACCTTATGCCATCCTTCCACCTTATCTTGTTGGATCTCGGTTTGTTTAGGGTAATTACTAATGAAATGCCTGTATTCATGGCAACCTCTGCACTTGAAGGGGAGTTGTTCATAGTCAAGCTTTTGGAAATGGGACCATTTCCCCATAGTTAATTTTATAGCTTATGGCAATCCAGCTTCAAGATCGACCTCAACGCAGATGCGGGCACAAGCATATTGGTCCTTTGGGCTAGCCATGTCAATGTATTTCCCCAAGACGTTCCCTATACCATGGAGAGATTTGGGATTCCAGCAATGCATAGGGAGATTGGGAAGTCTGACCCAGACTGGCATAGCTTTGGGGGTGTCGGCTTCAGGGTCGAATTCTGGGGTCCACCCGTTCAGATAGAGACATTGCGGCCCCATGAAATAGGGCCCACTCCTGAAAATTAATTGTTTGTCTTCCTTGGATTCAGAGTCGAACATAAAGTAACCCCTTCCGACGGAGTAGGAAGCAACATTTTTGGAGATAAAGGTCTCCAGTTTCTTTGAACCCAACTATCGATAGTTTTTGGTGAGGGCCAAAGCCCTCTGAATTTCCCGATCAGTGCTCGATCTGCCAGGGAGAGGGCAACCCTAATCGTTTCTTTCGGGGGGAGGGCAACTTCTAGCACATCTTCAATTCCTTTTACAAACTTTGGGGGGTCTCCTCTACCAGATCTCTTGTTTTGAGTGGCAATTAACTGGTCTAAGGCATCCGAGCGAAGGTTAAATGGTGAATCACCACCCACCTCATTCACCATCGATCTGCCCCACCAGAGATCCGATCCAGCTTCTTAGAACATGAGGACAGGATAAGGATAGAGACCTCGAGTTCAGGAATCTGTTTCCTTCAATTCAGAAGCCTGATTTGGAGAGCACTGGCCCAGCCATAGGCTGCCAGACGCACCAATCCAGCTCCTTGGAAGATTTTTTGCTTAGGGATGAGACTCTCGCCTTCAGCCTCGCATGCAGTCTTCCGTTGACTATCATTTTTAACTAATTGTTGCCATATGTTACTATTTGGATATGGTTGATTTTTCTTAAATTTAATGTTTATGTAAGAATGGTGTACGGGTAAATTTGGGGGGATTTGAACATGAGACCTTCCAATTACAACCAATTTCAACAATTCGACTTTACCACTTGCTCTGCCCCCCACGGGCTATCCCATCTTCTTATTATTCAAACCTAATATCTAGCTTTAATTGAGGCACATTAAAATCAATCTTTCATTTTTTCTTTTCAAACGGAGAATGTAAAGAACCATCAAGATAAGATGGAGAAGATGGTGGAGTTTTAGGAGGTTCCTCACCACCTCCTTCTCTTTTACCTTAAGCATGAGATGGACCTCCTCGTGCACCTTTCTTCCGATATTGATAGAGATCCTCTACCATTGTTTTCATTCTCATAAAAGCTTTAAGAAATTCCCCTTCAGACGGGATAGAAGAATCTTCTTCTCCTTTTGGTGAAGACATTTTCCCTCTTCTTGAACCAATCTCTGGATCAAACTCTTCAAGTTCTCCTTCACCACACTGTAGCCTAGATCTTGTTAACATTAAAATTGTTAATCAACTCTGATACCAAACTTGATCTGAAATTTCATGATCTTTTTTAACCAAAAATTGCATGTGAACTTTATATGTTAAATACTTATAAGCAGGCTTTAAAAACTGAAATTTAAATGCTTAAATATACACACACAAGCAAATAAAAAGCATGGAAACCATGAAAATGAAATATCATAACTAATAACGGAGTTCACCCCTCATGGGATACTCTGAGCCACTTCCAATGAGAAGGTTGATCTTATTAAGTCTTCAAAGCTTACATAAATGGGTTTATGGAACCACTTCTATTTTTTGTTAGTCAAATCTAGAAATGGACATCACCATTACAATCCTCGTGAAATTTCAAGAAAAATGAGTATAAACGTGAATACCTTTGCTCAAGGCCTCCTCTGGCACACAAATCGAGAAATATTTACCTGCATAAAACATAAAATACGGACTATATGGATTCCACCTCATGATACATGCCCATTAAAGGTTGTACAATGCCTTAGGATTTGTCCTATACTTTCCTCGGGATTCATGCCCACTCTAAACTTCGTGGTTTCTGTCCCTATCCTTCTGTAACTCCACGATGGCCCAAGCATGGTTTTAAATAGTATTTTATGGTAGTTTTGCGGTGTGGGCCGAAGGGTCACATGCCCTTTTGGGGCACCCTAACTCCAATTGCAAACTCTTAAGCCATGTATGCCATATCCCATACAACATAATGCCAGTGGTGTGTTGGCAAAGGCAAGGAATAGGGGGGTAGAGGTCCCGGGGTCAAACCCGCGGGCCTATGCCCCTTTTATGTTAATATTGTAACATATGATATATATATCGGAAAATATATATTGGCAATGTTTGATACGATAAGGATAAGGTTTATGTGTCAATGTTATGGTTATGTGGCATAGCCCTTGGCATATGGTTCAAGGGATAAGATTTCACATGTGGCTATATGATATGGTTTGGCATCGTTGCAAATTGATACGATAATGGGTTGGCAAATGATGTGTCATGGATGCAGTGTCAACTTGGCAATACGACATGACATATAGCTCCAGGGGGGTCTCATTGTTAACCATGGGATCAAAGGCTTAGCCCTCGGCGTCCCCCACCCCCTTTTTCAAAACTACAACATGCTCAACTTTATATGCAACATCTACACTATAATTTACAAGGAATAAGTGTGGGGCAGATGGTTAGGTGGGCTTTGTGAAGGCTTTGGAAAGCTTGAAGGTATTTGTTATATTTTTAATGGTTATACAAGATCTAAAAACATTTAGCATCATAGCATCATAACCATGAGAAAAGGATCACTGAAAGAAAGACAAGTACATCAACACAAGAGAACACAAATATTTTCCTCAGGAAAACCATAAGGGAGAAAACCCCGCAAAACTTCCTCAGTATAGAATTCTACCAAGTACAATGTAAAACCCCATCAATAAGGATAATTGCTCATCCTCCACAACAGACTCTTTCTCTCTCTCTCTCTCCAGTGCAATACTTGAGTGTAAGGTGTGTAAGAATGAGAGAGGTGCCTCACCTATTTATATTCATTAAGTGAGTGCATCAAATAACTAACTAGGTCGTTCAGGTTCCCTAATTAGGGTTGACCTACCTAGGGAGACTCAAAATACATTTTATATATTACTTTTGTGGGTACTATTGCCCCAAATTACAGTGGAGGGTTTACCTCGTGACTTTTACATGACCAATTACATCAAGGACGACTCTGAATGGAGGAATAACATATCCGAAGGAGAATACAATAAGAATACAATAGAATGTCTTCTGAAGTTACAATACTTTAACACTCCCTCTTAGCTAGGAAAGTATTCTACATCAACAACAACCATCATTACAATTGTACAACTGGCTAGTGAATCTCTATATGTCATAGGAAGTTTTGGAACAACATCTTGCATCTTCATCATCAACCTCAATATGAAAATACTGGATCATCTTCTACAACCTCAGTATGTAAATAATGAATCATCTATGAGTATTGGATCATCTTCAACAACATTAGTATGTGGATACTAAATCATCTTATGTGAGTATTGGATCATCTTTTGGATACTGTATCATCTTCTACAATATCAGTATGTGGATACTAAATCATCTTCTGCAATATCAGTATGTGGATACTGAATCATCTTTAGACACATTAGTATGTGAATACTGAATCATCTTCTGAACCTTCTTCCGTAACATCAGTATGTGAATACTGAATATACTTTTGCCACATCAATACGTGAATATCGAATCATCTTCTGAACCTTCTTATGTAACATTAGTAAGTGAATATTGAATTTTCTTTTGCCACATCAGTACGCAAATACTAAATCATCTTCTGAACCTTCTTCTGTAACATTAGTATGTGAATATTGAATCTTCTTCTGCCACATTAGTATGCGGATACTGAATCTTCTTCTTCAACATCAGTATGTGAATACTGAAACATCTCTGCAACATCAATATGTAAATACTGAAACATCACCATCTGCATCATCAGTATGTAAATACTGAAACATCATCATCTGCATCATCAATATGTAAATACTGAAAGATCATCATTTGTATCGTCGATATGTAAATACTGAAAAAACAACGTCATTAGCATGTTAGTGCTAAAGCAACATCATCAATAGATTGTATATCATCATCTGCATTATTAACATGGAGATGTTGGAACATCATCATCATCATCAACATAAAACTGTTGAAACAACATCATCATCATCATCAACACAAGGTGTTCTGACTTCAACCACATCAACATTATCAGCATAGGGTGCTGGGACCACAACCATATCATCATCATCAACACAAGGTGTTGGGACCATGACCACATCATCAACATCAACAAACAAATGCTGAAGCAACATCATCATCAATACTAGTATATAAATACTGAAATTACCTCACCAGCACCAGTATAGAAATACTAAAACTATCTTATCAACATCAGTATAGAAATACCGAAATTGTCTTATCAACATTAGTATAGAAATATTGAACCTGCCACATCAACATCCGTATGAAAATACTGAACTTGCCACATCAACATCAGTATGAAAATACTAAGCTTGCCACATCAATATCAATATGAAAATACTGAACTTGCCACATAAATATCAGTATGAAAAATACTAAACTTGCCACATCAACATCAATATAAAAATACTGAACTTGCCATATCAATATCAGTATGAAAATATTGAGCTTACTATATCAACATCAGTATGAAAATACTGAACTATCAACATCAATATAAAAAATACTAAATCTGTCATATTGGTATAGGAATACTGAAACTATCTCAACAATCATCTCAACAACATCAGTATGAAAATATTGAACCTGCTACATCAATATAGGAATACTCAAACTATCTTAGCAATCATCTCAATAATCATCAGTATAACAATATTGAAACTATCTCAACAATCATCAATATAACAATACTGAAGCTATCTCAACAATCATCAGTATAACAATACTAAAGCTATCTCAACAATCATCAGTATAACAATACTGAAGCAATCATCGGTATAACAATACTGAAGCTATCTCAACAATCATCAGTATAACAATACTGAAGCAATCATGAGTATAACAATACTGAAGCAATCATATCAGCAATCATTATTATAACAATACTAAAGCAATCATCTCAGCAATCATCAGTATAACAATGATGAAGCAATCATATCAGCAATCATCAGTATAACAATACTAAAGATACATCTTGCCCTCTAACTATCTTGGAGTAGTATCACGATGATTTCTCTGGTAGATCCAACCGGGCATTTTGTCTAACTTACTAACCCTTTCGATAACAATCCTAGTTAGATAGATGGATCTTCTGTGGGACCAACAAGCCTTGTCCTGGCTTACAAACCCACTTGGGTTAAACTAATCTATCCAAATATACTAATCCACCTAGGATCAACAAGCCGCGTCTGACTTACTAACCTCTATCGTCACCCCCTCTTTTGAGAGAGGTCCTTTCGGACTATACCAAGATTTTTTAGAAAGTATTCAAACTTTACACGAGACATAGGCTTAGTCAACACATCAACCACTTGTTCCTCTGTAGGAACATACTTGAGCTTTGCAACTCCCTTCTGCATCTTGTTCTTTATCATTCTTCTTTTGTATATCTGCAACTGCATTGTACATCCACAACTTGCATCATTCTTCTCTTGTACATCCAGAACTACATCATACATCCTCAACTTGCATCATTCTTCTTTTGTGCATCTGTAACTGCATCATTCTTCTCTTGTATATCCACAATTGTATCGTACATCCGCAACTTCATCATTTCTTCTCTTGTCGGTGATTGCATGCAATCCTTCCTACAAGTCAAATAAAGTTGTATGATTAGAAACATTTCGTAACATATTCATAATGACAAATTCTCATGCATAAAGATATATGTCATATAATCATGCAACTATTCCCGCTAATGCAACAATCATCTATATCCCATATACATACGGTAACTTTCTATATGCCTTCCATCTTGCCAAGACATTATTTCAGCAAGGAGGTTTCATAAGTAGCAATGGAATGTTGTACAACAACATAAGCCACTTACCCACCACCTACATATTAGTAGTAAACTACAAATATTCTAATATGCATAATACATTTCTTGAATATATAAACATATCTATGTACACATCTTGAACAACTAGATATATATATATATAGGAAATGACAATTCAAATACTTATATTTTTTTTGTTTGGTAGACTCCATCTTGATCTCTATCTTCTTGAATTACTAGAGTCTTTGCCAATGTGTTAAACTTCATCGTCTGATTCTAAGGACCTGTTCCTATCTTGCTCATGATCGAAAATACTGAGCAATTCTTCTTACACCACAGATCACATAGAACTGTGTCTGTGTGTCCTACCAGTGCATCCCTTCTTATCCAATGATGAAATGGATAAGAGTATAATCTTCATCTTCATCGGTATAATTCTTCTGGATCATATTCCCAATTACTTGAGGAATTTTTACTTGCTTTCTTCTTAGCTGCAATATATTCGTCCTTGGTTGCATTGAGAGAAACACTCTGCTTTCTGCAATATGTTGGAGTGATATTTATGTTCGTAGCACTACCAAATCAATAAGAGTCATCATATATCTATAGTACCCTTTAGGTACCATGCCATTTTCTCTGCACATTTTACTTGAATAAGGAAAATGTCCTTTGGATTTCATCATACCTCTAATCCCAAGAATCATGTCAATATTCTCGAACTTTAAGATCTACCGTGGTCACTCCCTCTGAGGTGGAGCACCATCCTCCCTCTGCATCTGTATTAGGACATTGGAGTGATAGGTAGCCTCCTCTGCTACTAGTCTTCTTTGTATCCATATATGTCACCTGTCGAGGTCACTAGATATCAAGATCCTTCATCTCAAACTTTGTTGCAAGTTTTATCTTGCACCCATCTATGAGCTTCTCGTCCTTTATAGGATTTTATCTTCAACCCTGCAATAAAGGTTGGGATCTCCATCACTCTAGTTGATCCTCAAGATCCTCGTGTAACTGTATGTGTTATCCCATGGGTGCCTACTGAGCTTGTACAAATCCTTTTGTGCATAGGTGGTTCTTTGTAGAGAGTCTCAAACCATATAGGTTGCTCGATATGTTCTTCTACTTTGATTACACCAACTGTCTAGTGTAATATATATTAATGAAGAGGTGTTTCTAGCCCCTAGAGCAGTGTCTTGTCATAACCGATTCTCTCTTTATTATATAAACCACGAACCTTGCTTCGTATCTTTTGATATTTTGATATGCGGTATACTTGATCTTGTAGATCTACTTGGAAGACTTCATACATCCAAACATCATTGTGTATGATCGAATGATACTTTTAGATCATATCATCCTTCCATTCTTCCTTCTTGGGACATTATTTCGTAAATTGTCCTTTCTCATCACAACTGAACTATTGAGTTGTGAGATGTACTTCTATTCTTGGTGGGAATGTTCTTCCTTCTTGTTCTTTCTCTACTTGGCATGAGTTGTTAGGGCTTGATTGTCGTCTATTATTCTTTTTCCATCTATCAATCTTCTTCTTACATGCATTCCTCCATATGTGATCTTCCTACTAGAACAACTCCCTTGACTGGACTTGGAAGACCATTCAAAATTGTAATTTATGCTTCTGCTTCTTTGACATTGTCTTCAACGACTTCTAATTGCTCCTTGAGCTGAGATCTTCTTATGAAATAACATTGAATGTTTTCTGACATTTCACCTTCACATCCTTGAGTTAAGTTCTCAAGGTCATATTCGTACAAGATGTTCATTGCATTGAACATATCCTTGGGAGTCTTCAAGGATGATACATGTGAGATCTAATGGAGATAGAAATACTCATCTTTGTTTTGACTAGGTCCTTCTTTTGCTTTGCTTCGACTTCATCTCTGTCTGGATCTGCAACTTCTTCTTTGGCATAGTTCTTCATGTCATGCTTCTTCAAGTATGAGAAGCACTCTATAATTCCATGCTTATAATTTCTTGACACTTTCAAGCTTGTCCTCAAGCTTGGTACTGTTTGTCATCATGACAAAAATGAGAACCTCAAATGGAAATAGAGAGGATATAACTTACCAGTGAGATTGCTTCAACTTGATGCTTGCTTGAACGATATTTTGGAAGATTGCTTCTGGTGGACCTAGGGTTTGATAGAGAAACCCTAATTTTTCAACTTAGGTATCTTTAAGCTCTACTTGGATAGAAATATGTGCCTCCTCAAGGCGAGATGAGCAACATACTTATTTTTCCAAAACTGTGGATAGAACCGCAAAATATCTGATGCCCTAGTTTTCTCTAGCAACAATGTTAGGCCAAAAATTGAAAGTCCACAAAATAAGAAACTTCTTACATAGAAATATGCACCATCCTAGTAAAAGTTTGCGGTCCTCCTTCTTCAACTGATTGGTGGAGGGAAGTGCCCGGAACAAGAAGCCCTAGCTTTTCTCTAGTTTCTTCTGCAGAATTGACTGATCTTAATTCTGTTGTAGCTCTGAATGTTCTGCTCCTCAAGGTATGAAACTTCATTTTGAGGTAGCCTATTCTATTTTCTTTCTAACCCTATAGGTTAGAGCAGAATTGGATTCACCAAGTGGGACCTATCCGAAGTTTCCCAAGGTGACTTATTTTAGGACTATTTAGTGTAACAAACTTGTACGGACTTCCACATGTCACTGTTTCACCTTTGGGGTCTAAAACGTTTACCACAAAAACTATAGTCCGTGACCTATCCGAAACATCTTGTGAAATTTCATTTGGACCTTCCTAGCCCGAGATATAACAATTCTCCCTAGGTCACATGTTTAAGGTTGAATTCTGGGAGAGGTTGGAACCCTGAGTTGGAGGAATCATATCTCCTATATTATAGAGAATATGAGGCTGAAACTTTTACACAGGGTACATCAAAATTTTATCTTCGGCTTGTCAAAGTTTCAGCTCTTGATCCTTCTCCAATATAGCGTTATAGAAAAAGTCCCAACATGACTAGTTTTTGTCTTCTAGGGTTTTCAAGCATGAAACCCTAATCTTTAGTAGTTGTAGTTGTTGCAGTATTTCGGCTACAAAAAGACTTCTTTTAGCGTGGCTCTGATACCATGTTATATTTTTAATGTTTATACAAGATCTAAAAACATTTACCATCATAACATCATATCCAGAAGCAAATGATCACTGAAAGAAAGACAAGTACAACAACACAAGAGAACACAGAGATTTTCCTCGAGGAAACCACAAGGGAGAAAACCCCACAAAACTTCCTCAGTATAGAATTCGACCAAGTATAGTGTAAAACCCCAACAAAAATCTTCCACAATAGAATCTCTCTCTCTCTCTCTCTCTCTCTCTCTCTCTCTCCAGCGCAATACTTGAGTGTAAGGTGTGTAAGAATGAGAGAGGTGCCTCACCTATTTATATCCATTAGGTGAGTGCCTCAAATAACTAACTAGGTCGGCTAGGTTCCCTAATTATGGCCGAAATACCTAGGGAGACTCAAAATACATTTTATATATTACTTTTGTGGGTACTATTGTCCCAACTTACAATGGAGAGCTTACTCATGACTTTTACATGACCAATTACATCAAGGACATCTCTGAATGGAGGAATAACATCTCTGAAGGAGAATACAACAAGAGTATAATAGAAGATCTTCTGAAGTTACACTTCTTTAACAGTCTTGGGTTCGATCCCCATAGACTCCACCATTTTTTTACCAAACTTATAACTATCCATTTTGCCCAATACCTTTTTTTGCCATTTTTTAACCTTTTGTTGTAATTCAAAACCTTAATAACTTCTGCATCCGAAGGTTGTTTCGCGTGAAACGAGCGTTGACGGAAATCAGCTGACGAGCTCTTTACCCCTGTATGCTTTATTTTTCTGTTTGAAGACTTCTTTAGTGATAGATCATGGAAGATCCTTCTGAATCATCCTCCAACTACAACCTTATAAGCATACTTAACTGAATGACAACCACTACAAGAAGCTTGCTCCCAAGTTTTATGGGCTCTAAAAGGTCCTCAAATGTGTTGGTCCAGTTGCTTACAAATTGGATCTAACTAGCCACTCTAAAATTATTTCAATCTTTCATGTCTCGTGCTTAAAGAAAGTAGTAAGCTTTGACTATTGTATTCAAGCTATCCTTCCAGAATTGGACAAAGAAGGTTCCATGTGGTTGCATTCTAAGGCCATCCTCAACAAATGAGAATGTTTTCTTTGTCATTGCACCATCAAAGAGGTCCTAATATAATGGAAAAAGACACAACCCGAGGATGTTACATGGGAACCAAAAGAGATACTTCAACAATTTCTACATCCCATCCTTGAGGACAACATTATTTTTTAATGGGGGGCATGCTAGGGTCCCACCCATGCTCCCTTACGTTGATAGATAGGTTTCTATGTATAGGTTGATAGGTAGGTTTCCATCTTTATAAAATAAGTCCAACAAAGTATATATAGTGTGAACACAATATTTATAATAAGGCTTACTATACATTTTCTAGAAGGTTAGACATAAACTATTGTAAGAAGGATTATTAGAAGGTTTTACCTAATAGAAAGTTCCTAGGAGATATAAACTATATAAAGTAGTAGAAGCATTGTAATGGGATATCTTGTGAAGCTTAATTGTAATTGGAGCTCTACTTGGATGGAGGTTCCCTCCTTGAACAGGGAAGTGAACGTTACTTTCACCAATCAAGGTATTTCTATTTGTGGTATTTAGTTATGTACAATTGTCTATTGATGCGGT
The DNA here is from genome assembly GCA_001517045.1 of Pseudotsuga menziesii. Taxonomy (NCBI): domain Eukaryota; kingdom Viridiplantae; phylum Streptophyta; class Pinopsida; order Pinales; family Pinaceae; genus Pseudotsuga; species Pseudotsuga menziesii. The sequence goes on from LPNX010357350.1 coordinate 753,505, forward strand.
ACTTATGTCATTTTCATTCAAAATCTTGTTATATTATGTAATTTTTGTTTTGAATTTACTGCATTTCTAATAAGGTACATAACACAAAATTACCAAATATAGGTATGGGCTTAATAATTCATCTTTGACTATATTTAGTGAAGGTGAATCTCAAGCTGTTGAGATTACAACATCAGGAGTCATCCTCTAGTCTTGTGAGTAATATCAAGATAATAGACTTGTGTAGTCCTACAAATATCCTCATATGATTGAGGTGGACATTAGGCTTGTGTAGCCCTACGAATATCCTCATATGATTGAGGTGGACAGTAGGCTTGTGTAGTCATACGAATATCCTCATGTTGTGAGGTGGTGTACTTTACTATGTAAAGTAGATATACTATGTAATGTATGGCTAGTCATGGTCAACAGGTGCTACAAGTCTCCTTTAGGGATTAGCTACCCCTAGAGTGATTTACTTTAGCATGTGACTATATGACCTGAGGCAATACATATGATCATAGGTTTGGAAATTATCTTATGAGTATGATATGATAAAGATGATTATTTAATGAAAACACATATGGACCATGCAGAGATTTTTAATATAAGCACATAGAAAGAGAGAGAACTCGAATTGTGTATGTTGCCACCAAGTAAACTCAAATTGATTAGATATTAGTTGAGTATTAGTCATGGTAAACAAGTTCAGTTAATTAAGGAATCAACTCCTTAATTTATGCAAGTGATTGTTGGAAATAAACACTGATGGAGAAGCACTAGTTCTGTTCGGTTACATTCAGTTACTATTCAGTTCAGCTACATTCAGTTCGATTACATTCAGTTACTGTTCAGTTACATTTAGTTCAGTTCAGTTACATTCAATTCAGTTCAGTTACATTTAGTTATGTTTAGTTACATTCAGTTACTGTTCAGTTCCGCTACATCCAGTTCGGTTACATTCAGTTATTGTTCAATTGCATTCAGTTCAATTCAGTTACATTTAGTTATGTTCAGTTACATTCAGTTCGGTTACATTCAGTTCTGTTCAGTTACATTCAGTTCAACTCAGTTACATTCAGTTCAACTCAGTTAACTACTCAGTTAGAGTTAGTTAATTGATGGAAGGAGCATATCTTCATGTGGAAGATAATTATGGAGTGCCAGCCAAGGATGGAATTTGACGGGTAAATGCTCGTCATGGGCCAAATTACCCATCAAATATAGCTAAGATTTTACTGAGACTGTCAAAATCTGGCTTATAATACATAAAAAAAGTTTTAGATTTTTATTGTTACCGGCAATTTTGACGAGTGTCCACCATTTGAAATTCCTACCCTGGTGTCAGCTTAACACCATATCAGTATGGGGTGCATGATTAAAGATGGATCAAAGTTCTAAGTGTTACAAAGTTGTTCCTACATGCAACCGTTCTATTTTTGCTGTAAAACCTAATTTGACTTGTTATTAAAGTGCTATGCACTTGGTAAGTTAGATACGATGTTCCATTAGATCTCCTCTCTCTAGTGCTCTCGGTGAAAGCAATTTGCTATTGTGTTGTAATTATTCTCTTCTACTTATCAATCATACTCTAAGATCGTTTTCTGGGTTTTTTATCCTCTGAATCAGTAGAGGGTTTTCCTAGGGTATATCTTGTGTTCTATGGTTTGATTTATGTCTTTGGATTATTGATGAGATTTATATGCACTATTATTATGGATTAAAGTTTTAAAGTTCAAGTTTCTTCATATTTTGCTCAATCACTAACATGGTGTCAGAGCAAGGGCGTGCAAGAGCTTAGTTTGTGCAAGCAACTAAAGCCTACGTGATCTTGAGAAGTATTGAGCAAAGAGCTTGGATCCATAGCATCGATCTCCATCCAACCGGAAGACCAGTTTGAATATACTTCCAAATTGAAGGCAAGAGTGTGAATCATTCTTGAGGAGAATGATCTAGATGTTTACTTAACCTCATTGAGTGAGGACTCTTTATGCAGGGTGAATTAAAGAGCAAGTCAACATGCACCATTTTCGTCACTTTTCAGGAGACAAATTTGGTGGAGACGTTTTGATCAATCCGTGAGGAATCAGACAAAACGGTTGAAAACCCACTTCCGAAATTGGCCGATTTATCTTATTAGTGAGAAGATTTAAAAAATCCACAATTGTGTGAGAGATACAAGTAGGTATTTGAATATCAAATGCTCAGAATTCGTATTATAGTCGTTTTCTCAAAGTGGACCAATTGATGGAACAACCCCAAGAGTTGTAAGTTGGATATTATCATTATTCAATGGATCTTGTGTATAATGAGAGCCTCATAGAGTTTAGATATCATCCAAAGAAGAGGATGATCATTGGAAGAAGTTTTCTTTGAAAGAAGAACATTCGCTTTAGGTTGCATGGGATCCAGTTTCTCGATGCAAAGATTTGCTACCTCCTGCATGCACTCAAATTTGCAAAGAGATCAAGACCGAGGGTCTACAGTAATCTCCACAAGGAAGCAGAGATCAAGAGAGAGCATGCAAAACAATAACAAAATAAGCACCCAAATTTTTTATTATATGCTACTTAGATCTATATGCTTTTGAATGGTTTCATTACAATCATATAAAGGATGCATGATTGTTTCATAAAGATATGACTCTAGAGTTGCATGCTTGTTTCATGAGATATGAATGTTGGGCTACATGATTGATTCATGAGATATCAATGTTGGGCTGGACGATTATTTAATTATCATATGCTCTTATAAAATCAGATTATGTTTTATTACAATCTGTATTCCTAGACTTGGAATTGTGTTTAGCATATACATTGTTGTTCCTATCTTTATTGGAATGTTATCAATCTCATGAGTCCAAATTTTGTGAGATGATATAAAGACTGATATAAGACTTATGTAGAAATGATACAAGGTTGAAAACATCATTCATAAGACATGAGATTTAGGGCAGCATGATTGTTACATGAACTGTGATGAACATGGGACTTTCATAAAATGAATTTTTGGATTGATATTGGACTGATATAGGGTTGCATATCAGTACATAAGATTATAATGGGTTATGATAAATCGATTGGTCAATATCTGTACATAACTAAGTAAATCTTTATCAATATATTGAAAGTATTTCATGTGAATAAAATTCATGAGTATGAAATGGTTCTAACCATGAGAATAATTTGTCTTGTAGGGAAAATTAATATGCCCTTACCTACAAGTAAAGAAGGACATGAATGTGGACTCATTCTGATGGCTGAGTCTGGAAGAGAACAATTCAGGAGGTTCCTATGTCTCTTGGAAAGCAGACAAAATAGCTGGATTAGTTATAAATGTGAAGACTTCTGAAGATATTCTATCTTCTTTAAATTCATGTGTCAAATAAAGAGCTTCATATATAGATCGGCATAAGTCTCCGTGGTGGAGAACCCATATTATGATTCTCACATCTACATGGTGAGAGGGAGTTGCTAGTCTCACTAGCTCATGAAGAACCAGTGTAACTGGTTGATGTACCTCCTGTAAAAAGGAGATATGCATGATGCTCATATTCAGAAGGAAGCTGAGAACTGTATTCTAGAATATTGTTATGATTCTTATGATTAGTGGTGTGACAGTCACCAAACAAATATTTTCCTCGGTTAAGGAAAAATGTGCAGTAAAAGAGCCTGAAGAGTTACAAGTTGACGAACTACAAATCCATGGCCACGCATATGAAGGTAAATATGAAATTTTATAATTCATATTTCATATTTGGAAGATCTCAAGTCAATTGAGATGTATTTGGTTAGTCATAGGTCCCAATATCTGTTATGTGCTTTGCAGTTTGTACATAGTCATGTACAAAGCATGCATTGTGGTACCTACTTGGTACAAGTGTATGTGAACTCATATATACCTTGATCAGTGAAATAGAGTTTTAAAAATATATGAAATTTGACTAAAATAGTGATCAAGGAAGATCGCATGTGTTGCTCTAGATAGAGCATGTTGAAAAGCAGTAAAGCTTTTAAGGGTTCTAGTCAGTTATATTTAAGACATGGTACATATCCATATATGAGCAGCATTGCCAGTATTCTTATTAAGCTTCTGTCTGGGACAAGCTTGGTATAGTACATAATAAATCCTCTAGTTGAAGAGGGAGTATTGACATGTCTTCATAGGTGACAGCAGATAAAGTCCCCACCAGCTAGTCATCGTACATGACTTAGGCAGCCAAGGGCTGTGATAGCTTGCAGAGAGAATCCACATGAGAAGAGACCTGGTCAAAAGTCTCAAAGACTATTTATAGTCTGGAATGTTAGAGAACAGTTAAAACCTCTTAGAGAGGTAGTTGGGGTGTTGCAAATATAAAGAGAAGGATCACTGAGAAAGTGATCATGACTTGAAGAACATCACAGAGAATGGAAAGCTCACAAAGAACTTCTCCAGATAACAGAAGATTCAAGAAGTCAACAAATGTTGAAGAGTGAAAGGAAAGATAAGTCTTTCTTTCTGCATGGTATTACACATTTGTTGTATAATGTTGTATGTGATGGATTTAAAAAAAAATCCATGGTTTTTAGTTTAGAGAAACTTTATTCTGGATTGGATCCAGACTATGCTACTTTGTGTAAGTAGTTAGTTGGTCTTTGAGCAGACCTGTTGTGTTTTATGTTTACTACTAAGCATATGTTTGAGTACCTTTGAGGTACATTAGAATAGGCTCTTTATTGTATTTGATACATGGCAGACCTATTATTTGATTGTGTTATCCAACTATTGTTTTAGCCTGAGATAAGCGATGTAATTTGAGGCTAGTACTACAAAAGCTAAGTGTATTGCAGCTAGTACTATAGAAGAAAAATGTATGTATGAGAGTACTACAAAAGCAAAATGTGTTTTTGTGGATAATACTACATACCAAGGAGTAGTGTAGCGTGGGATGTTAGCTACTAGGGTGAAAGAATTGAGCCTATAGTGATTAGGTGTTAATAATCAAGCTTTCTCGAAACCCTATATGTGTTTTACGATAAAACACATTCAAGATGAAGTTTTTACTTCATTGAAGTCATGGTCATGATTTCTAGTACATAGGTATTGATGACAAGATTGCAAATTTGTGACAAGCCTCTATTTTTGACGAAGTTTAAACACTTAGGAGATAAGCTTGGTATGGCAGAGAATGTCTCCCTCGCTGAGAGGGAGTGTTGAGATTACAGCATCAGGAGTCATTCTCCAGTCTTGTGAGTAATATCAAGACAATAGACTTGTGTAGTCCTACAAATATCCTCATATGATTGAGGTGGACAATCGACTTGTGTAGCCCTACGAATATCCTCATATGATTGAGGTGGACAGTAGGTTTCTGTAGTCTTACAAATATCCTCATATGATTGAGGTGGTGATACAATAGACTTGTGTAGTCCTACGAATATCCTCATATGATTGAGGTGGTGATACAGTAGACTTGTGTAGTCCTATGAATATCCTCATATGATTGAGGTGGACAGTAGGCTTGTGTAGCCCTACGGATATCCTCATATGATTGAGGTGGACAGTAGGCTTGTATAGTCTTACGAATATCCTCATGTTGTGAGGTGGTGTACTTTACTATGTAAAGTAGATATACTATGTAATGTATGGCTAGTCATGGTCAACAGGTGCTACAAGTCTCCTTTAGGGATTAGCTACCCCTAGAGTGATTTAATTTAGCATGTGATTGTATGACCTGGGGCAATACATATAATCATAGGTTTGGAAACGATCTTGAGAGTATGATATGATAAAGATGATTATTTAATGAAAACACATATGGACCATGCAGAGATATTTAATATAAGCACAGAGAAATAGAGAGAACTCGAATTGCATATGTTGCCACCAAGTAAACTCGAATTGATTAGATATCAGTTGAGTATTAGTTATGGTAAACAAGTTCAGTTAATTAAGGAATCAACTCCTTAATTTATGCAAGTGATTGTTGGAAATAAACACTGATGGAGAAGCACTAGTTCTGTTCGGTTACATTTAGTTATTGTTCAGTTCAGCTACATTCAGTTCGGTTACATTCAGTTACTGTTCAGTTCAGTTCAATTACATTTAGTTCAGTTCAGTTACATTCAGTTACTGTTCAGTTCAACTACATTCAGTTCAGTTACATTCAATTACTGTTCAGTTCAGTTACATTTAGTTCTGTTCAGTTACATTTAGTTCTGTTTAGTTACATTCAGTTAAACTCAGTTAACTACTCAGTTAGAGTTAGTTAATTAATGGAAGGCGCATATCTTCATGTGGAAGATAATTATGGAGTGCCAGCTTGACACCATATCAGTATGGGGTGGATGATTAAAGATGGATCAGTGTTCTAAGTGTTAACAACTTGTTGCTACATGCAACCATTCTATTTTTGTTGTAAAACCTAATTTGACTTGTTATTAAAGTGCTATGCACTTGGCAAGTTAGATATGGTGTTCCATTAGATCTCCTCTCTCTGGTGCTCTCGGTGAAAGCAATCTACTATTGTGTTGTAATCATTCTCTGCTAATTATCAATCATACTCTAAGATCGTTTGCTGGGTTTTTTATCCTCTTAATCAGTAGAGGGTTTTCCCAGGGTATATCTTGTGTTCTATGGTTTGATTTATGTCTTTGGATTATTGATGAGATTTATATGCACGGTTATTATGGATTAAAGTTTTAAAGTTCAAGTTTCTTCATATTTTGCTCAATCACTAACACAAGTTAACTAGCCAAAAAGACCCAACAACAACAAGTTTAAACAAGATAATCGATTTGACAACTTCATGAAGAAATGCAATAGCTTTGGGATGGAAACCATTAATTTCCAATCTTGGAAACTAATGGATTATGATAGGGAAAGAGATGTTGGAATCCCCATGAATAACTGACTTCTATAAATAACCTTTGCGACTTAAGAGAACCCCCACACTTGGCACCCCTTTATCATGATATAAACTTTATTTATTTTTAATAGAAATGATTATAAATTTAAATTTACATTAATACAGTTGATAAATACAACCAAATATATAGGTTTATCCTTTGACAAAAAGCCTCTTGTTATGGCAGGGCTATTCCATAAAATTTTCCATTTGACTGATAAACTATATTTCTTATAAGATTTCTAACATAATATTGATTACTATAGATCTTAACAAACCGTCCCAACAAAAACTTACAAAAAAAGTACATATGAAAACTAAAACTAGCCTAACCCACTAAGAGATTCTTGCATGATCACAACTCCTTCCTGCCTGGGAGAATTGGAAATGTCAATAAGAACCATATCAGGCTCATGCACCAAATATTCCTCTATAGTCTTTCATTTTTCACATGGAGCATTTTAAGAGTGTCCACCCATAAGAGGTTATTGATGCACCTTAGATGCTACAAATATCTTTTCAATTTGCCCTCTCTATTCCCGAACCTCACTTTCTAGGTCATCAAACCTTACATCCATCTTAGTAATGTGACTGGTAAGCTGCTCCATGGTTGCTATAACTCTCTCTAGTTGCGAATTAAGTATGCTCATCACAATATGAATGTCCCCGAGGGCATCTTGTATCTCACTGAGCCCATAGCTCCTACATGAATCATCCATAGTGCTAAAAAATCATAAATTTCCCCTCGAACACAATACCCAAAACTCGTTGTCCAGTAGCCCCAACTCCCCTAATTGAGAAACACATACACAATGCAGACATGGTAGGTTTAAATGGAATTCCAATTAAATGAAGCCATGAATCCTTGATAAATATCTTCCTCCCATTCCTTTCTAGTTGCACACTGCCAAAACATTCACAATCTACTGTCCTGTGAGAGCCTTTGCTACGAGAGATCCAACTAGCATCACTTATCGGGGAATGATACACCATACATCGAAGACTAATACCAGAAGAGTGCGCTTGAGAAACGCTCAAGACAATTCTCCCACATTGGAGATTAAATGACCTTTGTGCCACCTATCCCAAACATAAATTGTCTACCAAGTGTCCTCCATCATCCTTGTCGAATTGGTAGGCGAGCACATATGCTTCTTCGAATGTGCAATATACTCACTTCACTGATTTGTTATAGCTTGTTCTGAATCCTCCTTTGTAGATGCCCCAAATCCTCATCATCAACTTAATCGATTTCCTAGCCTGGATTATCACCAATAAAGAGTATCTAAGTGTCGTTATCTTGGGGATCTTGAGAGAAATGACAAGCTCCAATCCTCCTAAAAAGGCAAATCACCTTGCTTGATTATTAGTTGCTTATTCGATTTCCATTCATATGAAAACATTTTCCCCCCTTTATCATGATATAAGCTTAAGCTTAAAGTATAATAAATAAATAAAAATATTTATATTAAATAGAAAAATTAATTCTTTTTTATACCTGCCTCACGAGGTATATTGTAATCAAGTCAAACTCCATTGATTTTGGGTATTAGTTGGTGTCTTTTGAGGCACATATAAAGAATTAAAACATGTTTTCCAAAGTATGACTTAGAGGTTTGCAAAATATCTTTTTTAATTTTGATAAAAAACTATTTTTCTAAAGAGCTGATTGGTGGATAGGAGATGATGTCAACATTGGGATTTGGTATCTGGATTTGAGTTGACATGTGGCAAGATGACATCATAATAATAGAATTAAAAAAATGAAAATTCTATCCCATTGCCATCTGTTATTCTTGGAAAAACGGCAGGTTCAACGATCGACGTGGTATATGCAGCCGGTCTAGCAGAACGCTGGGAAGCTTGGCCAAACCAGGATCGTCTCTCGCATAATTATTCAATTTAAAATGATTCTAGCGGCCACCACGCCAGACAGGAGCTACTACAAATTTCATAGTCTGTCTCTGGATTTTCTTTCAGGCCCTGTTTTTCTTGTCGCCGGTTGCAAGAGCTTACTTTGCTGTTGTTGTAGCAGAGAAAATGAATTTTTGATATGCAATCCTGTCACCCAAACCTGGATACAAAGCTCATCACCATGATCGGAACTTCTACAGAGTCTTAAAGCTCATGTGCAAGGCTCTGGAAGAAGCCCGAGATAGTCTGGATGAATACATGATTTCTGTTAATAATGCAGTGTCCATTCTAATCAAGCAGAGTCCTCGAGACTTGAACCTCAGGTTGGCAGAATCAAAAAGCAGGATAAAGCATGCAGTGACTCTGTACAATGCATATTGCTGCAACAAGGGTGTCTCCACTTTCCACAATCCAATGCAGGTACCCACGGCAAGAAATTATAGAAATGTTCTTCAAGGAGACTTGATGAATATATGGGAATGCTTGAACGAGCTGGAACAGGATTATAAGGATAGAGAACCAGTACATGGACCTTGTCCAAAGAGAATTCTGAAAGCCGTTGCTAAGTTGAGAGCTAAAACAGTTTGCAGAGATGATACTGACAAATGGGGAGAAGAGGAGATGGAACACTTCTGTAGAGCAGGGGGCTTGGAAGCTTTGATTAGTCTTCTAAGTTCATCAAATTCACAGTGTGTTCAGATGCAGGCATTGAAATATCTTGGGACAATTGTAGCAGTTTATAATGAGGATATGAAAAAAAGGATCACCAGTATTAATGATCCGAGTGCCGTGGAGCTGCTGGGATCTATTATAGCTTCGTCTGGTGGAGATCATGTTCTGTCCGAAGCAGTAGCTTTGATGCGTGCAATGATGAGAAATAACAACGGAATCGATGTTAAAAAAGCTTGGCATCCAGGTACAATGGCTGCTCTGTTAAAGCTTTTTCTTTGCAGCCCATCCAGCATTGAGGTACAAGCAAATACACTGGGGATTTTATGGGAATTTTCTATATATGAAGAATATCGTTGTAAAATAGCCAACGGTACTATGAATATCAATGGTGAAGTTTTATTAGAAAGGTTAGTTTTGTTATGTAAATATTCTTCGTCTCGGCCAGTAATCGAATTCTTTGCAGCAGCGCTCTTGCAAAATCTCTGCATGGACAAAAATATCAAAACTAAAGTATTGTCCACGGCAGGATTATCAGAGCGCTTATGTAATTTGATCGAGAGCTTTGATAATTGTTATCATAAATCGTCGATGGCACAGCGGATCCAGGCTTTCAAAAGAGTTGAGTATTTAAACTCCCGGATGGCAATCGGATTCTCTGTATCAATGCTGGACTCTCATTCAGAAATACAGCAGATAAGAGGCCTGGATCTGTTAATGCTGGGATTCTCAGAGTCTCTGCTAGATCTTGCTGCCTCGGAAGGTGATCTGCTTATTGAAATCTGGATCGACCACCGTGCTCGAGAAGGCCACAGAGGCGCTTTATATGCTCTCCATGCCTGAGGAAAACGAGGTGAGAATAGCTTCGAATCACATCACCATTCAAAGGCTCGCAGCACTTGTTGAATATCAGGATTCATGGAGCGTTAGAGCAAATGCAGTGAAGATCCTGGAGAGCCTATCTTTCAACCCAGTTAACAGAGAAAAAATATTGAAGGAGCACAGATCTGTGGAGGAAGTTGCAGCGTTGCTGTTCCATGAATCGTTTGCTGCACAGTCCAGTGCTTCGAGTTTGCTTTGGAATCTGTCAACAAGCAGCATGGCCAGTCACTTTATTAACCAGTTGATGACAATCATATTCATCATCCTCTTCCATTTTAAAGGCTACTATTACGGCACACATCTTCATGGTCAAAAGCTCCAAAATCCCATGTTTCTTTAAACTCACATGGAGAATCCCCATCATCTTTCTTTTTTGTAGACGGTCCTACAGATTGGAGGTCAGTATTTGCATGCCCCCGTGTCTATTTTAAAACACAAATATTTAGTGACAATGCCACAACAAATCACCAAAAAAACAAAACATAATCCTTGAGCAAATGTGTTATACTGATTTCATTTGGAATACTCTCACAAGACTGATAAGAGCAATTGCACAGTACTTTTATGTTTGAGCTATAACTTTAAGGGATCCCAAACTCATATAAAACAGAGAGAAAGTTCTTAAATTTCTACATATGTTGATAGTTTTGGCTAATTAAAGGGCAGGATTCATAAGAATTTACATAAGAAATCCCATCAATAGGTAATCTATTCACTATTTTGTAATTCTGCCATAAATATATATCATTATTAATATGTTATTAGTATGACACTTTATCAACTATTTATTCATTCAACCATGTATGTATATAGGCCATCAATCATTTTACAATTTAATTTTGGAAATCCATTCAGGTGTTTTGCAACCGAAACAAGGAATAAATGCTCAACCTCTCCAATATCTCTAGTGTCAAGTCAATAAATCCAGAACACGAGCAACATAGATATAATTCCAACTCAATATGTATTGAAAGTTAATTGGATATGTGATAAGGTCATCCAAAGAAACACTTAGATGCAACACGTTGGGCTCCAGATTTAGCCCTGGAATTCTCATATGTGTAAGTCAGACCAGAAAGCTCATATATATCCAGGTAAAACTTTTACTCGAAGATGCCCTCTTGTGTAGATTCATTAATCCAAATGAAGGCAGAGACTCATGTGCTGGAATTTAAAATTCCCCCAAAAATATGTTCTAAAATAAGGCGTTGACTGAGCCTTAATTGCCAGTATGAAGAAGTATATATGAAATCATTAGCTATGATGTTGACAGTTTGAAGAAATATATCTATTAAGTGATTAGACAATGACAAGTTTCGGTTAACATCCCTATTTATGTTTAAGAAATGAATTTACACCTGGATGGAGCTCATTCCATGACATATTCTGACTGTAGCATTGTCTACTAAGCAAAGAAGTTGCCATTATTGACAAATTTAATATTGATGATTCCATAGTGATTTGGATTGACAGAAGAGCATAGAGCTCAATTTATAATACACTCTGTAGAGCAGTAGTGTAAGTTATTGGACAATTATGCAACATTGTTAAAAACCAAAGGTCGAACTAGTGAAGTCTGATGGTTCCAGATGGTATATGAGGGATGCTTGGTGAATATCAAGAAATCACTTAAAATGAGTTTGAAAGAAGTTGGACTGAGGAAAATTAAAGTGACCCTGAATGTGTAAGAAAATGGCAGGTTCAGGATTGACTAAATTCATAATTTTGATTGAGAAAATAAAGTGTGTTGAACGAAGAACTTTAGTGGCAGGTTTGAATGACATGTGCAAATACCTTTAAAATTGTCATTGTGCAGAAGCAAAAAATCCCAATAAATTATTGCTCCCACATTGAATGGATAAACATTGTATAAAAGACTACATCCTTCAAATAAGTGTTGAACTAGTGGACCTATTGTCTAAAACTTGGATTGTTGAGGATTATTGGAAAGATTTGAATGATGGCACCTACAATCATTGAAGAACTACTGAAGCAATAATACAAAAGATCAATCCATGAAAACTCTAAAAGGAATGATGAAGTGGCATAGCATCAAAACATATATTTTAGCTTAGGATGACACAGATCTTGATGAATTTCTATTTGAATCTCAAAGACATTAGCATCAAAGACATTAGCATTATGATCAATATTGAAGACTTGTTGGTGCTATGTGATTCTATAGGAATATGGAGACATGACACATTAATGGAAAACCTTGTCTACACTGGAAGTATTCACTTGGCTACATTGGATTGGGATGACATGGATATTTAGAAGGCGCTAGTTAAAAATGATGAAGTTATGAAGTGAGACATGTTACATATGCTCATACACATAGATGGACCATATTCAAGTGTTTGTGAAACTCCTAGAAAAATAATTCACTGGTACCATAAGACATGGGAATAATTCTCCAATGAAGTGCTGAAATATAATGGTCATTAAGTTTAGTTTACACCTGTTCTTGAGACAAGATCTAAAGGTTAAGTTGTCATAATTCAAGCCTTTCTCCAGCTATGTGTATACTTGATGATTCTTAGGACTGCTATGACCTTGAGAGAAGTGTTGGGGTCTACATTGCAGAATATGGATGTAGCTTGGGAGATATGGAGGCTGTCTAGTCCTTGATGGCTACTTTGCACCTACTTGTTTAGAAACGACCTTCCATATGTTGCACATGGAGCGTTTGATAATATTGTCTTCATATTTGATGACCACTTGGATGAGATGGAAGATTTATTGATTGAAGACATAAAGGCCTTCTTAGGCAGTTACATGCATCTACAATTAGCATATGAACATGTTCAAGACTGTTTTCAAGGGCAGCTTATTAAGCACAAAAATATTGATACAAGACCATATTTGAAGGACACCATTTGGACAATCTTAAGCACTGTTTGATGAAGCATCTATGGACAATGATTCTTGTGGTCAAAATCATTTTGAGGCAACACTGATTTGATTTTATGAAGAAGATTTGACTTTAGTTTGAAGAAATATTTATGCCAGATCTTGGGTTATGTTCTGGACAGTGGTTGAGGAAGTGAAGTATGCAAAGATACGAGGAGTAGAAATAATTGATGAACTAGCTTTTCGAATGAAGTCAAAAGGAATCGATCACTACAGAAAAGAAACAAGCAATAATGACATCTATCTATCATCATCCATTATGAGGTGAAAAGAGTTGAGTGATACAAAGGTGAGAATGACAGTGGGAGTTGTCATTAATAAGAGTGAGAAAACATACATAGCAACAAATTGACATTAGTAGAAATACCTTTGCCATTGATGTCAGATCAGCCCCTACTTAGTTAGTTATTCCCAAGCTATTCATCTATATCTGAATGTGTATGCTAATTATTCATAGGCAATTTGGTGCTTCTGCATATTGATTAATGGTCTACTTTTATTACTTCCAAACTATTCATCTAGGTCCGTTTGCCTATTCATTCAAATTATTATTTCTACAGGTTTATGATACTCTTTCTTTGTTGATGATGTGATCATGGAGCACTGGCTGTATATGGTTGTTTATACTGGATCTCTATAAATTGAAATTGCTCGTGTAAAATCATTCTTTTCTTAAGAATGCTTAGATAAGACGAATTAAAGAAACTGCAAATGCTTATGAGGCAGAGGGCAAAAACTCACACAGACATGAAAGGTATATACAATAAATATTTATTGTATATGAAACATAAACAGGTAAACACCAGTTAAATTTAGGTAGATTAAATAGTTTAGGAGGGTTCTTTTATTTGGTGGTCCAAGATTAAAACTGGCTACTTTTTTTGAGAGGTGACATTTAAATCCAATCATGCTAAGAATTGGTGCGAGGGTATAAGGCACTCAAACATAAAAAAAAAATAGATAACCTAAATTTAGAAAACAACCATAAAAACATTTATAGATTAAAAGAATCAATTTCTTATCCAAATGAAAGGTATTGATTTCATGTAGATTCTTTGTGTGACTTAAAGATCATTAATATAACTACCTGTCTTAAAGAGCTTAAAGCCTTGTATATATGTCTTTTACTTTATGTTTTTATGAAGAATTGGATTCCTCATTTGGAGCTTCTTCTTGATTTACTTCATGTTGATCAC
>LPNX010357350.1:779879-822064 GCA_001517045.1 Pseudotsuga menziesii
TGCGTGATGCCTTCTAAAACCCGCTTGGCCTTTAGCCCGCTTACCTTCACTTTCAAGCCAAATGCTGATTTTCTTTTCCAAAATAATACCATATAACTTGGCTAAGAGGGGGCTTATCATAATAGTTCGATAATTTGAGGGGTTATTTGTATCCCCACTTTTAAAAATAGGGATAATGAGGCTCTGAGTCCAAGGTTTAGGGAACCCTTGCTTGACTGCTTGATTAAAAAGCTTGTGGATGTGAGGGATGAGGACAGGACCTCCAATTTTTAAGATTTCTGCCTGGTAACCTTCAATGTCCTTAGCTTTTCCATTAGCCAGACGCTTAACCCCAAAATCTATGTCTTTTAAAGAGAAAACTTCTTCCATTGTGAGGAGGGTTTCAAAGTGGTCTATGACATTCGGGGAGTCATAAAGCTTTTTAAGATAGGAATTCTAGTCGTGCAGAGAAATTTTATTATTATCTTTAGTTTTCTTAGTTAGAATCTGCCTCCAGAATTTCTTAGGGGCCGTCTTAGAGAGGTGTAAGAGATTGTCTTGTCTTTTGTCAATATACTGCATTTTTTTCTTTTTAGTAAGGGCTTTGTAATTTTTTATCTTGCTAATTTTAAGAGATTCATCAAGAGCTTCCTTAATCTCTTTCCTCGCATTTTTACAATCAGTATCATACAATCTCTTTATTACTCGAAACTTCAATTGAGAACTTGTTAATGGAATAAGAGAGGGTTGTGGTAAAATTATATATAGGTCTTCAATGTTGTCTGTACTCGATAAAGGAAGCAAATTAATTTTTAACTCATTTATAAAAAGATCTTTTTATTCCTATCAAAGATCAAGTTCTTTCGGTTATAAGGATTATCCTCTATGGAATCTCTATGGATGTCATAGTTGAGAGTTACCATTAAAGGTTTATGATCTGAATCAGGCTCATGGTCGTTTAGAACGTCCAAATTTATTATATCGTTGTATAAAGAAATATTAGAAATAACATAATCTACTACGCTGCTACCAAGCCCATGGATACAGGTCATTTGGCTAGAGCTAGGCCCCTTCGTTAGACCGTTGCAAATTATGAGATCTTGAGAACTACAGAGCTTGATTAACTCAGACCCAAACAAATTTTCCCCTAAATCTACTGAGCTTCTCTTGTACCTGCTAGCTAAAGTAAGGTCTTCATCTAACCAAAGAGGATTAGGGTTGGAATAATTGCTTAGGAGAATAGCTTGGTTGTTAGAAGTTCTAGCATTAAAATCGCCCATTAAAAGGATATTACCTTCATTCCTAAGTCTAGAAATATCATTCTCTAGTCCATTGTAAGGACAATTTTTATCCAAATTGTTCTTCTTATAGAAGTTAGAATTAATAGGGGCAAAATACCATATAGCCATGTAGGTTTTTCTATTGTTAATGTCAGTGATTTCTATCCACATATACTGGTTGTAAGGGTCTTTTTTATAAAGCCTAGCATGGGGGGAGATGTTCTTCTTAATGTAACACGCTATACCCCCAATGCCTCTGCGAGAGGATCGCTTGTTCCAGATAGACCAAAGCACAAATCTATCTATGTTAGGGACCCTAGATTCTGCGTGCTCCCAAGTTTCAACTAACAAAATAATATCAACTTCATTAGAGATCCAACTTAGCTTGGCGCCTTTGTTCCATGGAAAGCCTCGACAGTTCCAAGAAAGAATCCAGAGCATGTTGAATTGCTATTTATTACTATCTTTTTGGTTTCTATCTCAAATAACAGCTTTCCTATTTTTGATTATTGCCCATTTTCCTTCCTTCCTGGCTTCTTTTACCTTTTGAACCTCCTTTCTTAATTCTGCTTGATCTTCTGGAATGAGATCTTCATTTATGAATATTCCAGTTCCTTTTAGACTTGAGGTTTTACTAAGTATGTTATGTTTATGGTCAGTAGAGCTTACCTTTACTCGGATTAACCTTCCTTTATTCTCAGTTAATTTCCCCAACCTTGTCGCTTCTATGAGACATGTTGTTTCAATTTGTAATCTATTGTGTAATTCTGTCTGGGCTATGGCTAAAGTATCCTCGTTTTCCTCCTCTTTCAAGCCGAAAATTACAAGGTTCAAGGCCCTTTTGTTACGCTCATGGTCTAATTCTATCAATTTTTTCATTTCCTCTTTAATGGGTTTGATATCTAGTTTATCTGCCACATTATTTAGGGTGAGGTTGTTATTAACTTTTGCTTCTAGCTCGTTAATCATGTCCTTCATTTTAAGACTTTCTAAAGTATCGACGTCTCCTTGTTGGGATGTTTGGTTCGTATATTGGCTCTGGTTTTCTATAGCATGTAATCTAACCTCAAGTGTCTCCATTTTATTCTCCAGTATTGTTATTTTATTTTCTATTTGTTTTTGAATCTTGTTTTCAAGAGATGTAAATTTATTTTCCAGCATGGCTTCTAATTCTGTTTGTAGTCTAATTTCTCTTTCTTCTCTATGTTCCTCTAAAGACTCTAAATATTCATAAATGCTATTTAAAGTAATTGAGCTAGGTCTACCTTTGACAGTCTTTGGTAGGTGCGGTGATTTATTCATATTTATGAGCAAATGAGCAGTAGATATGTAATAGAAAAGAAGAGATAAGGAATGTGTGCACCTGAGATTTGAATGCGAATCCCTAGCCGCAGGAGTAGATTCTCAACAAACTTGGGGCAGATCGCTCAAATTGCCTTCAGATCATAGAGATCAACTTCATGCAGAGATCGCCAGATCGCATGCAGTATTCTCTCCAGCAGATCGCATGCAGTATTTACCAGATCGCATGCAGGTTCCAGATCGCATGCAGTCTAGCAATATTCACCAGCAATATTCACCCGCAGATCGCATGCAGTATTCACCAGCAAATATTCAGCAGATCGCATGTAGTATTCTCTCCAGCAGATCACATGCAGTGTTCACCAGATCGCATGCAGGTTCGATCGCATGCAGTATTCACCAGATCGCATGCAGCTTCGATCAGTCTAGCAATATTCACCAGCAATATTCACCAGCAGATCGCATGCAGTATTCTCTCCAGCAGATCGCATGCAGTATTCACCAGATTGCATGCAGGATCCAGATCGCATGTAGTCTAGCAATATTCACCAGCAATATTCACCCGCAAATCGCATGTAGTATTCACCAGTAAATATTCACCAGATCGCATGCAGTATTCTCTCCAGCAGATCGCATGTACATTTACATATTGCATTGTTTGGCTCTTAACCTCTCAAATCATGTCAAGGAGCACACCAATACGTGTTATGTGGGTGCATATTCCACAAACAACATCGCAAGGGGATTCATTTCACAGAGGGGAGGTTACCCCTTATTTCTATTCCTACCCATGACATTCAAATTTAAGTGGCATACTCTAAAATATTAAGGGTGTTTATTAATGAGAAAAGATAATAATAGCCATAGGGTGTGGCCCCCATCCATGTAATCTAATCTAATAGAAATAGGCCTATTTTGGTTTGCTTTCTTATGCCTCTTGCGGGCATCGATAGTGGGGGCGGGGGAAGCCAACCGCCAACCTTTTTCCCTTATTTCAATACTAGATGAGGCCTATCCCTTTCTGCTAATGGGGGTTTTAGTTAGGTATATCATTGACATATGCATTGTGATTTGTGAATGTGTAATGTGTATTATTTGTAATTTCTATTGAATATTTGTAAATGTTCTAGTTTCTACAAAAAGTTGGATCTAAATGCCTATATATATATATAAAATGTGTCATCCGTGTCCTAATTCTGGGGGTTGTCGTGTTCATGTCGGACACTCGTGTCCTCCATGTCCCGTGTCAGGTGACTTAGTTGCAAAATCAAACCCTAGAACATCATCAATTCATCCTTCAAGCCCAAAGACATCCAAGAGAGAGGTGTGCATAGCTTCAAATGCTCCAATATAACAAGAGAAAATAAAGGATCTCATCTTTGAACTCTTGTCCACGTTTTACAAGTGAGGTGAGGTTGTCTTATTTACATGAGACAACTCTCAACCTTTTACAAATTGAAGCCTACAAGTTACTGACAAATTATAAGATTTTAGGTTAGTGCACCCGCAAACTTGGGGACTAAACCAAATAATGACATAAAATAACAATAAAAATGTCCAATTAGGCTCCACCAAGTGTAAGGTGAGCCAAAAGGAGGACGTCATGCCCCAACTAACCCCAACAAACACTTTTCCCTCATTGCCCTCCTTTATTAACAATGTAAGCTTCTTTAAGGAATGGCATTTATGGTTCTAGAGACCAGGAGGAGGAGTTTTGCATTAGAACAATAGGTCAAAGTGGGAAAAATGAGGTGTGCTAAAATGGGTATGAGAATTGTTACACATGCAATCACCTCTACAAAGCAAAATATGAGTGTGTCCATGTGTCCCAATGCTTTGCCTCTAGGGCATCAGACACCCACCCAAAGAGTAGTTAACATAGCCACAAGGCCAACACCTCCTTAAGGTGGAACCAAGGGGACCTACCATGACATGGTCAGGGTTATTTAGCCCTAAAATCAACATTCTACTTAATATAGTCCCAAAACTTGGCCTTTACAAAGAAAAATTGTACCCCACTTTGATACATTTGGAAGGAACGCTTCAGACACTTTGAGGCGTAACAACTGGCTCCAATTGCGGGACATGCGCTTTTCTCAGGAGTATATGAGAACCCCCTAGAATCTCCTGGATACCTGTAGAAGCACACACACATTTAACAACAAAGACATTAATGCATCAGAGGCAAACACTTTCATCTTTCCTTGTTCAAAATGAAATGCAATAAAAATCAAATGACACAACAATTGCAATGCAAGGGAAAAAGTAAATGTTGAAATCAAATGAAACTACACCTACATACCCTAATTATGATAACATAGATGGGTCAAGTTAAATCATACCACCTCAGCATGTTATTCATGCAAAGGTTTCTTCCTTTGTCTTTGGAAATAGTCCAAGACAAAACCACGTCAATGATGAGCTGAATAGATGGTACTACCTCCGTCGGAATGGTGCTGGAATGATGGACAAGATCGGGAACCTAGAAGCCTTCAAGCTCTTGCCACAAAGAAGGATCACCTTCACAAGCTTTTTCTATCCATACTTGAACCGGGCTCAAGTAGAAACTGCCTTGATCATACACTTGTCTTCTATAATCCGTTCGCCGAAAATCAACAAGAAACTTTGAACGATACAACTGGGAAAGATGGCTCAAATTTGCCCTAGGAGAAGGCACACTCTATTGGTCTAACTCTGCAATAAAATCACCTTCTTGTTGTCGAAAACTTGTATTGATTTTTGAGAAACATGGTCGAAACCGATGAGTGAGAGGGTAAATCTGGATGCTCAAGATTTGTAATAGAGTCCTCCATACACAACCTCATGGCATTGGCAGTAGTGAACAAGGAAGGACAGACCAAATCATGAGGGATCTCAAAGGTAGTTCTTTCGAGTTCTTCGAAATTTAGACTTCCCTTACCGGAGGAATCATGTATGGGTTTTTCAACCAATTTCCAACAATACATACCCATATCATCATCGTCATAAGAGAAGTGTGCATCATTATATTTATGGAAACCATCTTCTTTAATTGAAATATCCTCAAACCTCGCATCTTCAAAATATTTGTCTTTACAGGTGAAAGAGAAAGGAAGGTTCACCAAATCGTCATCACCAAAAGGAGAAGGAGAAGCACACCCCACACCTTCAAGAACCATTTCTTCATTTTCTTTCTTAGATGGAAGCAATTCTTCGACAAATACCCCTTCATATTGCTTGAACCTATTTGAAAATTTGACTCAGCCTGATCTAGACTGGCCCCTTCTTCTCTTTCAAATGGCAAGAAAGGTTTGTGGATTTCTTCTAAATTTTCTGATATAGCATTGCTAGGACTTGAAGAATCATAGATAGGGGAACAAAGGATCTTCCAATAATCATCGTCTTCAAGAATCTTGCCATTTTCTTCCAAGAAGTCCAAGATATCATAAGAATTTTTGAAATGAGGGTAAGGAGAACCCACTATTTTCTTGCGTTCTTCAATTTCTTCAATCAGACCTTCTTTGTTTTTATTTTTCTGAGCCTCGTCATCTTCGTGTTCAGGAACACCTTCTTCTTTAGACATGGTGTCTAGAATGTTATTGACAAGAGCTTGATCAATGGTTTCTTCAAGCAAGCTTTCCAAGGCTTGATCTTCATCATGGGTTTCTTCAACAAGGTATGCTTCATGATCTTCAAGGATTGGGACCATAGTTACATATATCGGCAATATATTGCCCATATTGTGATATGTTGCGAGTTATTCCCCTTGGCGATATATCGCCACTAAAATATCGCGACATTTACGATATTTTGAATCTATCGTGATATATTGAATGTGTCGCGCTATATTGGGAATATATCACGATATTTTGGAAAATATCGCCCTGCAAAACAAAATTGCAAGAATTTGGGAAATAAATCCATGGGTTAAGTTTTTGGCAGTGTTATTAAAACTAGAGATATTAAATTCTTAAAGTAAAAGTGACATTCTCCTTAACTTTCATTTTCTATCCTTCTACTTAAATTTTTAACATTACCATTAATTGTTTTAGGATGTTTGAGAGTGGTTCCAACCTCATTGAACTTCATATGCAAAAAGTAGAATTTTAGATCCCATTTAGAATTCAACAGACTTAATAGTTTTCAGGATTTCAAGATTGCAACAATTCCACTGGATTTTATCAAGTAAGAGGGTACGAGTTTAGCATTTTATCAAGCACATCAACCCCTCTATGTACCTTGATGTTGGTGGCATTGACCGTTGAAATCTTTTATCACTACCTTAATAAAAATGTACCCTTCAATCATTAAGCATGGGAAGTTTCATCAAAATTGTAGAGTGTTGACTAATGTCATTGGAGGATCAACTTCGAGATTCAAGGTATAGGCAAGGGCTAAAGCCTAGAGGAGGGGGGCATAGGGTGCTATTGATGAATAGGATCCCAATATAGGAAATAATTTTAAGATATGTAGTTATGGGAGGAGATAACTCACATTAGTTTCCACCTCAACCCCATTACCTTCTGTTGTCTGCCGATTGCACACTAGCAGCAAAAATCTTTCGAAAGCTGTCTCCTCACTTAGGAAAGTGGGAGAGGTGTGACCTTGGGGGCAAGCACAGAGCTAGGTATTGTCACCTACTCCTAGCTCCTTCGTTTAGGCTAACTCCTAACAAAGCCAAGGGGGGTAGTCCCTACAAAAGAGTTTCTATGGCTCTTAAGTTGTTAAAGTGTTTTGATTAGTTGCGGATGCGGATGGGTGTTGTTTAGGAGTTATTATGATTTGAAGTGTTTGTTTATTATGAATATGACACTAAATCAAAAGCAATCCATGTTGCTAACAAGAGATTACAAAGATAAGCAAAAATTCTAGACTTTAATAGTGCATTCAGAGAAAGAAATTATGATAAACCATAGACCATTGATCAAATAATATAATTATGCAAATTAAAAAGGACCAGTGCCTTATGGAGTCAATGAAGCTGAAATGCGCTAGAAAATTAAACACAAGTCTAGAAATCAAGCTAGTGAATGTTAGGCGATGCAAGTGCTCTTTGTAGGTTTTAAAGTTTTTATGTGTTCTTGATTAAGGTGTCAACGAAGGTTTATCAAAGCCGGGAGACTATTCTAAGTTCCCTCCGTTGAAGACATGTCGGGCCCGCCTAGTATCCCAGGCTGGAATCGCAAAGATTGACCAGCTAGCCGAGAATCTAAGACAGCGGGAGGTTCCGGCGCCTCTATTAGGAAGTACTTTGGAAGAATCCCTACAACGCCGGTGCGTTGGTTACGGGGTGTTAAGTATTATTAGGTTACTCTTGCAGGGTTTAAAGATCCAGTGTCGTTTCTGGGTACTCCGATCTGAGATCGGTCAGAGCATACTCCGGCAAGGAGGGAAGAAGTTAATTAATTAAAGGGGTGTATGTGTTGAAGGTTTTATTAAGTTAATTAATTAGACTCTCCGACAGAGAGCGCTCTTGACCTTGTCTTATGACAAAGGTTCAAGAGACTTAATTAATCTAAATCCCTAATGCAAGGATGTGCAAAACTAATGATGCTCTTCGATAGAGAGTGCTCTTGACTTGTGTTACTGCAAGTTCAAGAGTCTTACTTAGTTTGTTAAGCTAGAATGAAAGAAATAAAACAATAACAATCTAACTACCCAAGAGTCTCTTTCAAGCTTTTTAGGGCCCTAATCGGGAAAGCAAGGGGGTAAGTATAAAAAAAACTGAAAATTGTACAATGCTTAAATAAATAATCAAATCAAATATTTTTCTTCATTTTTCATGTATGATAAACTAATTAGCAAATAAATTATCAAGTTAAAAGGGAAAACTTATAAAGATTATAAACTACTCTATCCTACTTTCAGCAAAACATGAATCAAAGCATGAAAATGGGAGACGATACAAGCTTCCCCCAAATGGGGGAAGAGAGGTGTGGGAGCTGTAATCCCACTTGCTTTTTATTAATTTGGTTACAATGCTTTCTTTTTTTTGTTGCTGCTCTTTTTGCTTCATTTTCTTTGATCCTGAAAGGTCTTTGGAGCAATCTGTAGAAGGGGAAAAGAAGAAGAGGGAATTTATAGCTTTTTAGGGCTTGCTTCTTCAAAATTTTGCCTGCATTTCCGCTGTACCTATCACAAAAGTAAAAAATCAGCAAGCATGTATTGTTAGAATAGGGTAGGAAAGACAATGCACAAAAAAAGAAAATTTGAAAAACAAATTTTAAATTTTTTTTTTTATACTTAGAATTTTTTTTTTTGGATTTTACGTGCGAAACATAAAACTTTTTCCTAGATCTAAAAAAGTAAACTAGATCTAGCAAAGGCCCTAAAAATAGATCTGAAATAATAGAGATTTGAAGCTTAGATCTATTTTATGAGCAAGTACAAAATTTAAAGAAGAAAGGTAGAGAAGTAGGTTTTCTTGTGGATGGAACACAAGAGATGGAGCAAGACTCCAGCTTTCTTTCAAATGGGAAGAGATCGATCTTGTAGGCCCTACAATTACAATATGTTAAATGGTAGGTTGCTTGAAGCTTGGGCTGGATGTAGCTGAACTCGCACCCTTCTTCAACCTATGACCTACTAATACCAAAACTCAGATACAAGTGAGATCATATATATGAAAAGTAAGTAAAGGAAACTCAATCGAGATCAATACTATGTATAACTAACTACTCATATTCATCACGTTTAGAACCTATTTTACATAAATAACTGAATTGAAACTACAAACAGCTAATCTACCGTGCCAATAGTGGCCCTCTTGAGCTTAACATATAACTAGATCTCATTCAAGTAAAAAGAAAGAGTAAAGGGTTTAGGAATAGTATCACCTCAACCATAGAACATTCACCATATGCAAAAAGAGATGGACCTCCAAAGTCGAATATCTTATTAATCAAATGTAAGCAAAGCTTATTGCAATTTTTGCAGAGTAACTCCAGCACAAAAGTTCCATGCAAATAGAGTTGAAAGAGCCTCTTTTTAACAAATGAGAGAGAGCTAAAACCCTAAAACCAAAAAACCAACCCTAACCAGCTTAGCCACCTAACAAAGAGCCCAGACCTAAACCGGAGAACCGGGAGTGAGTGGAGGCCTCCACCCAGGCAAGGCGCCCCCACTCCAAACCTGTGCACTGAAAACAAGCCAAGGATGAGGCCACATGTGTGAGTCTGGATGTAGGTAAGCTCATCCTTTAGGTCTGGCAGGAGCCTGAGCTAGGTTTGGGAAGCCCACTGATGGTGTAAGCTTCAGTCTTCACCTCGATCAAATCACCGGACCATTGAGAGCTCTCCATCTCATCTTTAGCTGGAGATGACATGTTTGATAACTGCTAATAAATTAATTGCTCTCTTAATGATGACTGAAGCTGAGTTATGATAACTCCAATCATCATAAGTGTTCCATGAGATGTCGTTTAGCCTTTTATTTTACTGAATTTGGATTAATTTGGAGAGTTTTAGTTTTCTCCAAAATAATCATTTTTTTAATAAAAATCATTTTTTTACTAAAAATCATTTTTTTACTCAAAACTGATTTTTTTGAGTAAAAATGCATTATGTGTCCGATTGCTGATCTGAAAGTTGGCTCTGACTGGCTGGCTGATCAAGAATGATTTTTGGCTTAAGGTTAGAGCCTTCAATCACTGAATTCTGAGTTCGAATCACGAACGGGTTTTTTCCATTTAATTTATTGAAAAATTAACCCAAAAAACTTGGGAAAAGTAAATAAAAATAAAAAAATAAAAAGAAATAATTTTTCACTATTCGAAAAAGATTTTTTTGTGTCCAGATGACCTAGGACATGACCATGATCTATCTAAATAATGTCTAGTAGGCTTATAACACTCAGTTGGGCTCTAATAACCCCCCAAGGCCCAGAATTCAACATCGGGCATTCCAACTTTGGAGGAAGCAGGAAAAAACCTCGACAATTATACTCGGCTGAAGGCAAAGCATAATTGTCAGGGGCGAAAAACTCCGTGGAATACCCTATTTGCGATTCTACGTCTTAGGAGACCGAACCACTCAAAAATATCCTACTAGCACATTTTATTACAAACCCCGCGGGGCCATGGTCAAAATTATTCAAATAAAAAAGTGACTAGCCAATATTGGCTAGATAAGCAGACGAATCAACTGATACACTGGAATCGGACTTTGAACAAGTCTGTCAACCGGCGGCTCCTCAGGTAACCCAACTATGGTACAGAAAAGTTGGTAACACCTTCCACCATAGCCTGAGTAGTTGGAGCTTCCAATTTGACGCCTAACTCATCCAAAGCACCTACAGGACCCCCAACTGCTTCCAAAGGAAGAGTGGCGCCCCTTGCCAATAAAAGGGGTAGAGGGGATTGATGATTCCTACTATTTATCATTGTACTATGTAGTATCTAGATGCCTAATGAGTCATGATGATGCATCTCTTGAAATACATTTATTTTGATCATTCGATGTGATTTTCTATCATTCCACCAGGAACATATTTCAGTATTTTCAGTTTATAGTCGATATGTGATCATGATATACCATTTGACATCCTATGCATCTTAAATATTAGTTTTATTTTCATATTTATGTAGCAATGTGTTTATTTGATGTTTTTTGTTGCTTTAGATGTTAAAAAAATTGAAAAAAATGGTTATTTTTGTATTTTTTTGATGCTTTACGACATTTGCCGATATATTCTGATATTTTCGTCGTTGTTGCCGATAAGTTACATTCCGAACCCTTGACGATATATTCGCCGACACGATATATGTAACTATGATTGGGACGATTTGATCATCTTTACTATGTTCTTCAATATTTTCTTCAAGGGCTTGGCCTTCCTAGCTTTCTTTTTTGAACAAGACCTTCATCTCTTCGGCATAGGGCATCCATTTCGTGCTTGTTTCTGGGCACCAATAGCTGCAAAATACATTTATCAATTCTGCAAGAGAGGATATTGTACTTTTGTTGCCTTTAAACCAAGCAAGGGCCTTGCCGCCCAAATGTAGCCCAAATGACTTCATGTAGGCGTCTTCATTTTTAATATCATAGTTTGGGGCATTTACCAAAAAATCTTGGACATGGTTGGTGGGATAACCATCTTGGTCACATAATTCGTCAATGAAACTCATCTGAAGTGCTTGACAAATCAAGAGGAGCAAAACCGTCTTCAAGGATTTCTTGGACATGCTCCTTCTTGGGAATGGAAATCATGGCTTCCATAATCTCTTCGTCAAGATTAGGATCCCACTCTTAATGCCTGGATCAATTCCAAGAGTGAAGGTATCCCTTTGCAAAGAAGGTCATCATACCCATCTCCCACATCCTTGTTGTTCTGCAAATCAAGAGATATTACAAACCTCTTCATCCTGAGATCCTCGTCCACAATATCCCATGCCACAAGAAATTCTTTGAACATCACAATATGCTTTGGAATTGTATCTTCATATTCACGAAATATTGGGATGGACTTGAACCAACCACATCTGGGTATCCTAGAATATTGGAGAAATCTAGTGGAGCATATCGATTGTGCATTTGTGTTTCATCAAAGGACGCCATATCATCTTCTTAGTAATAGCTAAGGTTTAATGTTTTGAATTGCACTTCTTTGATTTGTTTTCTTCAATGGAGTCGCCAAATAGGACCTACATGGTTAGCCCTTAACAATAATCCTATCCTAAAGTATAAAGCAAAACTTACCTCTTGGACTCATTCTTGTAGAGTACTTATTTATTTCTCTTCAGTGAAGTTGCTAGGAGAGACCTACCAAATTAGATAAAAATAAATCTCACCAAAGTACGAAACAAGAACCTACTTGAGTCACACAAAAGATGTTGGATGTTTATAGAAGATAAATGGATTCAACACGGGAATCCCTCTTCAATGGAACGTCGTCATTGTTCTTTGAGGTCCTTAGCAACGATGCCAAAATGTTACCGCTCAGACTAGTAGCCCCAACACAACTAGGTAGTGTGGGCCAAGGGTAGTGTCGGTAAGCTCGGGAGAGAGTAGACCCAATGTCACCATAGTCTAACCTCTCAACACTTAGGGTAACTCCAAACCCAGGGGGAGGCTCTAATAAATGAAAGATACCTGCAACCACCAACAAGCCACAAATATGTTTCACAAAACCTTAATAGCTATGATCAATGCCTTATCGGAGTCAAACAATATTAAAGCAAGCCATAACAATCATATATAAATGGAGTTATTCACTTTATCACAAATCCCAAATAATATCACGCGTTTCAAGCAAATTTCACACTTCCCTAGACAATGTCACACTTCCCAAGGAAAACACTTCAAAAAATGCACCCTCAAGGAAAAGAGAACTATTGGACTAGGGCGCAATTGTAGGTCAAGCCAAAAATTCCAATCGCTTTAATTCACCAATTACAAGGGTTTCATGTATCCCGGTCCCCTTGCAGTTCCTTAGAAGAGGACGCCCTCTAAGGTTTGTGGATAAAACCCTAGGGAGAAAATTTAGGGTGGACCCAAAAAAATTCACGGCTAGAACTTCACCTTTTTAATTTTCTGGGGAAACTAGTTTATTTTTGGGTAATATTATATTTTTTTTGTATTTTTTGCATACAATAAAAACATATAAAAATTTGAGAAAAAAAGAGAGTTGAAGGATAGGGTATTAGATTCTTGTCTCAAACCTTAGGGCTATGAGAGGTCGAGGCTAATGTCTTTCCTCTTAAGATGGTATTCCATACTTACAACTAGGGATAAGCTAGCAACCTCAAGAGTTAGGTAGCAAAACCCTAATTAGGGCAAATAGAGAAGTCCAAGGCCCAATAAAATAACAGAGAGCTCCTTGGAGGGATGGTCTCCTTGAGCAAGTTGATAAAATGCTAGCAAACAAACCCTATCTCAGTCCAAATCACTTCAAGAGCAACGTTAAACTAGAGTTAGTAGATAAACTTTCAAACATTAATCAAGAATGAGCAAAGAAATGTACCTTAGGTAACCCTTGAGCATGAGTTATTGCAACTAGTCTTAGCATCAACTTAGCATGTGCAAATCAAACCCTAGAACATCATCAATTTGTCCTTCAAGCAAAAACAACATCCAAGAGAGAGGTGCACATAGCTTCAAATGCTTCAATATACCAAGAGAAAAAGAAAACATCTCATATTTGAACCCTTGTCCATGTTTTACAAATGAGGTGAGGTTGTCTTATTTATAAGAGACAACTCTAAACCTTTTACAAATTCAAGCCTACAAGTTAACGACAAATTCTAAGATTTTAGTTTAGTGCACCCAAAAACTTGGGATTAAACCACATAAAGACATAAAATAACAATAAAAATGTGCAATTAGGCTCCACCAAGTGCAAGGTGATCCAAAAGGAGGATGTCATGCCCCAATTGACCCCAATAGACGCTTTTCCCTCAATGCCCTCCTTTATTAGCAATGTAGGCTTCTTCTTTAAGGAATGACGTTTATGCATTTGGAGACCAAGAGGAGGGGTTTTGCACCAAACAATAGGTTCGAATGGGCAAACTGAGGTGTACTAAAATGAGTATGACAACCGTTACCCACACAATCACCCCTACAAAGAAAAACATGAGTGTGGCCATGTGTCTTAATGATTTGTCTCTAGGGCATCGGACACCCACCCAAAGGGTAGTAAGCAGAGCCACAAGGCTAGCACCTCCTTGAGGTGGAAACCGAGGGGACCTGCCATGACTTGATCAGGGGTATTTAGCCTCAAAATCAACACTCTACATAATACAACCCCAAAACTTGGGCTTTACAAAGAAAAAATAAACCCTTTACTCTGGTACATCTGGAAGGAATGTTTCAAACACATTGAAGCGTAACACCACCCACTGAGTTATTGCTTGGAATGGGTCACTTGTCACTGGAGTTTGAATGATCTCATCAGCTTGCTGGCAAGGGATCCGGTTTGCCTGGATGTTCTCGTTTGTCTGCTTGTGAGGGATTTGGTTTGGCACTGACATTGAGGTTGTTGGGAAGGTGGAATGGTCCCTTGGGTAAGGACTGATCTAGAGTTAGAAGCAATGCTGCTATTGATCTGTTTTTTGGTGCCCCTAGCTGATATTGTAAAAAAGGAAGTAATCCTTTTCGTGAAATTCGATCTAGGAGGAGGTCGAAGAGCGTGGGGATGAGCCTGAGTTCCTCTTGCATGTATAAGGCTAGGCATCTTTGTTTGGGGCACTTGAAGAAACCAGGGAGGGTCTGTGTCCCACTGAACATACAATGGAACTGCCCATAGATCTCTTAATAGATGGGGTAGTGGAAGATGAAGTGCTTCTCTGTCTCGACCTCTCAAAGATGGCACAACTGACAAATCTTGTTTCATTGGTCAATTTTGGTGGTCAGACTCAACTTGGAGTCTATGTGAAATCTCTTAGAATTGGTCTAGTGGAATATGAAAGGAGTGCACTGAATGGTGGGATGTGTATATGGATTGGATTATGAGTCCATCCTTCACCTCCAAGAAGTGCTTAGCGTAGAAGGTCATCTTTGGATGTAACCTGCCTTAAGGCTTAGTCCAAGTGATCTGTACGAACCGTGTGTAAATGTCGTCCTGGATGATCTTGTTCAACTTTTGCCTGGTAGGTAAGAGGTGGCCAGGTGTATCTAAGGAGTAGCTGAATGGAAAACATAATAAAAAGAAATGATAACATAATTAAACCAAGGATGTATGGAATCCTCAATCTTGCCTTTTTACCTTTCTTCTTCTTGACCTCAATCCACACTCCTGAAGGGGGTTCCACGGAGATTATCTGTAAATCAGAAGCCAAACTACTACCATTCATTAAAGATAACTGCTCCTTATCAGAGTCTAAGCTTTCATTTTTGTGAGCTCTCATGATTCCTCCTGATGTGGCATTCTTAATAACTTCCATCCGCAAGGGAGAATTATCTGTATGCTTGGCTTCCTCTCAAGTCTCTACACGGGTGATTTTTTTCCTCGTTTAACACGTCTGTGTACAAGTAGTATTCACCTTCTCTGAATCTGAAGTTTGCTGTAATTCTTCCTCTAGATCATAATAATTATTGGACATTGTTTGCTCAGGAAATTTTCATCTTTTTGACTTTGGCTCCAGCCCTTTTTTCCTAGGAGGATAAGCTCATGATTGGGGACAAGTATCTTGAAGATGACCTGTTTATTTACAAATCTGGCACTAGAAAGCTGTATTCTGTATTCTCGCAATCCAAAACATTGAGTCCATCTAAAGTTCTCCCACTTGAGAATCAATTTGTCCGGAAAACCTTTACTGAGGTCTATCTTAAAACAAGTATGATCATATGTGGATAAGCCTGATGTAGCTCTATTAAAACCTGTTTTTTTACAGCTGCCCAAAGAGTTCCCAGTACCCTCAAACACTGTTATAGGCCAGTAATGTAATGGCAGATTTAGGAGCCGGGCACAAACTGGCCTTGTGATTGACAGAGTGTGAGGGTCAAATTCAGGAAACCATGGAGTAATAAAGTGACCTAGTTTCCTCCAAAATCAAGGCCCCTCCTCAAACACTTTCTTAAAATCAGCATGGGTGTAAAACTGAACAACAAAAAAACCTTTGGAGCAAAGAGATATCTCACGGTTTTCTGTCCAAGTTGAGTGGATCCACTGGAAATTTTTGTAGGAGGCCAATACCCATTAAATCAACATATGATCCCTTAAGATTTATATATTGAATATGTATTTGTGATCTCCAGAGTAGAGATTTACACTAGCGGCACGTCCTTTGTATTCTCCTCGGTATATGAATTAGGAATGGGAGGGATCGAAGCACATCAAGTGGATGATTTGTTTCTGAACTCATACTTAAAGGAAGGCTTCAAGGATGAAGAAGCTCTTTTACCCACTGTGCCTCCATGCATGCGTAAAGCCAAGAAGAGAGTTGAATCCTTGCATACGTTGTAGTCGAATGTTAGAGCCCGATCCTCAAGTTGCTCTCTTGCAAACAGAAGCCTCTGCTGATCTGCCAGAATCCTTTGCATTTGGTCCAGCTTTCATTTTATATTGGCAACTGAAAACCCAGATTGCACCCACAACAACAAAGTTTTCCCTAAGAGTGATTTGATCATAATTTGGAAGCATGCAATTCTCTGAACACTTGGCAGGCATTAACAAGATGTAGCAGCTGTGAATACAATGACTTAAACACTGCCTTTCACAGGAATTTCCTCAAATACTTGCTATACAGACCTTTCTTCAACTCTGCGCACAAGCTTTTCTTCCTTGGAATCTTTAGCCATCAGGTGAGAATCTATGTAATCAATGTCAAAACTGCTAGTGCCAATCCATTATCAAGGTTGTGACTAACGACAATAGCATAGTCTCCTGAATGTCTGACAAATGGGCCATGATCTGCAACATGTTGCCAATGCCAAACAAAGATGGGTTGAAAGACTGCTGCATCTGAAGAAAGAATCCCATAGACTAAAACTCTCTGACTCAGGCTTGTTCCTCAATGTCTGCAGATCTGCCCCTGCCTTGCCCTCTTCTAAAGATGGGTACAATTGCCATAGCCAGTAAAACAGTGTAGAGCAGATCGGTTCCCACTTGAAATAGATTTTCGAGGCAGTCAAAATACTTCTTATTTTACATAAAATTTAGAAAACAATATGTACAATATGATCAATATAATACAATCTGTACAAAGATGGAAAACGGCAGTTCATCTCTGCCTTTTGAGGTTAACATTGCAATGAAGTCAGAGCGAAGCTGAAATATCTTTGGCATTTTTACAAGCAAAGATCCAACAAGGACAAAAGGACAATTCTAACAAAAGACGAAAGGACAAGCTGTTGTGAGTCACCAAGAAGTGCTGCTTAACAATGAATGGCTCCTTGAACTATTTATGTAAAACCTAGACTTTGGATGCTCTTATGCATAGGTTGGATTTGCTTATGTCACAATTTCCCAGGAGCTGCTGTAGCGCTCCCACATTGTATTTTCACTGATGTACTTAGCAATCCCATTGACCTATTTGTGGTTATTTGTTGGACATTAATAAAATTATCTTATTGTATTTTATTCTGACCATTTATTTTTACATTCTGCTATTTGTGAAAACTCATAACTATGGAAAAGAAGAAACAGTAAAGATATTGAAAATAATGTCTTCTTAGCTTGCATTGAAATCTAATAGTTTATAGTACAGGCAATAACTTGTGATGAGTAATGATATGAAGTTTCAAAATTTGAAGATGTACTAGTTTTGGTGTTTTCTACAAAGTGGCAACTGGCACTGTCCAATGTTGTAAACACGCAAAAAGTTGAAATATTGAACTGCGACTTACATGCTTAATGTGTTCTAGCAAATTTAGAAGCCATTCTTACATCAACAGGGTATGTTCTTGGGTAGCTAGATTTTAAACCTTCAAATTGAAAGAAAACACATACATTTATTTTGAACTTGCTCATGTGGGGTTTCTTTATCGAGAGCTTATCTTGAGAAGCCATTTTTTGTTGTCTGCGTGACATAATAATTACAGTTCGCAAAAGACCTATAACAAATCTCCAGCTATACAGCTACATAAAGTAGTTTTATAGCTAGTAGTCAGAAGAATATAGTTAGGTTTGGAATGTGAAATTACATAAACCATAGAGGTCTTGCATCGTGCTCAATATCTACGAAGATGTCTATAAATTGGTGCCCTACATAGAGAGTCCTTAAAGGATTTTGCTATACCTCTTTAATCTTTTGTTCCATAGAGTATGTATGCCTTTTGGAACTTCCATGAATCTTTGCTATTAGGTTGAATGAATTGTGGAAAGCTACATATCTTACTAATGCTGTTTTGGATGAATGTAGGTTTTTGCAATTGTACTACTAGACCTTCCTGGAATACTATTCTTTTCGACATATACATTACTTGTCTTATTTTGGGCAGAAATATACCATCAGGCAAGTTAGCCTTTGTTTTAACTGCCAGCATCTCATTTCGTGTATAAATTTCATCCTTGCATGATTGGCTAAAGCCTAAAAGTGATAACTTTTTTGGCTGATTGTGATGTTTATTCACAGGCACGAAGCTTACCCACTGAAAAGCTTCGGCCAGCCTATTTTATTATAAATGGTGTAGTTTATTTTATTCAGGTAACTTCTACGCTGTTCTTTTTCATAGTAGAAGACTAGTAAGCTAGCATTGAATTTGAATTTATCAGAAATCATTTGCTTTACATATTATGGGTTTTCTGTTTAAATAGTTCTAGTTGAACAAATCAATGTCTTATCTTTTCAGATTTGCATTTGGATATACCTGTGGATTGATGACAGCAATATTGCGGAGGCAATTTCAAAACTGTTTGTTGCAGGTTTTGCTTTCTATCCAGTATCTGAGTAATTTTTTAATACGCATTGGGTGTTTTATGGAAGACTTTTTTAGTTCCTCTTTAGGGGGGGATTTTATATCAGTTTTCAATCAATTGTAATGCTTTTGATATTGATATGAGATTCAGGTTGTAGCTTTCTTGTTAAAAATGCTGCAGCAAGGAATTTTGTATTGTGTTGTGATTTCAGAGGGAGTACTTTCACTAAGCATATTCACTGTATGTAATCCATGATTTTGCAGTTATATCATTTTTTGCAGCATTGGGTTTCCTGCTATATGGAGGAAGGTAATTTACTTTGTCTTTACAACTGTAGTGAATGTCTGGATGCATTATTTCATATTGAAATAGCACAGTATTGGTTATTCTGTTCCATTTAATAGCCTTTTTTGTACAGGCTGTTTTTAATGCTGAGGCGGTTTCCAATTGAGTCTAAAGGGCGCAGAAAGAAGCTACATGAGGTTTGTTTTTCGTGTTTGATTACATGGTCTGATATCTTGGAAGGAATTTATTTGCTGCACGAAGTTGGCTTTTTCACTTTTTAAATCCTGTATTTCAATTTCTTAGTTGGGAAGGGGTTAAGATACAGTAAAGTATTTGCCAGCCTAAACAATTGAACAGGACATGTCTTCCACGATGTTTTGTCCACTGCTTAGAATAATATGCTATTACAAACGCAGGCAAACATTCTTTCGTATGGATTGAGAAATTTCCTATTAACATGTTGAAAACATCCTGTTGAATGAAAAATGTATGACTTACTGATCTTGACATTATTCACGACTTGAAAATCTGTTTGTAGACTATACATGTATTCTTCTTAAATGGAATGGTACCAGTTTCAATCTAATATTTATTATTAATCTTTTGCAGGTTGGCTGTGTAACAGCTATATGCTTCACGTGCTTTTTGATCAGGTGCTTTGTGGTAAGGACACTGTATACTTTCTAAATTCCAATATTCTGGTGGTTTGAATTTAATTTGCCAATCAATCACCTGTTAAGCACACTTTGTTTACTTAGATTTTATTTCTAACTCCTGTCAATCTATTTTCAGGTTGCACTTTCTGCTTTTGATACAGATGCCAATCTTGATGTGATGTACCATCCAATTCTAAATCTCATTTACTATATGGTAATAGATTCTGTTTCATGCTCTGGGAAATTCGACTAATAACGTTTATTTAATACTATGGACAACTGTGAGTCCATAATTTCAATTACTTTTTATTGTGTTAAACTAAGTAATCCGTGCCTACAATTATTATTTAACTCAGTGTACTGTATCTGGCCTTTTTCAGCTGGTCGAGATTCTTCCCTCAGCACTGGTCCTTTTCATCCTCCGTAAGTTGCCCCCGAAAAGGATGTCAGGTCAGTACCATCCAATTCGATGAGCATTGTCAACTATTGAAGCAGCACAAACTCACCGGAGAGAATGGTTTGGGATCAAAGTATCTACCATCTTTATTGTATTTCTTTATATGCCCATTATGGTGAATGAATGAGATGCTTCTGAATCACATTGAGGTATGAGATTGGTGGTGCAGGATCTGGACTGTATGTCTGAGATCTGTGTGGCTATCTACCTATTTTATGGTAGTTCATTTCTTGCAACTTTCGTAATAATTTTAGGCATTTATTTTTTTGGGGAGTGTATAAACCGAAAGTTATCCTCTTGAAATCTCGTATAGTGTATTATACACTGCTGTCTTCAGGTCGGCGTAGCAGCTCTTTAACATTTTTTTGATAAACTGTTCAAATATTGACAAAGATTTCCAGCATAGACATCGTTAGCTCAAAGAACAGGAAGAGAGATTAAAGTATTCAAGGAAGAGAAGCTAGTGAAATGTTGGTAGTCAAAGATGAAAGCAAAAGAACATAGTTTTTTTTGACTTGAGCAGCTGACCTTTTTGTTCTGAATCTGTGCAGTATGTATCCCTCTGACAAACGAGTTGCTGGAAGATTTACTGGTTGGATTTCTTGTATTTTGATGCTATTTCACTGTATTTTATCCATTGTTTAGTTTTTTTGGTAGATCAAGTTCTGTAAATGCATAAGTAACACATGGATAAGGTTTGCAGGCTAGCTATTTTTCCATGTATCCTTGAAATGATTTTTAGCAGCCTGAGATCAGGTTTATGGTACCAGAAACTTCCCTGGACCTAATTGTTTTTGGGAGGACAAGGGAACTAATGATCAGATTCTAGCTGTCCTTTGGAAACTGCAAAGAAACTTGGTAGAAGTTTCCGCAGTTTTGGCTTGTTTCCACCCCTTTCTGATCAATTTTTGTGTTCAGCCTTATTAAAGCTAACGAAACCTCACCTAGATTAACTGACCACTCGAATAAAAATACCCCAATCCGCAGTCAATATAAAAAACCAAAATTCTGTATGACGAAAAGTATATCAGTTTTTGAGTGTAATTTAATTTGTACGAGGGAGCTGGTAAGCATGGAGGAAAATGATTTGTCGAATTTAATAAATTCAGTAATCTGAATCATTATGTGCTATGCAGTATTTGCTTTATTGAAATTTGGCAATAAAAAATCTATTGTCTATGTATCAATTTGTAACTTGTAACTTGTTTAATGTGTGAATAAAGTGTTACTTTTTCTTGATTTTTTTTGGTAATGAAGTGTTTGTTGCTTAATGGAATGCAATTATGTATGTGAGTCATGCATAGCTCATGCAGAGTTAGTATGTTAGTCTAAGGTTCTAGCCATTTGTTCTTATAAAATAAAATTTTATGCTGTCTAAGCACTGTTCGAAAATCTTTCAGATCTAGAAGCCTTTGGCATGCAAATCATAGACTATATTGGTCTTGTGGGTATTAAAAAATGGCTATATTGGTCTTGTGAGTATGTTGGGCAAATATTTAATTCATATTATGTAGATTTCGCTGCAAATAATAAAAAAATTACCAAGATAAAATCCAGAACAGCTCAAGTGCTCATCGACAGAATGCTTTAATCATTAGAGTTAAGGGACTCTAGACACTCGACCGTTAAGGGAGAGGAACCAAATAATCGACCAAACCAAGAGGAATCAACAGATCAAAAAGCAATTTTCTGTTTGATTTATATACGGCAAAGTGACTCCAACCCCAAAGAAAAGGAAAATACTAAATAAAGGTTTTATCTCATATTTTGATTCGCCTGATGTTTCAGGTTTTATTTTTTATTTTTTTATTTTTATTTAAGGTTCTTCTAAATTATGAAATTATTATTTTAGTTTAATTAAACTGAAATATTTTTTGATATTTGAAAGGGCGGTTAGACTGTAAGCATATGGTAGCTTAACTATTAGTGCCAGATTCTGCGATAGCAAAAAGGGCCTGGAAAGAATTTACTGTTGCAGAATTCTTGATATATGCAATTCTTTCAGGCAAGAGCTATCTAATGAGCTGCAGAGCATTTAATGTTGCTGCAGCAGGTTTGATGACTCTTGATCTTGAGCAGCTCAAGATCCAACGACCATCAAGCTTGTTGCAGCCACACTAAATACTCTGCAGCTCAATGGATAGCTCTTGCCATTCTTTCATCTCTGTAGTTAGTTTGACTCTGGGTACGGTGGTACTAGGATGATGCACCCCTCCACGATAGTACCCAGGTCTATTGTAGTCGTATACTGATGACGTCCTCATTTACAATGAAAAATCGATGTAACCTTGTGTCTGTTTAAAAAGTTTTCGTCGGGACCTGCACCTGTACCTATGCAACATAGATTCTTAGTAATTACTAAACTCCAGAAATCCTTGCAAAAGAAAAACTAGTTCCGAGGAAACTAGCAGCTCAGAAAACAAGTGTTTTCTTTAATGCCAGATTTATTAAGATATAACATGCACAACACCCACGAGCTCCGGCGAAAGGAGCAAAGCAGACACCTGACGAAGAGAACGCATCAGAGTTAAAACATCAAGGCCTCAACAAATGCTACAGAGAACTAGCATTGCCATTTCAAGTCGTACGAAAAACTACCAATGGCAATCAAGCAAACCAACAGACCCAGTTAGCAAGCTGTACTACTATAGTCTATAAACAGTTAATTCTTCTGTCCATGACATCAGAACCCAAACTATACAGCTCTATGAGAGCATAGAAAGTTTGAGCTGTGAAGATATGCAAGCATTCAGAAGAAGCAACCAAAGAAAGGCTGAATGCATACTTGAAATGGGAAAATAGGCACCTTATGAAAT
Source organism: Pseudotsuga menziesii (assembly GCA_001517045.1). Taxonomy (NCBI): domain Eukaryota; kingdom Viridiplantae; phylum Streptophyta; class Pinopsida; order Pinales; family Pinaceae; genus Pseudotsuga; species Pseudotsuga menziesii. The sequence continues at coordinate 802,927 of LPNX010357350.1, forward strand.
CCGTGCTCAGTGTAGTGTCGATAGGTATTAAAACCCTCTACCCATGGGTTTGATGGTGAATGTAGTTTTATGTGCCTTGAGCGTTTTAATCCCTCTTGATGTGTACACTAATCAGGTGTTTGAGGTTTGATAAAGGTAAGTAGGGTTTGAGGTTTGATAAAGGTAAGTAGCGGGCCATTCAAAATTGCAGACACAATAGAGCCAGAAGCACACATTATGAAAGGACATATTGGAGCAACCTAAAAAGACCAATGAATCAATGGGGCAGCAGACAATAAAGTTTGCAGATTGTTATATTGAGTGAGCTTAAAAGATTATTAAAATATCAAGGAGTAATAAAGGAGAATCCATGTTTGTGAGGGTGTTGTAATTTCAAGGAGCAATAAAGGAGAATCCATGTTGGTTAGGGTGTTGTTTTTTTAATAAATGTTATATTTTTTGACATTTTATAATAAGTAAATAGTATTTCAAAGTATGATCTATCTAAAAGATATTATGATATTATGCAAAAAGAGCATATTATTTTATAGCAGTTTTTAAAATATTGTTAGTAATTAGTAATTTTTAATTTGACTGAAACAAGCATTTAAAAATATTGATGTAAATCTGAAACAAATAATCTACTTTAATGGATCACATTAATATATGTTCAACCATTCATTAAAATGACTTAGATTATTATTTAAAAAAAAGGTGCAATGGATTTAATTTATCATTTTGATATTTACAAAGAATTTTTAGTTTTTTTAAAGAAGAAAACAAAGTGTTCCCTGAAATTGTTGTTTTTACTATTTGTAATTATTTATTTGAAATAAATTAACTAATTTAATGGAGCAATATAATATATAAACAAAACAAGTTTTTGCTTGTCATTGGTGAATTGACATTTAATTTTAAATGAGTAATAAACAATATAAACAAGCATGATGTCCATGTACATATACGAAAAGAAACATTGCCATGAATAAACTACAATTTATGTTGTCACTGCATCTACAATTGTCTAGGAAAATAAACATGTAAGGACATTACATGCATGTCAAAATCTATGCATATTTCAAACCTACCAATTCAAAGATATTTAAAGGTAGGTAATGGCACATGAATTTTACAAATTTTTAATATCAAGCAATCCTTTAACAACTGAAAACAACAATATTCAATGAGAACGAAAAGACTATGAAATGTTTATCATATTAACATGGAAGGTTGTTATATCAATTATTATAAGGAATACCATTTCTTATTATGATTTATATTTAGTTAGGGTAAACTAAATATAATTTTGACTTGTCTTAATTTCGAAGTCATATCCTTGGCAACATAATTTGCATTAATTTCCTTTGATCATTTGAGTTCATGAAGACCTAGTTCTTGATGAATGTTGATTCAATAGATGTCAATCACATGCAAATTGAGTTGTATTTCCTTCAATTTCTTATCAAAGTTGTCACATCTTCTGTACATTGCACTACAATCATCTTAGTATTGAGGTCCTTGATGTCAACATTTAAGTGCAAAGATGATTCTTTACAATTGATCAACTTTGTTCACTTGTCCATCTTTCAGAAATTGTATGTTAACTAACATTGTTGAGGTTTGTAACAATAAACACCAAATTGCTTACAAATGAGTAACAAATAAAGGGACAATATTGTCCTCCTTGATCTCACTTAATAAAATATCAAATGATTAGGATGTCATATGTTGTGTGTGCTTGGGAAATAAATATGGCCTTGAAAAATGTGCAATCAACATCAAATTTAAAAGAATCAATAGGATTCAATATGTTGTCAACCATATACATTAGAAGAAATTTCAACTCAAAATGGGCAATCTAAAAAAAATTAATAAAATAATAGTTAAATAATAAAATAATATTTATTAATTTTGGAAGAAGAAAAGAAAAAAAACTATTTTTTTGTTTGTATTTTTGACATATATCCTCGTGTTTTTACTCAAATTTCGACCGAGAGAGCTCGTTGTATGCGGAATTAAATTCCGCATCCAACGAGTACCCACTCGGCATACTTTTGACGGACCCCGCTATTCCAAAAACAAGAAATACCCAAAAAAATGTGATGATGATGTTCCCGATTGAAATTTGAGTAAAAACACGGGGATATATGTAATTCCGCATCCAACGAGTACCCACTCGGCATACTTTTGACGGACCCCGCTATTCCAAAAACAAGAAATACCCAAAAAAATGTGATGATGATGTTCCCGATTGAAATTTGAGTAAAAACACGGGGATATATGTCGACAATACAAACAAAAAAAATAGTTTTTTTTATGATACCTATCCCCAAATTTGTATTAAAAAAGTGTTTAAGACCTATACGACATTTCAAATTTAAAACAATTTCATTCGCTAACACATGATGACATGGAATTTGAGTTAAAGGCCCATTTTGAGTTGAAATTTTCTCTAATGTATATATATTCAACTTATCTCTTTATAGATTTACTCCAATTTCAAGCGTAGGTAGTGGTTGGATACAAAATTAAATTATGCATTGTATGAATTTCAACACTGCATACCTTTAATAAATTCTCTTTGTAGTAAATTGGAAATACAATAAAAATTTGTGTTCCAACTTTAAGGAGCTAAGTTAAAAATATGATAAGAAAAGAGTGTGCGAAAAGATTAAAAGTGCGGAAAGTCGGAAGGTGGAACAGATAGTTGTGGACGCCCGAAAATTGAAGGATTTGGGTATTGAAAAAAAGTTTAACACATCTATTTGGATGTTACGAAGGGTTTAAAGTCCCTCCATGCTCCGAAGCTCATGTGTTTGATCTTAGAGGTGGAAAAAGTATGCCACCAAGGGTGGGAGGAGGGGGGGTTGGCATCAGTTTTGGTATCCTCATGCTATAGAAGAATTGGGTAGACAATGGGCATGGGACAATTGCAAAACAAAAAAGGTTTTCAGCATGCCATTAAGTAACGTCATAGTAGTTCCTTATGACATGCATTTCCAAACTAGGGGATGAACATTGCCCCCTTCATAGTTGAAGACCAACATGCCATTATAGAAAACTCTCACATAATGGGAATGTTACCAAACAAAGCATGACTCTATTGGGACAAATGTTACAAGTCTCGTGTAACCAAAGACAATGGTTACATAAAATGTCGTATTTACTTTAATACAAGGATATGAAGGGGACAACTTATAAGAATGCAAATCATTATATGCAATCACCTAAAAAACAAGTCAAGGGTGAATGCAAGCCTGACATGGAAAGTGACAATGTGCATATGAAACACGTTCTAAAATAGAAGTTACAACACAACATAAGGAATATATGTCACTCCAATAACACTATTAGATCCAACAATAGCATTACGTAATGCCACAAGCAACATCACTATAGGTGAATTCATTAATGAACGAACAAATGTGTCGAATAACATTTACTCTTGAATTATTATAATAGGTAATTGTTTTGACTGAGATGGAATTTATAAATGATTTAATCTTTCTTTAATTTTATAATTTATCAATTATACCAACATCACTATAGGTGAATTCATTAATGAACGAACAAATGCGTCGAATAACATTTACTCTTGAATTATTATAATAGGTAATTGTTTTGACTGAGGTGGAATTTATAAATGCTTTAATCTTTCTTTAATTTTATAATTTATCAATTATATAGTCTGATTTTTACAAGTAATTGCGATTCATCCATTACGTACGTTGAGGAATGTAATTTGGACAAGAATTTTTTGCATAGGCTTTAGTATGAATGTGTAGGAAGTGGTTTGAGACATTTCAAGGATAAATAATGGGATCCATAGTGGAGAGTGGGAGAATTTACATAGCACTTGGTGGACCAATTTAAGAAAATGACCTTGTGGACAAATCCAAATTGTGTCTTAGGTCCATATTTCCTATTATTTCATTTTATCATTATTTGTAAAGTAGCCACTTTAGAAAAGTGGGGAATTTTTTATAATTTCATTTAAAAAAAGTGAAAGTCTAACGTTTTGAAGTTAACTTAGTCTTAGGGGTCTAAATGAAATGTTAAAGAATATTGGTGCCTCAGACCAAGATTTAATCTTAACTGTACATCTCAAGATTGACATAGAGGCCTCTAGAGTTGAGGAGATCAAGGTTTTTTCAAAACATAAAGAGGACAAGAGAAGTCGACCTCATCGTTGAAGAGAACAAGAGAGAAGGAAGTGTGCTAGTTGAAGAGAACAAGAGAGTATGCTTTAGAAAGGAAGAATATATCTACTAGAGAGACCAACAAAATACAATAAGGTACCAATAGGATTAAATTGTGTGATAAGAGTAGATCTAAGGTACCAATAGGCTATACAAATTGGGTCATAAGACTAGATCTACCCGAGAGACCAACAAGATACAATAAGATACCAATAAGGAAGAATAGATCTACTAGAGAGACCAACAAGATACAATAAGATACCAATAAGGAAGAATAGATCTACTAGAGAGACCAACAAAATACAATAAGGTACCAACAGGATTAAATTGTGTCATAAGAGTAGATCTAAGGTACCAATAGGCTATACAAATTGGGTCATAAGACTAGATCTACCCGAGAGACCAACAAAATACAATAAAATACCAATAGGTTATACAAGTTGTGTCATAAGAGTAAATATATTAGAGAGACCAACAATAAGCTACCAATAGGCTATACAAATTGTATATTTTATGTATGGACATGCGATACACATTTCAAAAGTAGGGTGTACATAATCTTCTATGCTTTCTTGAGTATGCTAGTGTTAAAAGGAGAAGAAGAGTAATATCATTTCAGCTAATTGTTTTGGTCCCGACATTTGGGCAATCCCTTGGACTTTGTCTGACCTGGCTTTTGGCCACACCCAAAATTCATATAGTTTTTTTTGAAAATCTCATATACTTGACCAAAACTCAAAACTCAGTCGTTGGCCATTCAAGACAGGATTTCTGTGAAAAAAAAAATCCAGTTCGTAGAGACTGCAAAGGAAAAATTCATTTTGGAGGAAGATAAAAGTAGAGGCTTCCAGTACATAAATACATTATGACTACCTTGTCTTGTCAAGTTTGAGCCGCCACTTCCATCAAAACGATTTTTTTGCTATCATAAGCTTCAAAAACTTGAGCTGCCGAGAAGTCGATCCACCACTNGACTCCCTTGTCTTGTCAAGTTTGAGCCGCCACTTCCATCAAAACGATTTTTTTGCTATCATAAGCTTCAAAAACTTGAGCTGCCGAGAAGTCGATCCACCACTAATCTAGGACAACTCATTATACATCGAAGGTTGTGACTATTCATATCCATCAATTGAGAATTGACCTTAGAAAACGTGGAGAAGGGTTTGGTAAGAGGAATAATTCGCCATTGTAGCAAAATCCTTTTGACTAGAGACACGTACATTACAATACTCTAACTATTGCTGTATAACATGAACTACTACCATAAAACATGACTACAGTCATCCTGTAGTATATACGCTGAGAAGAAAGGTGAATCATTGTTTAACAGTCATTCTGCCATTGCCAATGTGGAAGGTGGTTTGAACAATTAAAAAAAAAGGTTTAGACTACACACATCATTCTTCCATAACCAGGTTAAAAATCAAGCGTCCTCAACCGTAAGGTGAAAAGGTGTGTGAGACATCGTCACTTATTGTAAAATCATATATTCGCAAATTACTAATGAGAAAAGGGCATACGCCGACCATTTGAGAAGATAAACCGCAATCCTAACATGAAGTCAGAATCAAAAGTCACGTCATATGAAGACTACAGAGAAATATCGAGGGTGATGCCGCAAGGAAATGAGAAATCAATACAGAAGGATTTCGACAAGGTTATTGTAGGTAAAGAAGAAGAAATATCTCATTTAAAAGATCATAATAAAAAATTACTTATGCAAATCAAGAAGGAAAATGATAAAGTTCAATGCAGTCAAAAGTTAGAAGAGAAGATTCAAGCTTTCCATAAAAAAATATTGGAAAAAGACAGAAAATTCCTCCCTAAAGAAGGTTAATCAAGAACTAGAGGAACAAATCGAGAAGTTACAAAATGGCAAACAATCACGAGATGAAAGGTTTGAGAAGATTCATAATAATAATAATCTTCTAGAGAACAAATTAGTTCAAATCCAGAAGGAAACATTTAGACTCTCCAGAAAACAATCTCTAGTTGAGGAAGAAGAAACAAATACAAATTCAGTTCTCGTCATAGTTCAAAAAGAAGTCAATCTAGTAGAAAAACAAACAATAAGAACTCCTTACAACATAAACAGAGGATTTATAATTTCAGAAGTGAAAGAACACAAAATATACAACCTAAGCAGAAATGAGAAGATTTATCCAACAAGACGATCAACAATCACATATGATGGAAATAGATTTTGGATGGACCACATCACATATTGATGTGACATTTTTTCTCTGGAATTCGTAACTCGTATCGTCTTATTTCGTCAAGTGTCACAAGTACCAAAATAAATGATCAAGAGATGACATTACAAGTAAGAAATTAGACATAAGCCTCATGTCACATACCTCAGATTTGCAAAAACATTTTTATGTTTGAGAAGACATTTTGCTTTAATTTTACTATAAAGTTTGTAATTATTGACCAAGTGGGGTCAAGGATAATTGTATTTAATTGCTAAATATTTTATTAATTAATAAATAAAAGATGTGACAACAGCTCAAGGAGGTTGTTAAATGAGTGTCTACTGCCCACTTGGTGGAATAGGCTAGGTTGAGAGCATATTGACACTTGGCAGCATCCTTAAACTACTTCTAGCTGTTGCAGGAGACAACTTCCCTATTTTTGTGGTCATGTTCCCCAAGAAAGTGGAACAAGAGCAGGTGGCTCATTAAGTGAAAAAACTAACCCAAAAGACCTAGGCATGCTGATAAAACTACCCATCGAATTCAACTGAGGTTGTTCAATTTTTACTTGTGAAATTTTTGAGTGAAATTTTGTGCACAAGAGATTCGATGGAGGGGACATGCAGAAGTTTTTGAGTGGGAAAGTGCTGAATTACTGAACTAGTGCAACTGTTTTAGCAAAGTTCCTACTACTACAGGCAGAAGTATTATTGCTGATTACTCTGTGGAGTTGCAGGGTTTCTTAACCTATTTTCTCATCCAGTGCTTTCAACCAGGTGGACCAATAGACAGGCTTGGGGGTCCTAAGATTTGTAGCTCAACTGTTTTCAGGAGTTGGTTGGGTGGAACGGGCTCCTTAGGTTGTTGCCTCCTCGACTATATTACCAGGTTCTAAATGTTATTTAACTTTCTCTATGCAATCTTAGGAACTGGAATGTATGAATTTAGGAGTTAAAATATTTATATGACTTCTTCATTTGTTATTTTCTTTCATTTGTTAGTTAAATCTTTTATTGTTCAAAGATAGATAAATTCTGGTTAAATATGTATTAGAATAAATGTTTAGGGTTAGTTTAAGTTTACTTATGAATAAATTACCTGACTGTATTTTTCCATCTACACCTCGAGGAGGTAGTACTCTAGTACAGTAGGTGAAATTAAGTTTGATGAATAAATCAAATCAAGATGTGTAGGAATCTGAGTAATTACTTTCTACTGTTAATATTGTTATAGCTGATTTTACCACACAACGTGAATCACACTTTTATGGCCTTCTCTGTCCCTCTGTAGACTCTTTGGATCCCATGGACCATTTTTGTACCTTTGATGTTTCCAAGATCATCCCTAAAAACATGCTAAAATTGCCATACACGACTTTTAATCCCTTTCTCGCGTATATACGCGGATTTGACCCCTAAAACCACGTACATCAGGATGTGTGCAAAAGGCCAAATTCTTTTGGAGTTTTCCTTGATGTGGATCCAACTCACTTGTCTCCTGGTCTTCCATATGCCTTGAGATCGCTCGGATTTGACCCTTCATTACCCCATTAAAGAGCTATATAAGGAACCCTTTGAATACATTGAAGCATAGGAGAATTGAGAGCAAAGAAACTATAGTCCATTGTTGCCGGAGCTTATACTTGAGTCTACATCCCTTTGTCCCTTGGAGCACTTTTGTATTCTTCTCAAGCTTGCCTTTTGCTTGTGAGCTTGCTATTGAGAGATGGAGGATTGAAGTGGTGGAGGCCCAAGTGGGGGACTCAGTTTCTCCAATTCGCAGACGTGCCGACATAGGTTGTCACTCTTGTAATCTCTGTTTTTATATTAATAGAAATATCTTTTCCTGTCCAATAATGTATATTTGAATGAGTATTTTATCTATGGATGATTTCAAATGCTTATATGTTGTTGATTATATATGCTAGAGTAGATCTAACACAAATATATATAACATGCTTGTTTTGTTTGCTGATTGTTGAGGAAGCAATTTATCAATACAAGCTGGAGTTGGAAAGCTCAACGAGGATCTACATCAACCGTCCAGAATAAGGTACGAATCGTGATCCTTTAGTGTTAGATGTTTGATTTTTCTTGCATATTGGAAATGATTGATTTCTGGAGCCAAGCTGTCTGTGGTGGTACCCCAAGCCATAGGATTTTTTCTCCATAACAAATATTTAGAGAAATGTTTAAAAGAAAGATTCATCTATTTCAGAAGTTGTTTTAGTTAAATACAACTGTTTGATTTATAACCATAGAGTACCTTAAAAGAATGTTTCTTAAAAACCAGTACACAGTTGTGTAACTGTGTTTTCTTAGCACAATAAAAATAACCGTCTTTAAGATTTAAACTAATATATATACATAGAATTAACAACTAATATAGAACAGAAAAATAATGTAAATAGGAGCAACTTTAGATTATATAAACAATATAATGAAACCGTAGTAATAATTTAGGTTTTAAAAATATCAAATATGTAATTGCAGTAATACTATAAATAAAATAACTTTTATCAAATAATTAATAGTAAACACAATAAAACAATGCAGAGTATAAATAAAAATAAAATACTATAAATTTTCTTCGGCCTAAACCCTAAATAAGAAAACCCTCATTGTTTACAAATCTTTTATATATGTATATATATAAATATCATATCTAATTTATAATTGCCCAAAGTTAAATTGAATTATACACAACATTGTATATAATATGTATAATACATATAAAATAAATAAAGTAAAAGAAATTTAATTTTAAATTATTCAAAATATTCATGTACAGTTTTACCCAGGTCATAAAGCCAAACCCTGTAAGGGATTGTTTACTTTTTGTAAATACGTAAATACAAATCGTTCTAGTAAAGAAAATCTAAGAATTAACCTTCACATATAACTATGTTATATAATATTTACAAAATAAAAAAGAAAAACAAATCGAAATTATGAAATTCTTACTACAGAATAATCCCCTATCTTCCATCTTAAAAAAAAAACCTTAAGCCAAATACATGTAAGAACAAACAAAAGGATTTTTATAATTGGTCATTATAGACCTAAATCTTAAAAACTATATCATTTAAGAACCCAACAATCCAAGTCTTTCAAAGACTTCCTACAACGCAACACAATGCCAAACATTTTGCCTTCAACACAATCGAGTTTTTTTTAGATAAATCAAGCTTATAAGTTGTAAACCCTATATCGCATAAATACAACCTAACAAAACAAAGCTACGACCAAATGGCTTTTACAAGTAATTCTTTAAACCAAACAAGTCATGGGCACCCTCGCTAGCAGAACCATACTCATCGCTGAAGGAGAAACCTCAGGGTAAACCGAGGCTTACCCAGTTGTTTGCGAGGTGTAGGTGTTATATCCGGTAGCAAACCATTCTCTCGCACTCTCCTTTGGCCTTGTCACAACCACCTACAATGAATATTCGAGATCGGTCAACAATTTTTTTCTTCCCTAAAAAAATTAAAAATCTATAATGTAATTATGAACAGAGCAAAGGGGAGAAGTTAAAATTATTTACTTGGCGTAAATCCCTCACAAAAATTTAGTATCAAACCACCGTTTTTGGAAGCAACTCTCAGCCTGAGACCTCTACGTGTTGGAGGGTAAGGAGAATAGTCTTCACCACGACAGAAGCCTTAAAACCTCGACAGAAAACTCGAAAGTAAAACCTAAAAAACTCCACATTATAGACCACGAAGACACTGAGCATACAGTTCCAGTTTATGGAACTCTTACTGTGAGAAAAAACACTCTGTGTTTGTTATGGAGGCCGAACAGGTCGGAAGCCTGTCGGCTTTACCCTCACACAACGAAAAACACAAAGAACAGGAATGAATTTAGGTTTTAGACGAATATATAGTTAGGTTTACAATGTTAAAACCTCATCCAACAAGCTCATCACACGTGGATTCCACTAATAAACAAATCGTATGGGGTTGATTTGAGTAATCTCTATAGTCTCGAATGGCTTTGTTAAACCTGCAATACCAACAAACGTTAAATACGGTGGTAAATATTATTACTACACTTTTCTTATATCAATAGTCTCACATATGCATTGTTCACTCTTAAAACTATGACAACATATATACTTATATTAATACATGTTTATGTTAACATCCTAGTATAAGTTAATACAATTTCATATATAAATACTTTGGTAAAAGTATTAAAAGTAATGGAAGATTAATTTATAAAATTTTCATCCTTTAATGTTGCATGTAGGATTAGGATTTAGTACACCAGAGAAAGGTTAAATAAAGATTTACAAGTTATATTCATAGTCAGGCTAAAAACATAAGTTTTTATTTTTGCTCGTATTTCTAAGTACATATGATTTTAAATAGAAAAAATAATAATATAGGCAAACATCATAAAGATTTACAAGTTATATTCATAGTTAGGCTAAAAACATAAGTTTCTATTTGTGCTTGTATTTCTAAGTACATATGACTTTAAATAGAAAAAAAATATATAGGCAAACATCATGTTCTTACACGTAGAATAAGAAAGTTAAAAAAAACATAGATCTCAAATGTTTTGCAATAACATAACCAATTCAAGATTTGGAAAGGAAACAAGTTAGGCAATACCTTCATTACACAAAGCGTTAATTTAAATAAATATGTTAGCATTTTACTTTTGCAAGTTGAGATAATTAATCTCGATCCTGAAACTGGGAACAAAACTTTTTACCTGTAAAAAGACTTGTACAAGAATCGTCATTTTCACTGCATTAGCTTCAATAAGCTAAGTAAGCCTCGACACAACCAGAAAGTTCCTTCAGTAAGCAAGAAACAAACCTTAGTATCTTGCACTCAAAATTAAATAAGCAGTTGATTTTAATACTTACTACTTCAGACAATTTACTTTCTAAATCGATCTTTATTACTAAAGTTTGAAGGCAGTTAGTAAAGAAAGTACTATAGAAATTAATAAATGAATTTGTTTTAATACCTAGATTAGACCTTTAGAATGTTAACTGTTAGCAGTTAAGTTACTCTCTCAAGCGACGATTTGTAAACATTAATTGTCGCAAGGAAAATTTTAAATTTTTATGAAAATTTTGGGGGTTTTACACCTTGTCTTTAATAAAGCTTCGAGGACAAAGCTTCCCTTAAAGGGGATGCAATGTAATGAACAAAATAAATAATAAATAAGCATTAATAAATATTAATAATATTGATAAATTAATTAAAGAATTAAATAAAAAGACAAATGAAGAGGCACCTTATGAAATGTAACATCTCATCACCAAGGCAACTCTTGCATGTGTATTTATACAAACATCATTTTTCATTGTAGATCATCTCTTATCTTATTAATTATATATTTTTATTATTTATGGAGTATTGTAATCTGGCTTATTTGTGATGGTTATTTCCTTAAGAAATGATTTTGTCATTTCAAACCACTTTTAAAAAGTGATATTTTTTTTATAATTTCATTTTAAAAAAGTGAAAGTCTAACATTTTGAAGTTAACTTAGTCTTAGGGGTCTAAATGAAATGTTATAGAATATTAGTGCCTCAGACCAAGATTTAATCTTAACCGTACATCTCAAGATTGTTATAGAGGCCTCTAGAGTTGAGGAGATTAGGGTTTTCTCAAAACATAAAGAGGACAAGAGAAGTCGACCTCATTGTTGAAGAGAACACGAGAGGAGGAGGTGTGCTATAGAAAAGAAGAGTAGATCTACTAGAGAGGCCAACAAAATACAATAAGGCACCAATATGCTTAAATTGTGTCATAAGAATAGATCTAAGGTGCTAATAGGCTATACAAATTGTGTCATAAGAGTGGATCTACCGAAAAACCAAGAAAATACAATAAGATACCAATAGGTTATACAAATTGTATCATAAGAATAGATCAGACCAACAATAAGATACCAATATGCTATACAAATTGTGTCTTTTATGTATGGACATGTCATACACCTTTAAAGAGCTGGACGTACATAGTCTGGTTTCTTGAGTATGCCATAGTGTTGAAAGGAGAGGAAGAGTGATTTGTTGTTCAAGAAAGATAGAAGTCATAATAACGTACTGGTGTGGTTTTTCCCTCTCCTATAGCGGCTGTACACTTTTGTTTGATGATGTTTATTGATTGTACAATTGATATTTCTAGCACGCTAAAAAGTCACCTATGTAGGTATGTATGTCTTTTTAGGATTCCTGTTAGGAACATATTTGTCTATACCCTGCCATATGAAGGAAAACCAGGGCTAACCACCACAATTTAAGATTACAAAATATCATAGTCTGACAATTCCGTAGCTAGAAATTCAGAGATGACAAGGAAAGAAGGAAGCTTGAACATTAGGAACATGGGTTTGGTTTTCATTATGAAGAGAAGTCAAGCCTAGAATCTGCGTAGGAGTGGTCGCCACTTTGGCAAGCAGTTCAAGGCTGGTTTGAATTCCATTTAATTGAATGCACAGTGAATCAGTCAGCAGCTCCTCCTAGCAGAATTTTAAATAAAGACCTATTAGGGTTCAAGACCCTTGAACCCCCTGGCATCGACCTGGATTGGTTCTCTTCCATCACCAATTCCTTGCTCGGATGGCAGAGCGAATGTACCAGGGAGTTAGTGGTGTCATTGTACTGAAGCTCCCGCTAATGCTGCCATTTGCCACCTCCCGTGCTTACTATGGGCACACTATCAAACCATTTTGTCCTTGGTCTACAGGTAGGACTCCGACTCCCCTAACAGGAATCCCCTTCGCAACCAACTTCCTCAGTGATTCGCAGCCGCAGGGTGGCCGGGAGCCAACATTCACGGTGCTCATCAATTTTCCTTGTTTCTTCCTCGTTTCGTGTGGTTGTGGTTGGAATGATCCAATTCATGTCCAAAACATGCATCTTAATCCCCTCGTCTGTCACATGGCGGCTCGGCTTGAGTAGTGTGCTTATCGCGTCACCTTGTCTACGCATATTGACCTAAACCTCTCGCATGTTCATCATCTTGTGGCGTGTGGATGAACCGCGTGTCCAAGACAACTGTCTCCATGCTTGGCCATGTCATCGCCACCATTCACTTGGGTTCTCGCCCAATTCCGGGGAAATTTTCATTCCTTTGAAACGTAATATGGAAACCATAATCTATTTGTTTGGTTAGGTGTTGGTCATATCAGATTAGTGTTAACCGATCATACAAAAAGCTAATGATATAGTTAAAAGCTCAACATGTCATTTATTTATAAGGATTGAACCTAGGTGGAGAGGGTAATCATTCCTCAATGGATTGTGATCTTTCTTTTTGTTATTTACTCAATAACATAATTCACTATTCAAACATTTCACAGTGCTTCCTTTATTATCACTCAATAATTAAATTCACTATTCAAACATTTCATAGCTTCATATTAAACATATGGCTTTTTATCATTCACTCAGTGACACAATTCAAAATTCAAACATTTCATAGCTTGTTCAATAACAATCCACACACTTCAAGTCAAACCCAACTATAAATAAGGAGTTTATTGTTTTGTGATATACATAGAGGGAAACATGACAAGCCACCAAATCAATGGTCACACAAATTGTTTTACAACCAACATAGATCCATCTTAAATTCGGATCTATCAAGTTGAGAGGGATCCAATTTCTTGAGGTGTAAATTTTTTTAGCCTAATTTTATAGATTTTGGTTTAAGATGGATCTATGTTGGTTTTTATTTTTTATTTTATTTTATGAGCCAACATGGATTTTTTCAATAACTTTTTATTTGGTTTTAAAATTTTATTTTATGAGTTCACATATATATATTTTTAGTTAATTTTTACTTGGTCTTAATTTTTATTTTATGAGTTGAGATGATTTTTTTAATTACTTTTAATTTTTGGTACATAATGGTACTTTACGTGACAACATCTCCCCATAGAGCACCTTGCTACTCTTGGTGCAATGAGATGGATGCAACTTGTCCTCTTACAAAAATGATCTAAAATTGGGTTTGACCAACAAAGGGATGTAGCACTTTGTACCTACAATGTAGTTCGACAACTTATGAAGGTTAGAAACTTTACACAAAGCTAATTGTAAAGTAGAATAAGACAAAAGACGACAAATGTTGAATTGATTAAAAAGATAAAATAGGAGAGGAAATAAGAGGGAGGAATGGGAACTGAAAGGCTAGTCCTTTGACCTTTCCACTACTCTACCAACTCTCCTATATCTCCTTTCACTTTAATTGTTAAAGGGCCTTTTTCTTGTTGTTAGCCCAGACATGAAAGTGTCTAAGAGCCCATAGCTACATTGCATTCTAGACATTGCCTAAATAAGTTGTTGAGCAACCATTGAATGATGATTTTTCCATTTGGGTTTCCAAGGAAAACACTATCTTAATGTGCAATGTGTTTTATGTGTGTGATTATTTTGTTGTATTACTTTGTTTATTGTGTGGATTAAGAGATTCTCTATGTAATTAATGGATGCGAGCGAGTTATGAGAATTAATTTGTGAGCTACATGTATCTTATATTGTTACTATTGCATATCTATTGTGTTCCCTAAACTAGGGAAGTTCCAACAACTATAAGATATCATCCATTGGATGTACAATCAATCTCATAAATCAATATACAAAAATCTAAGAGTTGTTGCACTTGTGTGGGAGTTTCTAAATTAATTATTTTTAAAATTATTGACTAATTGGGCGATTTTCTCTTTGGTTGGGAGAAGTACTCCCTTGCTTGTGCATTTCTATCCGTACTTGGGTGGATTTATGAGTTCCTGGGTGAATTTATCAATGCCAAGGTGAATTTATCAGTGCCTAGGATGAATTCAATAGTGCCAAGGAAAATTTATATTAGTGGGAAAATTTATATTGCCCAGGTGAATTTGCATTGAATGGGGTGAATCTATATTTCTTAGGTGAATTTGAATTGATAGAGACATTTTTATCTGTCTATCCATTGTTATCACTATTTGGCAAGCTCATGTGCTAGCTGGGATTTCTCCTTTCCATACCTGGGTGAATCAATCCCATGACTCAATGTACCTTTCATTGGTTGGTTGTATTGCTAATTGGTGGGTTGCACACACCCATTTTCATGGTCATTTCCCTCTCACTAAGCAATTCAATCTCCCTATGCATCAATCCCTCCATTTGTCCGATGTATTGGTATTAGCTGGTGTATTAAGAGACCGATACTTGAGGAGCCTCATGACGGATTTGATATTTTGATCTCTATTTGTTCGCCCTCCCTTCTTTCCACTAGTTCGCACTACAGTTTATGGCCCACCCTCCTTTATTTTAGTTTTTTCTTCTTCTGAGCATATAGTGTAAATCCAATGATGTAGGAGAAAGGCACCATGAAGAGCCACTCTCTTGTCCTTTTGAATTCCCTAGATTAGGTTTACTAAGAAAGTAAGTTTTGTTGTGGTTGACATCATTGTTTTATTTAGGACAATGATAACGATACTATTATGAAGCCTGAGATATTTACCAAGGTATAATTAATCGAGACTCATCCATCATCCACAACACTAAGATACAATACATATGTTTGGCAACCAGAGGAAGGAAGAGCACTCAACAACATACTGAATTAGAAGCTTGATGGTTGGATAGAATGTTGAGGGCTAAATATTCATCCGACAATAAATTGTCATGTAGTTCCTTGTGTGCATGTTATAAAAAAGGAGGAGGTGGATATTCCATTATGAGCAATGTAGCTTCTACGCATAACTATGTAGTGAATAGAGGCTTGAATCCATTTTGAAGAACAAATCTCTCTAAATAACACAATGAACATATGTTAGAAATAATTTCCACACAAGTATCCCTTTTGGTGAAGTGAGTAGGCTATAAGTCCTCCGTTTACGAATAAAAAAACAAAGAGATTTCATTACCTTCCAATGGTGCTCATAAGATAAAGAAGGCAGAAAGTGGAGTCCCTACTAGAATTTCACTCATGATACAACATGATTGATAGACACGCAAACTTAAAATCTTGTGAATTTTCAAAGAAAACACAAAACGTGGAGGAAATTGCTTTTGATATGGGTGAGTTGGGAGGATTGATAGGGAATTTTGAACCTAAGGAACCCTAATATAAAGCAAAACATATGTGGGCAGAGTTAGTGGGAAAGTTATGAGATTATACACACTATTCTACATAGGGCACCTTTAATGAGACCACTAACTTACATGAATACCACTCTCATTGTAATTGCAACAAGAAACTCAAGTTCTAACTAGTTAGCATCTACTCCCATTTCATTGTTTATCGAACCCTTAGAGCATCATTGTGGGAAACAAACTTGTTCATGGCAAACATAGGACTATTATGTGTTATGTGTTGGAGTTGGCTAAATGTTTTATGTGTTTAAACTTTTCTGTTCAATTTTACCATAATTCGATGAGGAAATCTTTTCAGAAATCACAAGTTTTCATTGTTCAAATTGCATTTTTGATTTCAAAAATAGATTCAACTCCCTAAAATACGGCTGGGCATCATAGTTATGAGATTCCAATAATTCCATCCATATTTTAATTGGAAAAAAAAGTCAAAATATAGAATGTGTAATGTTTGGCAAATGAATTTTGGGTGGCTTCATCAAGAGTGAGATTTTCTAGACCCATAAGAATTGTGGGAACAACATTTATGAATGATGCAAACTATCACATCGAATTCTGTAAACATGCCTATCTACGATGGGAAAATATAACTCAAATCCCTTATTTAAATCCCCAAATCCCCCATGTCAAACGTTGAAATCTATTTAAATCCCAAATCTGTGCATGATACAATCAAGAAAAATTGGAAACAAGGTGAGCTGCTGAGCAGCAAACGCCACAGTTAGCCGCAGTCAAGTAAATGTAAAATGCATTATTTTTATGAGCATCTTCTAATTTGTTGCACACTAAATTTGATCCTATGAAATATGAAAAAGAATTGGAATCACAAGTTAGCAGGGGATGCATTTAGAAAATGTAACAATTGTGATATTGTTAAGAGCCTCTTCTAATTTGCTATCTTGTGAAATATGAAAGAGAATTGGAATCACAAGTTAACATTGATTTATGAAAATTTAATGATTACATGATTTAGAATTCACGACTAAGTTGCCATTCTGAGTCATAGTCTTGGTCCCTTCATTTTCCAATTCTTATGTTTAGACAATAACCTTAAATGCTGGAAGGGGTAAGAGCTATTGGTGTGTTCAAATGTATGGTTAGAGAAAAGGAATTCTTAAAATAAGAATTTTCTCTTTCCAACAGTATAAGCAGCAGAGGAATCTTCGTATCCATATTTAAACAACCATAAATTAATGAATGCTTAATAGATCCTCGTCGATCTATTCTAGATTAATGTGGATTTCACAGTAACTTTTGAATAGCAGTGCAAGCAAAGACAAGACCATTCAACCTGAAGTGAAATGCAAAATGAAACAAAAGAGAGAATGCGTTACCTGCGATCAACAAGGCCTCTGGTAAATCTCCAAAGATAGGCAAAAATTGACACTGACACAGGCCGTGAAGAACCTCAGCAAATCAATATCTTATTACGTGAATGGGTGTTACATATAAAGGAGATCAAAACCGTTATCTACAGTTAGATAACGATATTATTAACTAGATTTTACTAACTAATAACTGAAATAGTATTTACAATGTAATCCCGAAGGATTATTCAACATTTCCTCCTTAATCCAAAGGGACATTTGACATGCCAAGCTGCATTCTAAATTTTTCAAACTTTTCACGGCCCAATGCTTTAGTAAAGATATCTGCAATTTGCTCTAAAGTAGGACAATGTGTCAGATGAATGGTTTTGGCCTCAACATGATGTCGAATCAAGTGATATTTGGTGTTGATATGTTTGGCTCGATCATGGAATTTTGGATTCTTGGCCAATTGAATTGCATAAGTGTTGTCAACAAAGAGAGGCGTTGAAGTCATTTGTTTCTCCTGCAAGTCTTCAAGTATTTTACGAAGCCAAATGATTTCTTTTGTGGCTTGAGCTATTGCAACATATTCGGCTTCAGTTGTAGAATCAACAGGAATGGATTTCTTTCGTGATCTCCATGTGATAGCTGCTGATCCAAGGTTCATCGAATAACATGAAGTAGAGACCCCATGCTCTTTATCTCCATCAAAATCTGAATCTGAATAACCAATGAGATGAAAGTCTGAAACTTTAGAATATTTGATGCCATAAGATTGAGTGCCTTTTAAATATTTGAGCACTCACTTTGCTGCATTCCAATGACCTTCACAGGGATGATGCATAAACCTGGAAAGTATTGCTACGACAAAAGTTATGTCAGGACGAGTAGTAGTAAGATAAATTAAACTTCCAACAAGCTTCCTGTACTTTGTTGGATCTTCAAATGTGCTACCTTCATTTGAAGTAAGCTTTAGATTCTGCTCCATTGGTGTTGAAACAGGATTACAATCCTGCATACCAAATTTGTTTAATAACTCTCCAACATATTTTTTTCTGAGAAATGAAAATGTGCTTTGGTTTTTGATCTACTTCAATTCCTAAATAATAATGTAATAATCCCAAATATGTCATATCAAAAGCCTTTTTCAACTCTCTTTTGATAGATACTATATAATCGTCATTATTTCCTGTGATAAGCAAATCATCCACATAGACAACTAGATATACAACCGATCTTCGAACTTTCTTGACAAATAAAGTTGCATCATCTAGATTGAAGTGCTTATAATTCAATTTGAGAAGATGCTCAATTAACTTTTCATACCAAGCTCGGGGTGCTT
>LPNX010357350.1:822675-864616 GCA_001517045.1 Pseudotsuga menziesii
CACTTGTTTGATGTTTAATACCATTCTCTTGCAAATATTTTTCAAACTCTTGATATGTATATTCACCACCGTTATCAGTTCGAAGGGTTCCAATAGTGAGTTGAGCTTCATTTTTAATCCATAAGTGAAAACTTCTGAATGTATCAAAAGCTTGAGATTTTGCTTTTAATAAATAAACCCAACACATCCTCATAAAGTCATCAATGAAAGTCATGATATATTTGTTACCATTTGCTGATGGAACAGGCATGGGCCCACATAAATCTGAGTGAACAAGACCAAGATTTCTTGAAGCTCATAGAATCATTAAAAGGTTGTTTACTGTGCTTCACTAAGATACAAGCATCACATGGGGAAAGTTGCCTTGGAATAGTAGGAAGCCCTTGAACTCCTTTCTGTTTCATAATCCTGAGACTGTTATAACTAATATGACCAAATCTGGCATGCCACAATAAGTTGGAGGATAAATTATGCTGAACCAAATTTGCAGAATTCTGTGAATTGGATGATGTACCATTCAAATTTAAAAGTTTGTTATCTTCTACTCCATTCATTACAATCACATTATCATAATCTCTTCTAATTTCAGTGATACCATCAAACATATGTATCGAGTGATTTTGTTGTCTAATTTGCACAAGAGATATTAGATTTCTCTTCAATTGTGGAACATAAAGCACGTCAGAAAGTATATAATCAGCAAGTCCTGATAATTTCAATCTAACAGAATCAATTCCTGAAGGTTTTAACTGAGACTTATCTACCAAATGTACTACCCCATCAATTTGATCACTAAAAGTTTCAAAGAAGTATTTTCTAAATGTTATATGACATGTGGCTCCGGTATCCAATAACCAAGTATCATTCCATGAAAACGAAGTACTGAAAGCTTCTTCAATTCCTAGATTACAATGTGCAGATTCAGGAGGGTTACCTTTATCATTTCCTTTATCTTGTACTTGCTCTTTCTTGTTAGCAATTTTATCCCAAGAAGTTCTACAATAACTGATAGTATGACCAGTTTTTCCACATCTATAACATTGTTTCTCTCCTTGATTAAATCTCCCCCCCCTTCCTCTGTACTGTCCTCTTTGTCCTCTACCTCGACCTCTGCTTCTATTTTCATCCTTTGCAAATTCTTCTTTTTATTTGTGTCCTTTCTGTGCAAGACACAAAGTTTCTTCATTGGGTTTAGACTCCTTCTTCCCAAATGCTTTCTCTCTTTCTGCAATTTTCTCAACAAGTGTCTCAAAGGTCATAGCTTTCATTTGGCCACTAGCTTGAAGTGATTCTAAATAATGAGTATATGTAGGATAAAGAGGTTTAATAAATGCAGTAAGTTGAATGTCAACTTTTACACCAGTTGCATCAATATCATGGAAAATGGCTCTAATTTTAGAAGCGAGTTTCATTGGATCATTATCTTTTAATTCTAAGTTAAATAATTTCATCAACAATTATATGATTTCAAGCTCAAAATGTGAATCATACAAATATTTTAGTTTCTTTAATGCTTCCCAAGCACTTTTGCTAGAAACTAAATGTCTACTTACTTCTTTACTTACAGAGGCAATAATCAAGGCATAAGCCTTCTTGTCCTTGCTTTTCCATAATGCTAACTCTTTGGCATTAGTAGGTGGTACTGGTGCACTTTTATCCACTTCATCTATAGCTTCTCCATCTTTCTTATCTTCTAAATTCTCATTTTCACAAATTCCATCCCACATATCATTAAAAATAAGGGTATTTTTAACTTTACGAAACCATTCCTGATAATTTTCTTTTCCAGACAAAATAACTCCAACAATTGAAATTAAAGAATTCATTGAAATTTATTGTGTAGTAAATTTTTGTGTACAAAATACAGTCTGAAATATTCTTTTCCTCTTAGCCAATGTTCTTTAAAATATTTTTATCTTCTAAAAAGACTTCCCGAAAGGTTTAATATTTTAATTTAAAAACCTTGCACTCAAATATAAATGGCTATTTAAAAACTTTTATTTTCTGAAAAGAACTCCCCAAAGATTTGATAATTAATTTAAAGAAACCATTGCACCAAAATATAAATGGCGGCTCTCTTCCTTTTAAATTTTTTTTTTTAAAGAAAATAATTCTTCAAAAGAATTACTGGAACAATTTACGTGCAGTCTCCTCTTAATGTGTAGTCTTTTTCTTTCTTCCACAATCTTTACTAAGCAACTCTCCTTTCTTCTTTTCTTGGAGATAGCTCCTTTGTTGGCTCCTCCTTCATGGGATCCTTCTTTCTCACCAAGTCTTTCTTACCAATGCTTCGCTGCCTTTGTTCTGATACCACTGACACTGACACAGGCCATGAAAAACCTCAACAAATCAATATCTTATTAGTGAATGAGTGTTACATATAAAAGAGATCAAAACAGATAACAGGATTACTAACTGAAATAGTATTTACAATGTAATCCAGAAGGATTATCCAACAAAAACAACCCGCCAATTATACAGGGCCAGGGCCCACAATAGCCAACAAAATCTTGCAACCATTTGTCATAAAGGTGGTATCCTCGGACATCAGGTATCCATAAGCTACCTACTTGTAGACAAGAGCCGGTACGTTGCAGGCCTGTCTCTGAACTGGGATTTAAAACCCTTGAGAAGCCATCGGAAACCACGACCGCTCGCGATCGAATCCTGTCGAGCAGTAGCAAAGAGAGTAAAGTGAAGTACCATTTCATCGCATGAAAATGTACGCTGCCTATGCCTCATAGTTCTTGGGTGAGACAAAGTTGCTTTGATCCACGTGATCGCTGTAATCCATCTCTCTATGCAGTTTGGCCGTTGAGCGATCTAAAGGGTCAGATTTAGGCTCTAGTCTGAAAAGGCGTGGTTTCAAATCCCACAACTATCAATTTTAGTGAATGAAAATAGACAGGTATTCAGTTGTATCCATTTTGAGATCGCTAGGTAGGTGTTGTGAATGGATTGCTAGGTAGGTGGTGTGAGCAGATTGTTGAATTAAACTCTATAGATTTTGCTTTGTCACTTCTAAACTCGTCATTTTGTGGAAACTAAGGAGATATTGAAGAGGCGTTGAAGAGGCTTGTATCGACTAACTATTGCATAAATGGTTGCAGGAAATATTATCATAATGCCAAGGAGGTAAATCATTTTGTGTATGAAGACCATTTCGATGCACAAGTAGAAGCAAAATTTATATGACCTGTTGCTAGAGTTATTTTCTGATGTGATTCAATTTTTTTTGGAAGAGATTACAAAATAACAAGAGCAAATCATTTTGAATGGATACCGCTCCATATCTATCTCTACATCAAGTTGGAATGTTCCAGAATGGTCCACCCAACTAATATTTGCATGAATTAAATATCATGTCAGTGACCGTCGAGCAGACTAATGATTAAACAGGAAAGAAATCATCAATTTTATTGAGTTATTTGTGTTACCATATGAACAACATCTCGTGCCACAAGTGCAAGAATATCGATGCAGGACACCACTCCCGGGCACACCACCTCCACTGCAACTTTGGCTGTGTCGATAACATGGAATCCTCTCAGGCTCAGATTGGGAGGCATTTCCTTTACTTCCTTTCTTGAATTTGTTGAATTCATGAGCACCAATCCATCACAACCCCCGAACAATCTAGCAAATGTTGTTACATCAAACATATCAATATATTGAACTTGTAAATGTTAATCTCTAGTCTAGATGTTAATAGTAGTGGTGAAAGCTCAAACATACTCACTCTAACAAAGCAGTCATGAAAATGCTTTATGAGAAGAGGCATGGCCAGAGATGGGGCTTTGGATATGTAGTTTCCAACTACAACTACCTCTTCGACAACAATATAAACTCCGTGGCCGGTCTTGTCATAGAAGTTCAATTCCTTTAAAGATTAAATGAAAGAAGCAGAAGATGATGGAACACATTTGGCATATTGATTGTCTTATTATTATTAAAGAGCACCATATATAGAAGATTACATAACAACAATATCATGGGCCAATACTATGGGTCACTAATCAAGATAAGGTGATCAAATCAACTACTCAACTAACTAACCAATTAATTGACTAGGGAGATTACATTATTCAACACACCCTCTTAATCTCAAGTGGTAGAACATCTTTTGCATTGTCAATGCCTAAGTGCTCTCTCATATTCAAATGCAGCTATTCCCAAAGGTTTGGTGAACATATCAGCCAACTGCTCCTTAGAGCCACAAAACTGTAAAGAAATTTGTCCATCATTGACTAACTCACAAATGAAATGATAGCGAGTGTCAATGTGTTTGATTTTTCTATGAAATACATTATGTTTGGACAATTCTATTACAGAGCTATTATCACAGAAAATAGAATTTGGATCTTTTTCAATGTGTCCCATATCCTTTAAAAGTCTTCTTAGCCAAATTGCATGGAAAGTTGTTGTTGTGGATGCTACATATTATGCTTCTGCAGAAGACATACCGACAATGGGTTGTTTCTGAGATGCCCAAGAGATCAGATTTGTACCCAAATGGAAAGCATAACCATATGTTCTTTTCCTATCATCAATAATTCCCGAAAAATCACTGTCAGTGTACCCTGTGAGAGTATTTTCTGGTGTATGAGTCCACCTGGGCCATATCCAAGTGTGCCTGCAAGATATCTCAAAATTCTTTCCAACTTTCCAGTGAGAGTCTTTGGGAGACTCCATAAATCTGGAAATAAGACTGACAACATACATAAAATCAGGTCTAGTTATAGTTAACTAAATTAAACTACCTGGCATTCTTTTATATAGTGTAGCATTTACTGTTGGGCCATCATCAATTTTTGTTAACTTGGTGTCTAAAGCAATGGGGGTTTCTGCTGGTTTACATTTATCCATTCTGAATCTATGCAAAATATCATTAGCATACTTATGTTAACAAATGAAAATACCTTGATCACTTTGAGTAACTTCTAGACCAAGGAGGTACTTCATCAGTTATTTCAAATTCATTTTTCATGACTGTCCCGAATTCTTCAAGCATTAAATTACTAGTGTAATTCATGTCATCAACATAAAGACATACAATCAACATTTTACCTTGCTGATATGTTTTTACATACAGAGTGGGCTCATTGATGCTTCTACTAAACCCATTGTTGATGATGTAGGAGTCAATTATGCTATACCAAGCTCGTGGAGCATGTTTTATACCATATAAGGCATTTTTTCAGCTTAAACACTTTGTGTTCATGACCTTTGACAGTATATCCAGGTGGCTGGCCTACATAAACTTCTTCTTCAAGAATACCATTGAGAAAAGGCATATTTCACGTCCATTTGATAAACATGCCATTGTTTTTGTGCTGTAATGGCAAGTACATCTCTGATGGTATCCATCCTTGCTACACGAGCAAATGTTTCATCATAATCTACACCATACTACTGTGCATATCCTTTGGCAACCAACCTTGCCTTGTGCTTTTCAAGTTCTCCTTTTTCATTCAGTTGAGTCTTATAGACCCATTTGACTCCAATACTTGTTTTGTCTGCAGAGATGTCAACAAGATCCCAAGTCTGGTTCTCTCAATAGCATCAATCTCTTCATTCATTTCTTGTACCCACTGTGCATCCTTTAGTGCTGTCACGTCCCCGTCCCTCAACCGGCGAAGAGGACGCGACGAGCACATCAAATACAACCGGGCAAAATGCCCCATGAACATAAACATAATTCAAATGCTGAAATTAAGCATACACAGATGCATTTATCTTCAATCATACAGCGGAAGCAAACACACACATTCCAGCAATTCTCCATGTTCATTAGAATTCATTTAACATCAATATGATTTGCAGAGATGGGATCACAACAACACTTATCTCTTGGTGGAGAATTCACCCGCAACCAGCTACGTCGCTGCAACGTTCCACCCAACCATAGGCCAGCTTGCTCCTCAATCCCTCAGCAACGCTGCCACCCCCGAGCTGGGCATGATTCCTCCGGAATAAGGGTCAATTGCAGGCTTGGACATAGCCAAGGGGACATAAACAACAAACCAATCACAGCTGGGTTTCACAGGCTGTCAACAAACAAGCCAAGCCAGCCCAGTCCAAGGGACCAACCACTGCATACCAGCAGCAAAACAATTCCCTTCACAACCCTGTGAAGAAGCAAAATGACCGATGACAGTCCCAAACGAAAGGTGAGACATAGCTCCAGCCTATAAGGCAACTCAGAGTAGGTTTTGGCCCTAACATGGCCAAAACAACTCAACAACAGCACCCAAACCAGGGTATATCAGCAGCCACAACAGTCCACAGTCCCAAAACAGGGAAATCCAGCCAGCAGCACACAATTCCTCAATAGAATGGTTGGGAAACATCACACATTCCCAATCAAAGGAGAAGAACAACTCCCAGCGTGGACATACAAGGGAAATTCAACCCACGAATTAGCAATCCACAGGGGTCCAAAACGAAATTGGAACCCACAGCCGACAAAACTCATGGGGAAGACAACAGTCCCCAACACAAACAGCAAGCACAGCTCTCTACATGGGAAAAACGACCCAAACATCTTGTGCGTGAGGAAAAACTCGCACCCAACAGAAAAATGCACGGGAAAGACATACCCAATTTTCTGCGTGAGGATTCCAACAGTAGAGGCCCTGCGTGAGGAGAAAACAACTCCGATTTTGCCCGTGGAGGAACAAAACAACAGCAAGGACACGAATTACAGTGCGTGGGTGCTTCAGCAACTCGTGGAGCCCCAGAAAAATGTCTGCGTGAGACTAAAAACGCCCCCAAAACCTGTGCGTGAGGAGCCACAGACCAAAAATCGTGGTGAGAGTGTAAAACTGACCAGGGAAGAGTGCGTGAGGGTGAAGAATGGACAGACATGGGTGGAGTGGGCAAGTGGGTAAGGCTGACAGCCTGCCACAACCACCACCACTTCAGCAATAACTCCTTAACCACCAGCTGAAGCATTTAAGAGGTTGACAAGGTTGGATGAGACAAAAAAGGTAACAAACAACAAAGGTGATAAAACATGGGTTTTTCCCCCATAACCAAGGTTTGACATCCCCCACCCCTTATCCTTTGGAACCATGCCCTTTTCATTCAACGTTGCATTGCCGTAGCTGGTTGTGGTTTATTTTAATTGATGTGCGGGTTTACATGATGCCGAATTATAATGTGCCTTATAGCACAACCTACCACCGGCAATTATCCCCATTGCCGAAACATACACAACAAAATCGATGGTGGGGCTTTTGCCTTGAGCTCCTCACCACGATTAATTACAATATATACATCATGCAAACGGGGTCAAAACCGGGGACGTGACAAGTGCTTCATCAAAATATGAGGGCTAATAGGAAAATATAGCATACTGAAGCTGCTCATCAATAATAGGAGTTTGCTCATATAACTCTCTCAAACTTCTGTTTTTCTTGTTCTGAGGTGAACTGTCTTCTGTTGTTTCTTCTTGCTACTATACTTCCAATATTGGAAGTCTAATAGGTATATCTGCTAGGTATGAACTTTCTTTCCGTTGTATGTCTGAAGGATCACTCCAGCATTTGTCTTCAAGGAATTTCACGTCTCTGCTCACCACAATATTTTTGGCGACATGATTATACAGCTTGTAAGCCTTGTGGTGTTCACTGTAACCAGTGAAAATACACTGCTCACTCTTCTTATCCATATTTCTTCTAAGTTCATCAGGTACATGAGAAAATGCAACATAACCAAAAACTCTTAGATGTGCAACACTAGTCTTAGTGCCACTCCATGCTTCTTCAGGAATCTTGTCGTGGACACTCACCGCGGGTGATCTGTTAAGCAGGTAGATTGAGCATGCAACAACTTCAACCCAATACTCTTTTGATAGCTTCTTGTGTGACAACATGCTACGAGCCATGTTCATGATGGTCCTGTTATTTCGTTTAGCAACTCCATTCTGCTGTGGAGTGTATGTGGTGGTGAACTATCTCTAGATGCCATGCTGCTTGCAAAAGTCTGAAAAATCATGTGAATCATATTCACCTCCACCATTTGACCTGAGCACTTTAATGAACTTTCCATAATGCCTCTCAGTCAGGACGTTGAACTCTTTGAACCTAGAGAAGGTCTCTAATTTGTTCTTGAGGAAATAAATCCATATTTTCCTGCTACAATCATCAATAAAAGCCAGAAAATAAAATTTGCCTCATATGGATTGGGCTTGCATGGGTCCACAGAGGTTTGTATGAACTATCTCAATATTTTCTTTGGCTAAAGATGTGGAAGTGGGGAAGCTGTCCCTTTGATGTTTCCCAATAATAAAATCCTTACTGAAGCTGGATTGTTCATGTATAGATGGTAACCCCTTGACCATGGACTGTTTCTGCCTGAGATTGAGACTCTTGAAGGGAATATGAACGAATCGACAGTGCCATAACCAGGTTTCATTTGAACTAGAAACAATATGGGCCACAGACTGTGGAAGTTTGACACTTTTGAGACTGAGAGGAATTATTCTGTTCTTGGTCATTTCAACTTTGGCTATGAGTCTCCTATTGAGGGGTTTATCATAAATAACACATTATGTATCATAAAATCTAAGATCATACTGGTTTTGAAGTAATTAACCTATACTGATCAAATTTACCTTAAGATGTGGTACATAGAAAACATCATGAATAAACTTCTTTTCATTCTTCTTTGTAAGTATAGGAACAATACCTTTTCCTTTTGCTGGAACCAGAAAGTCATCTCCTACCTTGATATTCGTGACAACAAAGGAATCCAAACTAGAGAATAGCGACTTGTTACCTGTCATGTGATTGCTGCATGGCACTATCTAGTAGCCATAAATATGAGCTGCAGTGTTCTTCAGTATCTTGATGATACATGAACATCACCTCTAACGAGCCTTCTTCTTCGTTAGAGACATTGGATCTTCCATTGTTCTAGTCTGCTTGCTTCTTTCTGTATTCTCATTCATAGTGGCCATACTTCTTCCAGTAGTTACATTGAATATTGGACTTATTGGTCCATCTCTTGCCTCTCCCCCTCTAACCTTGAGAGTTGTGAGAGTGCAATGAGTGATCTGAATGTTCATGACTGGTTCTGTCCTTTGTATGAGGAGACCCTCGACCTCTTATTCCTCTACCTTGTCCTACTCTGCCTCGACCTCTGCTGAGGGAAGATTGGGTGCTGAAAGCATTAGTCAACGACTCTTCTTCTTAATTGAGTTGAGTTTCATGAGATAGAAGAGACCCAATCAACTCTTCTAGGGTGAATTGAGACAGATCTTTTGCTTCTTCTATGACAGTCACTACCATAACAAATTTCTTGGTGAGACACCTTAGAATCCTTTGAACAACTACCTTCTATTCTAGAGGTTCGCCATAGGTTTGAAATTGGGTTACAATACCCAAAACCCTAGTCATAAATATATCTACAGTTTCTGTTTCCTTCATTTTCAAACTTTCAAACTAAAGTCGAAGGGTTTGCAATCTTATCGTTTTTACTCGGTATGTTCCCTTGTAGGCGGTTGTGAGCAGATTCCAAGCTTGATGTGCACTGGTAGCTCCTGAGATCTATGGGAAAATTGACTCCTCGATGCAACTTTGGAGCAGCCATTTAGATGTGAGATCTCGGTCTCGATGAGCTTCTAAGGCATTATTTTGGGAATTATTCATTGTGGCCAAAGCATTTGTATCAGGTTCTTTGAACTTAGTTTCAACCATATCCCAACATTTGTTGAGCTGGAGAAACGTCTTCATCTTAATAGACTAAAACTCATAGTTGGCTCCAGTCAGTACAGGTCCAAAGATCTGCTTCAAATTTGAGGTGCTTATGCTGGTAGTAGCCATCTTCTTATGACTATTTGTCCAACAAAAAGGAGTTGGAGATCTGATAGAATATCTGGTCCTTTAACTCAGTGACGCTCCTTGTATAGCTAGCATAGGGCATCAAAAGGGTGTGTCAGTCAAAAAGCTTGTAGGTGAAGAGTGGCCGACGCACTTTTCCTTTGGACAAGGTGTGTCAGTAGTGTCAGTGACACTCTTTTCCTTCATGCAAGCTGCATCACCGAAATACTTTCTCTTCAGGAAAGCTGTTCCACCGACGCACTTTTCCTTCAGGTAGGGTGCGTCAGTGGGTCACTTACACTCTTTTCCTTTAGTAAAGGAGTGTCAGTGCTCCAAGAGAGAAAAAAAAGTAAAAATACACCTGATTCCTCGATGTGTTCCGAATTCGATCACAACCTTTGTGTGTATGTGCTTTCCACTATGTAAAAAGGCTTGCCCAAGACAAAAGGAATGGATTAGGCCATACGCTTTGATACCATGTTAAAGATTAATGAAAATAAGATGAATATGGTGGAACACACAACGAGCATATTGAATGCCTTCTCATTATTAAGCAACAACATATATAGGACTACATAACAACAATACTGTTAGCACCTGTGCTAAATTTTGAATATTTTTACATAGGCATCTACACTAATTCCCCTGCAAAGGTATAGGCCAGTAAAAGAAAGAGTAAGGCCTGAAATTTTTTCATATCACATGAATTTGAAGGGCATTGATGGGATTTCTACATGTTCTAAGGGGTTTATCCATTGCTTTGAAGTGCAAAATAGGTGAAAAATATCCCAAGCTTCAGCCTTATAAATATGCCCAAATATGAAAAATCTGATCAAAGTTAAATCTGACCAGAATAGATGACCTGGATGCATAGCGAAGAAAAATCAAGGGGCCACAAATCATTTCCGCCAATGCAAAATCGGGAGTGGAAACGGAAAATGCAAGTTTCGGTTGTGAAAATTAGTAAATTCAAATTCTGCTTTCTGTAGCTCGAGATTCAATGGTTCGGAGAACTTCCGCACAAATCAATGGTCCAGTGAAAAGCGGGAAGAAAAATGGTGGAAATCGGAAAATGAAAGATACAAAATTTGGTCATAAAAAATTTGAAATCCTGCTTTCCGCGATCTTCAAGATCGACAGTTCGAAAAGCTTCCATCGAATATTAGCGGCTCAAAAAGGAGTGGAGAGGTGGAAAGTAGAAATAAAAAACACAGATTTTTGGAAGCGGAAAAAGTTGAAATCTTTCTTTCCATGACCTGCATGATCAACGGTCTGAAAATCTTTTGCGCAGATCAATGACCCGGAAGGAAGCGAAGAGGTGGAAAGTGGAAATGTAGAAAATTTAGCATCGTGAAAGCAAAAACCCCAATTTCCGCTTTCCACAGCTGGATCTCAGATAAACGGGTGAGGATGAACCCGAAGGAAATCAACGCCACATAAAACTAAAAGGGCGGAAAGGATAAGGCGTAAGTGGAAAGATCAAATTGAGTCTTGAGAAAGCTAGAAGCCCATTTTCTATGATCTGCTTTCCATTATTTTAACCTCAGATCAATGATGCAGTATGAATCTTGAGGAAATGAATAGCCCAGAACGATTTTGCAGGTGGAAGAAGCAAGGAGAAATGAAACTGTTGTAGGCCGTTGGAGGTGCTATGAACCATCATTTTCGATGAATCAAGCCAGAGTTCTAGGTGTCTAGTTTTCCCATTTTGTCCATCATGCACAACCCAACACATTTTCTCGATCTGCTCATGATCATGGCAATGGCAAATCTTCGAGATCATAATTCGTTAGGTTTTGATGTGTGCGGGATTGATTCCCTATTTTGGTAAACTGAACTTGGCTCTGTTTCGAGGTTGGTCTCAAGAGCTCAGTACTCTATAAATATAACCTCTACGAAGGAATAAAGGGTTGGAATTTCATTTTTGAAACCCTTTGTCCCTGGTTTTTGTAGTTCTGCAACTTTCTTGGAAGTGTTAATGAGAAATATTCTTCTGCGTTTCTAAGATTCATCAAGGCATTCATGTTCAGTATGTGTTTCCTGTATTTCCCATTTTCATGCATGTGTACTCTGCTAACACATTTATAGATTGTATGAAAGGAATTCATCAAACACTCCTGCATTAGAAATCATGTTTGTTATGTGTTATGGTAGTTGTGATAGAATTCATCCATTGCTAGATGCTATGTTTAAGTTATTATCCTTTGTTATATTTCTTCTAAGGGTGTTCCAAGAGATTCATCCATAGATAGGTGCCTCTTGTTTCACTGGGATTTCTCTCATTTCTATCTATCATCTCTTAAAGATATTTTCGCTGAATGTGACACCCACTTTGCCTCATATTACAAAAGAAAATCCCCACTCATTTTCACTGTAATACCCTTGAATGATTCAAGCTGTGACTTCATTGCCCAATGGTATTTGACATTTTTCTATCTTACACTCTTTTAAACCCTAAAAATGAGTTCCCCTCATAAATCTAGCTTTCTGAATACTCGTTCAAAGACAAATGTACATGTGAATGACCCTGTGACAAGAGAGCACCCTCTCTGACTGTATAGGCTAGAATACAGTCTAAAGATCGGTTTGAAATGGTTATCCCAGTGATTCTCCTACCACAACCATAGGAAAATTATTGGGTGATAACATCTTGGCACCGTTGCCGGGGAATAATCACTATTATCTCCTTGGGAAAATGACATTATTCTAGTTCTGCAACCCAATTGAGTAGTCGGTCATAGACACATGCTGGTTGTACATGCTTTGGCGACTCCACTCAAAATTTTGAAAGGTGACTCCACTGGGAAATACTGGTGGCCATAAGAACCAACACGAGGATAAATCTTGATGCTGAATCTTTCCAAGAGATTTTTGATCCAGAGAGTCTGATTCGAAGAGCCAATAAGCTACAAAGGTTAGTCATAACTCTTTCCTTACCTGCTGAAGGTGCTGTTTCTATTAATGATATATCTGAGCATTGTGATGGAGAGTTCAGACTAGCTTTCCCTAGGACTAAATATGAGTCTAGCCTCTCTGAAGTGGTTTCTTCCACCTCTGCATTTGAATTATCCCACATTTCTTGGTTACACCAGACCTCAGAGCCTCTAGGCAAGGATATCCAATACTTTCCTGACCCAGAGTGCTCCCTATTTTCCACTGAAATAACTGCATTAAGCCCCACTTCCAAGCTCAGGAAACCTCCATCATCCAGTTTCACAACGCCTCATAGCTCTGCAGTTCCCCACAACACACTGATTTTGTCTATCACACCACCTTCTATCCCTCTTGGAAACCCTGCCTTACCTCCAAGGATGGCGAATAGGTTTTCCCCTATACTCCTCCCTGCTGCTCTTCATGACCTTCCTTTAGGATACTCCCAAAGGCTCAAACAGTTTCATGGGGAGAGGGGGTATTCAGCCGAGGAACACTTGGGATGGTTTTTAGATTGGGTAGACCCAGAGGAAGTAAACTATGATGATGTTAAGGTCAGACTTTTTTCCCAAACCTTGGCAGGAGAAGCAAGAAAATGGTACAAAAACCTCCCATACAACTCTATTCTGAGCTATCAGGACTTTGAAGATTCTTTCAAAGACAAATAGACAGACAAGAAGAACCCTAAGCAATATTTGTCCTAATACCATTCCATGAGGAGGAGGGAAAGTGAATCTATCCAAGAATTTTCTAACAGATTCATGAAGACATATAATGCCATCCCTTCCTAGTTCAAACCTCCCCCTGGTTCTGCCCAACTCCAATATGCTGAAGCCTTTGATAGTGAGTTTACCTTGTGGCTAAGTGAAAGGAGATCAACCTCCTTAGTATATATGATGAAATATTCCATAGAGGTAGAGGTAAACTTGACTACTGTTAGACAGAAGAAAATTGACGAGGGATAATGGAGAAGAGATGAAGGAGAAAGAGGAGAGAGAAGAAAGGATAAAGAACTTGAACATCCCTCTACCTCTAACTCACAAGAAGCCATAATGGACGTGATGGTTAAAACCATGGAGAAGTTGATGGAAAGCCTCACTGTGGATAACATACCACCTCCAAGGGAAAATCAAGAGAAACAAAATAGAAACTAGAATGTAAGAAGGACCCAGGTCCTCCAAAATAGGCAGAGAGAGTAGAGAAACCCTCCTGATCAACCTATCAGATCCCCATTTCAGGAGAACTATGTGGAGAAGGAATATGGAGATCAAGCTGAAGGTGACATCCATCAACTAGACACTAACTCATCCTCTGGTTTTCTGACCAAAGAAGAACATGATGATTCCTTGCATGAAGCAGAGGAGTTTCCTGCTGAAGAAACAAAGGATTTTCAGAGGGGTTATCAACTTGCTGTCATGGATCTGCAAAGACAGATTGATCTAAGGAACATAGCTGTTCCTGCTGTAAGAAATAAAGAGGAAACAAACAAAGCCTCTACAAGCAAACCAAAGAGCAGTCCACCCCCTAAGGAAACCTCCAAGAATGTAACAGAGCCTAAAGGGAAATAAAGGAAAGAAGATAATCCAATAAGCTTTGATCGGGGACAAACTTATTTCAGTCTAGAGGCTGAAATTGCAAAGATCAAAATCTATGTCCCTCTCACTGAATTGTTAAAAAATTCTGAATATCATTCTAAAATTGCCTCAGTATTGAAGCCTCCAGGAGAAGTTTCTGCAATATCAGGTTCCCTGAATCTCCAAGATGATAGTCCCACCATCCTATTTGGACCCCATGCAGATGTTCCCCCCTTCTCTGCCAGTATGAACTTTCATAATGCCATCCTACATAATGCCATGCTTGATTCAGGAGCCTCCCACAATCTGATGCCTAGGGTGATCATGGATAAGCTGGGGTTGGAAGTAACCAGATCATACAAAGACCCTTTCTCCTTTGATTCCAGTAAAGTCAAGTGCCTAGGATTGATCAAATATCTAGTCATCTCTTTGGCCCAAATCCCTGCCAAAACCTTGGTCATGGATGTAGTTGTAGCTGACATCCCTCCAAAGTTTGGAATGTTGTTATCAAGATCTTGGGCAGCCAAGCTCAAAGGTAACTCTATCCCCAGGGGTTTAGCTCCTTTAGAAAATCTTCTTGATCCTAATGATGTTGCCAAGGAACCCCAACTTGTCCCAAGTTGTGAAGATGTGGAATATGTTAATATTGGGACAAAAGATCATCCCAAGCTCATAAAAATATCAAGAACACTCTCACCAGAGGCCAAGCATAAATACATCTCACTAATGAAAGAATACTCAGATGTTTTTGCTTGGAGCTACAGTGATCTCAAGGCTTATGACACAAGCATAATCCAACACACTATACCAATAAAAAAGGATGAGATTTCTTTCAAACAAAAGCTAAGGAGAATGAACCCCAAGTTGCTGCCCCTGGTGGAAAAATAAATAAAGAAACTATTTGAGGAAAAAATCATTGTGGCCCTTAGATTCTCAAGGTGGGTGGCCAACTTGGTCCCAGTAAGGAAGACAAATGGAGAGATAATGATACGCATTGATTTCAGGAACTTGAATAGATTTTCTTTGAAGGACCATTACCCTCTTCCTAAAATGGACCGTATTTTGCAGAAGGTAGTGGGTTCCCAAAGGATCTCCACCTTGGATGGATTCTCAAGTTATAATCAGATTATGGTGCACCCATAAGACCAAGAAAAGACAACTTTCACCACACCCTAGGGCACTTTTATGTATGCTAAAATGCCATTCAGATTCATGAATGCAGGGGAAACCTTCCAACAGGCCATGGACATAGCTTTTGCTGATGAAAAGGACAAGATATTGGTCATCTATTTGGATGAAATCACTGTCTTTTCATAGTCTGATGAAGAACATGTTACACACTTGCTGAGAATGTTCAAAAAGTGCAGAAAATTCAGCATCTCTTTGAACCCAAAGAAGTCGTTATTTGCTATGAAGGAAGGTAAGATGCTGTGGCACATAATTTCTTAGGAAGGCATCAAAATAGACCCAAAGAGGGTTGAGGAAATTCATAAAATTGAGCTCTCTCGGAATAAGGTTGAGGTTCAATCCTTTCTGGGGAAGGTAAATTTCCTGAGAAGGTTCATTGCTGCCTTTGCTGAAATAGTAAGGTATATAAACAACATGCTGGGAAAGGACAAAGAGATCAAGTGGACACCCAAAGAAAAACAACCCTTTGAATATATAAAGAAGGCTATTTATGAATCCCCTGTGCTGGCAAGCCCTGATTTCTCCAAATATTTCCTCATATTCTCTTTTGCTTCAGAGCACACAGTGGCAGGGGGATTGCTATAGAAGAATCATGAGGGACACGCGCAACCCATTGCTTTTTACAGCAAAACCCGGAGAGATTCTCCATTGAAATACAAAATCTTGGATAAGCANACAGTGGCAGGGGTATTGCTATAGAAGAATCATGAGGGACACGCGCAACCCATTGCTTTTTACAGCAAAACCCGGAGAGATTCTCCATTGAAATACAAAATCTTGGATAAGCAGGCTTATGCTCTAGTGCAGGACTTGAAGGAATTCCGAGTGTACATCTGCACTCTCACATTATTGCCCATGTCCACACCAATGCTGTATAGGATATCCTAACCCAACCAGATCCTGAAAGTAGGAGGGGACAATGGATATAAGTCCTACTTGAATATGACTTGGAGATAAATCCCACAAAGCTGATTAAAGGCCAAGGATTGGCTAAACTCATGGCACAATCTAACTGTGATGCTCTCAACCTACACATGATTGCTGAATTGTCAGCAGAAGAGAAAAATCCTAAGGGACATATGTTACTACCTAAGTTGTACTTAGTGGTTTTTTATCAAGTGAGCCTAGTGAAATGGACAAGGATAACTTGTTTGGACTTCAGAAGACCTTTAGTCTTGCTTCTGGGAAGCTTTGTTGTACTATATCATGTGTTCATACCCCATGGGGGAATTGTAATAAATGTTCTAGCATGATAGTGTCTGTAAAAGACTCGGTCTCTTAGAATTTATTTGTCAATCCAATCAGCCCAGGGTGTTTTTTCCCTTGGTTATTATTGGTTGTTGAATAAACGACTAATAATTTCTAAGTTTTTCACTCCATACCTCCAAAGTTGGGGTGGTCGGCTTGGCATTTAGGCTTTGAGGTTATTAGAGTCTATGTGTCAATGTATAAACATGCTAGGCATCATGGTCGAGTCATATGAACATGTGTAAGTCCCCATAGGTTTTTTCAACTTTTTTAATTTAATTTTTTCAGTGTTTTTTATTAAAATTTAATTTTTCCAAAACTTAGGCTATTTTTTAATAGTTTAATTGAAAAAAATTGGTTTTGTAATAAAAGTGGGCCAAATAATCAGGTTCAGTCATGTAAGTGCTCATTTTCAAGCTAAGAGCACCATGTAAACCCATGGACCCACTTTTTTCAGGTTTTGAGTGATTTTCCATCACTCAGGTCAGAAAACCCCAGAAATCACTTTTTGATTATTTTAATTAATAAATTGATGAATAATGGAGCAAATCCAAAATCCTAGATCAATGGATTCTCAGCCGATTTGATTGAAATCAGACAGATCTGAACCAGATTAACTGGATCTCACAAATCCTTGACTGAAGGAGGTGATCTAGAAAGATCCAGAGTTGATCTTCAACATCCTTTATGGGGAATTATGCCCTCTCTCTCTCCTACACACGTGTGGGCTCTCCTGGAAGCTCTGTGGATTGATGTGTCAGTCTGTGGGTTGATGTGTTAGCTAAATTAGCCCGCAGATTGACAAGTAGGCTCAGTTTAGCTTCAGATCAGCATTGATTGACTCTCCCTCAGCTGCAGTGGTCTGTCTCCTTGGGAATTGCGCCCCCATGGGTTGGATCTCCTGTTTTTTGTATTAATAAAGCTCAGGCTGCCTCTTCCAAGCTAGTGAGAGTTGGATTGAGGAGCTACTGGCATTGTAATACTTCTATAATTTTATTGTGAATAAAGAAGCTTTGGAGGTTATTCCGTGTAGTGCATCTGTTCGTGTGGATTCCCAGCGTCATGCTGCTAATGTGGTAACTGCAATTTGTTTCCAATTTCTGTGCTACTTTTTTTTTTTTCCTGGCTTCAAGGATTCGGTTGAATCAAGTAAGGGTGTAAACTAGGCAAGTTAGATTACCTGCTCTTGTTTATCCATATTATGTATGCTCAAGAATTTTAGTTATGTGCTTAAATAAGATTATTTTTGCATGATCTTTCATTCTTGTTGCTTTATACATTTATATCCAGATCTCACGAGGTGTTGTGCAGGCTTGTGTTATCTAGTTGCAGGTTCCCGATTGGATGAAGCTGTGGATCAAGATTGATGCCATTCTGTCACACCCCGGTTTTGACCCCGTTTGCATGATGTATATATTGTAATTAATCGTGGTGAGGAGCTAAAGGCAAAAGCCCCACCATCGATTTAGTTGTGTATGTTTCGGCAATGGGGATAGTTGTCGATGGTATGTCGTGCTATCAGGCACATTATAATTCGGCATCATGTAAACACGCACATCAATTAAAAATAAACCATAACCAGCTACGATAGTGCAACGTTGAATGAAAAGGGCATGATTTCCAAAGGATAAGGGGTGGGGGATGTCAAACCTTGGCCTATGAGGGAAAAACCCATGTGTTGCCACTTTTCTTTGTTTTTCCATTTTCCCTTGTCAACCTCTTTAATGTTTTTGTTGGGTAGTTGCGGCAGTTATGGCTGGTGGTGGTTGAGGCAGTTATTGTTTTTGGGAGTGGGGTGGTAGGACTGTCAGTCCTTGCCCACGCACCCACTCCACCCACGACTGCATTCACTCCACTCTCCCACGACGGTGCTCTCCCCATTCCTCCATCCTGTCTGTTCATCTTCCTCGCGCCTGGTCCTCACCTTCATGAGGATGGTCGGTTCTTCCTCACGCAGAGGTTGGTGCTGTTATCCTCACGCACTCTCGTGCATGCTCTCAGTGGTTTTCCCATTACTCCCGTTGGTTGTTTATCCGCACGCATGAGGGGAGCTGTACACTCTCACGCAGCCAGGAGAGGAGCTGCTGATCGATGATCATTCACGTTCTTCCATAGAGTGGAATCGGGTATGTTTTCCCCTGTGTTTTACTGTTGGGTGCAAGTTTTCCTCAAGCGCAGACCGTTGGAGTTGTTTTCCCCCACGTTGTGAGCTGTGCTCACTGATTGCGTTTTGGGACTGTTATCTTCCCCGCTTGTTTTGTTGGCTGTGGTGCTCAAATTCATTTTGGGCCACTGTGGTTTTCCAATCTGTTGGTTGAGTTTTCCTCTGTCCACGCTGGGAGTTGGCTTCTCCTTTGTTTGGGACTGTGCAAGTTGCCCAGCCGTTACCTGGAGGAATTGTGTATGCTGTGGGCTGTTGATTTCCACAGCTGTTGGATGAGTTTTCCCTATTTTGGGACTGTGGATTGATGCTATCATTCATTGTGGGCTGTGGCTGCTGAAGTACCCTAGTTTTGGGTTGCTGCTAAGTTGTTTTGGCCATGTTAGGGCCAAGAACAACTCTGTGTTGTCTTGTGGACTTGAGCTGTGCTCATTTTTTTTTGGGATTATCCATGGTTGTCTTTGACTTCTTCACGGTGCTGTGAAGGGATTGTTTTGTTGCGGGTATGCAGTGGTTGTCCCTTGGACTATGCTGGCTTGGCCGATCGGTTGATGGCCTGATAAACCCAGCTGTGTTGGTTTGCTGATTGTGTCCCTTGGCTATGTGTAGCTTGCATTGACCCATATCCTTGGAGGAATCATGCCCAGCTCGGGGGTGGTAGTGTTGCTGAGAGATTGAGGAGCACGCTGGCCTATGGTTGGGTGGAACGTTGCAGCGATGTAGCTGGTTGCGGGACGAGTTCTCCATCAAAAGATAAGTTACCTTGACTGTTCCATCTCTGTAATTATATTGATGTCAAATGAGTTGTAATGAACATGTTGAATGCTGGAATTGTATGTGTGTTTGCTTCCACTATATGTTGATGAACTATGCATCTTGGTATGATGGATTATGCGTCTGGTTATCTTGTTATGCATCATGTTAAACTTTCAATTTTAGCATTGATCTCTTTTGTTTATGTTCATGGGGCTGTTTGCCCGATTGTATGTGGTGTTTGTTGCGTCCTCTTCGTCGGTTTAAGGGATGGGGACGTGACAGAGTGGTATCAGAGCTCAAGGTTGCAACAGTGGGCCTCTATGGGCCATGAAAGAAGCAGTAACAGAGGCAGGACTTCATTCTGCCCAGCAGAAATCATAATTTGAATGACTGAAAAATTCAAAAATTTTTCTAAGTGTTGACAGTCGGCTCATCGGAGCAGGCTTCCGATGTAGCGGAAGAGTTTAGCGGTTTCTAGTCCGCCGTAGCGGCTGCCAAAAGGACTAGGACGCCGATGCAGCAGTGGATCCGATTGCGGACAGTAGAGAAGGAAAATCACGGGAATTTTCTAAGCGTTTGTCGGAGGGAATTAGTGGATCAAGCATCCGCCATTGCGGATGAAGAAGCAACTAAGCGTCCGACAAGGAAGTGGTTCCGACCGCCGACATGTGTTATATTCGGCGGAAAGAAGAAACACAAAATTTTTGAAAAATTTGTCTAAGAGATGAAATCGTCGGCGGAAGAAGGTGGAACGAGTGCCACCGTTGCGGCTGCGGAATGAGCTATTCCGCCGATGTTAGTCCTTCCATTCGCCGATGTCGTAGAAAAGTTTGAAATTTTTTTCTAGGGACCAAAAACATCAGCCATCGGAAGCTTAAAGCTGTTTGTGCGCCCGCCATTGCGGAAGCCAAAGGCACTAGACTTCCGATGAGAAAAGACCGCCGACGCCGGAAGTTGAAATTTTTCTAAGTAACCAGCCGCCAATCGGAAGAAATAGTTGTTTGGCGTGCTGCCATTGCAGAAGCCAAAATAACTAGACTTCCGATGAGAAAAGACTTCCGATGCCAATCAAAGAATTAGTTCATCGATCGGAAGAAGATAAAGGTTTGATGTTCCGCCATTGTGGGTGGAGAAATGACCAGACACTCGACGAAAAAGTCCTCTGATCGTCGGCGCCGAAAGTTTAATATTTTTCTAAGTGTAGAAAGTCATTGGCCATCGGAAGAAGAAAGTTCTTCGAGCATCCGCCATTGCGGAAGACGAAGTCACTAGTCTTCCGATGTAAAAGGCCTACCGATGCCGATCAAATCAGTTCACCGATGAAGAGAAGATCATGCGGCGAAAGGGGAGACGAAAAGGGGAAATTTCTTTGAAATTTTCTAAGTAAGGAATTCATCGGCCATCGGAAGAAGAAAGTGGTTCATGTGCCGCCGTCGCAGAAGCGAAAGGCACTAACCTTCCAATGAGACAAGACCGCCGATGCCGATCAGGTTGGAAGAGTTTATCATTTGACAGTCCACCATTGCGGCTGTCGAAGGGACTAAACCGCCGATGCATAGCAGTTAATAGTTTCGACACTCGACAGATGTTCTAGTCCATGGAAAGAAGAAGGAAGAAAGACAAAAATTTGTCTAAGTGTTGAAATATTCGGCGAAAGAAGGCTGAACGAGTGCTGCCGTTGCGGAAGCTGGGAGCACTAAGTCGTCCGACGAGCAAGGCCTCCAACAGCCGATGCCATGAAGAAAGTTTGAAATTTTTTCTGAGTATAGAAAAATTTCGACTATTGGAAGAAGACAGTTGTTTCATGCGCCACCGTTGCGGAAGTCTAGAGCACTAGACTTCCGACGTGAAAAGACTGCCGACGCCGATCAGGTTGGGTCGCCGATCGGAAGAAGAATGGAGTTGGTGGGCCGGTGTTGTGGCTGTTGATAAACTATTTCGCCGACATAAATAAAGATGATAGAGCTGATTAAGCCGCAAAGAAGAAAACGTCGGAAAAATTTAGTGGTTCTGGTCGCCAACGTAGCGGAAGGGATAGTGGTTCGGATCGCCGATACGATGGAAGATGTTAGTTGTTTGGGGATCCGAAACAATGAAGGAATTAGTGGTTTCGACCGCCGATTCTACGGAAGATTAGTTCAAATGGGAGCCGATTCTGCGGAATGATTAGTGGATATGAGACCCGATTTTGACAAAGGAAATTTTGGGTTTTCAAAGTGGGATTCCTCAGCAGATTTCAGTAATTTTCAGTGGTTTTTCGGTAAATTCTCAGGACTGAAGTTAGCATTCTGGACCAAAATGCAACTGTGTGTAAAAATGTAAAGATTTGGTGAAAGTCCTCGTTCTTAGAAGTGGTGTGGTTTTCACAC
The DNA here is from genome assembly GCA_001517045.1 of Pseudotsuga menziesii. NCBI lineage: Eukaryota > Viridiplantae > Streptophyta > Pinopsida > Pinales > Pinaceae > Pseudotsuga > Pseudotsuga menziesii. The sequence continues at coordinate 844,727 of LPNX010357350.1, forward strand.
CCGAGGTCGGAATGAAGCATGTGGATAGGCGTTGGAAAGATTATCCAGTGGGGAACAAGGGTAAGTCACCAGAATCTGAGCATGAGGTAGAAAAGTGCTAATGATGGCTGCTGCTATCAAAGGGACAAATCTGGACAGTTGCATGCCCAGGGGTAGCAAGGACTATGAAGTCAATCAGCTGTTGTGTGGAAGAGTAGTTCCATGCAAGGATGAAAGACTTGAAAAGGGAAGTTTCCTTAAAACTATATCTTGCTGATTATAACTACATTTCCTAAGTTTATGCATGAAATGCATGAGGATATGTATTACATGCATAGGATATTGCATGTTGGTAAGAGTATTGAAAATTATATGCTGTGTATGAACCACTAATGATAATCATTGCTTTGATGTTGGCATTAGTGGGAAAACCAACGATGACATAAACTTGTATGAATGTGTTGCTGATGCTGACAATTGTGATTAGCAACCCTATGGAGAAAATGATGAGGCAACAAGTCCATAACAAAAGTTGGTGAGTAAATGCGACAATCTCCTGCAAGGACCAACCAAATTGGTCATGTTAAGGGTGTAAGTAAGACCCATGCAGGTAAGAGTTTGCTTACGACAAATTCCATGGATTGGTACAGGTAAGAGACCTCATACCATGTGAATGTTGGAATATAGAAAGGTGTCATGATATTGATTATAGTAATGCATCCTATATGAAGTGGACATGGTATGTTGAATGCATTGAGATGAATGCATGTGATATTATGGATGACTAATGAACTGAAATGATGAATTGATGACAATTCAGGAACCATTTCAAAGGTTGTTATGAATGCAGGATAGTCATGATCAATTGGCTGCCAGAAATGCTCTGTGGAAAAGCAAGGTGGTACAAATGATATGCTTGTGAAGTAAGGAGTATCTAAACATTTCATTTAATTGCATGAATGATATGACTATACCTTGCAATGTTATTATGATAATGATTGTATGAAGTAAACGAGTTTTGGTAATGTTGATGTGACTAACAGCTAGAAGTATTTGAATTTTATAAATTCTGAAAATGCTTCAGTGATGGTAGTAGCAATGAAAAGGTTATATGCATCCAGACTTACCAAGTGTTTGGTTGATTGAAGCTCATGTTTCAGGTAGATTACTTCGACCATGGCAGTGAGAGGTAAGACCCTGACCAATGCCAGAATCTACCTTATGAGAAGAGTCTCATGGTTGTAAAAATAGTTGGTATGCATAATAGGTTGTTAAATTTGAAATTGTGAATTTCGGATTTAAGGAATTGCTGACAACCACTAGTCACTATTGGCTTGCAAAAGATTGTGTTTGGTTGATTGAAGCTTAGGTTTCAAGTAGATTGTTTAGAGCATGGCAATGAGAGGTAAGACCCTAACCAATGCTAGAATCTACCATGTGAAAGAGCCAAACCTTATGAGAAAAGTCTCATGCATAATGAGTTGTTAAATTTGAATTGTGAATTTCGGATTTAAGAAATTGCTGATGACTACGAATCACTGTTGGCTTGTGTAAGATTGTGTCAGGTGGACGCATGGTAAGTGGGTATTCGTGTTATGTTAGTAAGCATAAAATTATAATGGGCATAGTAGTGCTGCTTACAAGAAACCCGCAATTGAGCAAGTCAATTTCTGTAGTAGATAGAATTGCAAATTCCTAATGAATTTGATTACCAATGTCATTGCTTGGTTATGGAACAATCAATTTGGATTGTATTATCAGGTAATGATTGACTGTTTGGCTATTTGCTGAATGTGTCAGGGATACACACTGTAGGAAGATCATGTGTGATGGCCTGCAAGAGCCAAACTTCATGGGAAGGTTTTCCCTTGGAAATGGGTTTCGGGTGAAACTCCATTGGACATTCTGGAAATGTCTTATCTGCACTGCATGTTTGGCCGTAACATGAGTGAGATGGTATAAATTATGTTGGTAAGACATGTGCAGATATGAAACGTAAAAGGGAAGCAGGGATGGGGGCTTGGTTTGCTTAATAACCTGGTGATTGGAAACCACACAGACAGAGCTAGAGGGCTGACTTTCTTCTTCACAACCCCGGGATAGAATTGGAAGGGAATGTAGGGCCTGAGGGACTGTGTAGCAGAGAAGGGACTGATTCCTTGTGTTGGGTGTGTGTGGGTGTCTTAGAAGTCAGGCTAGTTCTGGTGTAGGTGTTCCTAGCTCTGTAATGAGCTCACCAGCTTAGCATTTGGCCTCTCCCAACTCCTTGATGGCTTGACTGTGCCTGATATATATAAAAGGCATACTGCGACGGCAAATGGATAAGTGTTCTGTGACCCTTGCTAAGAATATGCATGTTTAATTATTAAATTCCATATGCAGAACATGTTTTGGTTTTATTTCCATGATGACCGATTGCTTAAGTCATGAAATGGTTTTCAATATTGATTACACTCTAGGGAGTGGACGCACTCCTGGTGTCTCAATACTTGATAGTGAATGATATGAAATACGACTGCCGTATTAGAGCAATAACACTGATGAGTTTGCTTGTATTGCTTGTATTGCTTGTGTTGGCAGGTAAAAGGTAAAGGTAAAAGGTAAAGGTAAATGGTTGTTGTGAGGGGTTGCAGAGTAAGGGTTATTGTTGATATAAGTGTGTGCGGGTATAAGGGTATGTTGGGCTGTTATATGCTTGAGGATCCATAGTAGATCCTAGACCTGGAAATGGTCATGGTAAAGTTCCAAGCCCAGTTGACATGAGGATGTACTGGCTGGACATTAATTAGTTGATGTTGTGGAGCAACCGCCGTGCTGACCTAACATCTAAGTCCATAGGCGATCCCAAGGCTTGCAAAGCGAAGCAGAATCCTGTGGACGAACGAGGAAGCGCACAATACAGATAAGTATTGGATTATTTTGTTTATGAATATACATGTGTATATGATTTGGTTATGATGTTTTAAGCTCTTGTTTTAGAGATAAAATCGATGAGAATAAACTAAACATGTGAATCTATTCAATGTTTGGATACAGGTATCGCTGGAAGTGAGGAATATGAGAGCATCCTAAAGGTGCATGTGGACATGTGACTGTCCTGGAAAGCTCGTAATGAGCAGCGATGAAAAAGGTGCTAGTGAGACCGTGAGGTTCCTAGCAGTTGAGACAAACCATGTGGAGAGACTCCATGGTTTAGAGGTCTGGAACGGACTGGAGACACTAAGTGTCATGACCAAGAGAGATTGGTCTAGCATTCACGGTAATGTGAAAGAGGCTGAGAGCATGAAAAGCCACCGCAGTGGTGTGGGTTCCAGGATGGAACAAAACAAAGAGGGAAAAACTCTCGCTGCTGTCTCTTGCCCTTTTAATTATATATATATATATATATATATATGCATTGTGAAGAACAAAAGATTGTTGAATGCATGTATGACTGAAAATGGAATGTGTGTTTTTGCTGAAGGTAAATTGTGAATGCTGGAATGGTTAATTCCCTACCCAAGAATGGACATGAATGAGCTCATGTGCCTGTTGGGGAAGGCATGGGAAATATGAAAGTCTCCTTGATGAGGCTTGGACTGTCATGCCATTTGGGGTAATTGACCGACTGATTTTAATGTCTATATTGTGCTTGGTCTGATAGAATTTCAATGGTGGATTGTACAGGTGAGAAAGGTGAAACCGGGTGGTGCACGTTGAATATGGCAGCAGATCAAAAGTTGTTGGACTTGGCTGGAAGTCTCCTTCAAGTGATTTCCAAGACCCAAGAGAATCTTGGGGAGATGCTCAAGATATAGAAAAAGCAGAATGAAATGAACCACCAGATTTTGCAAGACTCTATTGGTTTGCAAAGGAAGGTTGATCAGCAATGGGACATTCGTCCAAGACACCCATTAAGAAACGGTCCAGGCATGAAGACTCAAAGGAAATTGAGCAGGTAAAGATGAAGCAACCAGTGAAATGCTGGAAATGCGGAGGACATCATTTATGCCGGGACTTCCCAATGAGGGAACATGATGAGGGCAATAGCCACAAAATTCCTAGACTTTAGGATAAGCTGAGAACCAGCAGGAGAAGTTCGTGGAAGCCGAGAGGCTTGGTCCGGAACGTTCAAAGTAAATAATTGAACGTGGGACACATTTGCAAAATTTTGAAATTTTGATGTGCAATTGTATATGTACTGTATATGTATTCCTATGTATTGGAACACCGAGGACGGTGTTATTCCAAGGGGGAGGGGAATGTCACACCCAAGTTTTGACCCCGTTTGCATGATGTATATATTGTAATTAATCGTGGTGAGAAGTTAAAGGCAAAATCCCCACCATCGATTTGGTTGTGTATGTTTCGGCAATGGGGATAGTTGCCAATGGTATGTTGTGCTATCAGGCACATTATAATTCGGCATCATGTAAACACGCACATCAATTAAAAATAAACCATAACCAGCTACGACAGTGCAACGTTGAATGAAAAGGGCATGATTTCCAAAGGATAAGGGGTGGGGGATGTCAAACCTTGGCCTATGAGGGAAAAACCCATGTGTTGCCACTTTGCTTTGTTTTGCCATCTTCCCTTGTCAACCTCTTTAATGCTTTTGTTGGGTAGTTGCGGCAGTTATGGCTGCTGGTGGTTGAGGCAGTTATTGTTTTTGGGAGTGGGGTGGCAGGACTGTCAGTCCTTGTCCATGTGCCCACTCCACCCATGACTGTATTCACTCCACTCTCCCACGACGATGCTCTCCCCATTCCTCCATCCTGTCTGTTCATCTTCCTCACACATGGTCCTCACCTTCACGAGGATGGTCGGTTCTTCCTCACGCAGAGGTTGGTGCTGTTATCCTCACGCACTCTCGCGCATGCTCTCGGTGGTTTGCCCATTCCTCCCGTTGGTTGTTTATCCGCACACATGAGGGGAACTGTACACTCTCACGCAGCCAAGAGAGGAGCTGCTAATCGATGATCATTCACGTTCTTCCATAGAGTGGAATCGGGTATGTTTTGCCCTGTGTTTTGCTGTTGGGTGCAAGTTTTCCTCAAGCGCAGATCGTTGGAGTCGTTTTCCCCCACGTTGTGAGCTGTGCTCACTGATTGCGTTTTGGGATTGTTATCTACCCCACGTGTTTTGTTGGCTGTGGTGCTCAAATTTGTTTTGGGCCACTGTGGTTTTCCAATCCATTGGTTGAGTTTTCCTCTGTCCACGCTGGGAGTTGGCTTCTCCTTTGTTTGGGACTGTGCAAGTTGCCCAGCCGTTACCTGGAGGAATTGTGTGTGCTTTGGGCTGTTTATTTCCACAGCTGTTGGCTGAGTTTTCCCTGTTTTGAGACTGTGGATTGCTGCTATCATTCATTGTGGGCTGTGGCTGCTGAACTACCCTGGTTTTGGGTTGCTGCTGAGTTGTTTTGGCCACGTTAGGGCCAAGAACAACTCTGTGTTGTCTTGTGGACTTGAGCTGTGCTCATCTTTTGTTTGGTATTATCCCTGGTTGTCTTTGCCTTCTTCACGGTGCTGTGAAGGGATTGTTTTTCTGCGGGTATGCAGTGGTTGTCCCTTGGACTGTGCTGGCTTGGCCGATCGGTTGATGGCTTGATAAACTCAGCTGTGTTGGTTTGCTGATTGTGTCCCTTGGTTATGTGTAAGCCTGCATTGACCCATATCCTTGGAGGAATCATGCCCAGATCGGGGGTGGCAGTGTTGCTGAGAGATTGAGGAGCACGCTGGCCTATGGTTGGGTGGAACGTTGCAGCGACGTAGCTGGTTGCGGGACGAGTTCTCCATCAAAAGATAAGTTACCTTGACTGTTCCATCTCTGCAATTATATTGATGTCAAATGAGTTGTAATGAACATGTTGAATGCTGGAATCATATGTGTGTTTGCTTCCGCTGTATGTTGATGAACTGTGCATCTTGGTATGATGGATTATGCGTCTGGTTATCTTGTTATGCATCATGTTAAGCTTTCAATTTCAGCATTGATCTCTTTTGTTTATGTTCATGGGGATGTTTGCCCGGTTGTATGTGGTGTTCGTCACGTCCTCTTCGCCAGCTTAAGGGATGGGGACGTGACACATTCCTTATCCAATAAGCTCAAGAATCTGTCCCTCAGTGCTCCACAAAAGGGCCTCCTTTCAGCTTGTTCCATTCAAGCAACGAGTCAACCTTCTCTCCTCTTCTTCTCTTTTCTTTAAAAATTCAATTTTCTTACCTGGTTACTGTGTTCAAAAGCTTTGTTATCATTTGGATCTGTTATATCAAAGTAAATTTTACATAGATCTGCTATTTCAAAGCTCATAGTCTAGATCTTAATTCTAAAAAGTATCATTAAGCATTCTAGATCTAACATAAGGAAATCATCTGTTTTGCATGGCAAATTAAAGAAAATCAGTAGGTTGCATGCTCTAGAATTGATTTTATGTTTTAAAAATATTAAATCCAGCAATCAGTGCATATTTCATTGGCTGCACAAACAACAAGCCAAGATCCCAAGGAAAGCTTGCTTTCCTTGGTCCCTTTTTCACCTGTTTGACTAGTTTTAACTTAGTCTTTTTTGAGTTAAGGTAGGCTGATCCAAAGGTACTCTTAAAGTGATTTTGGGCATATGTTATTCTAACATGATTGCTGGTTTTTAGCAGGTGTAATAGAAAAGAAAAGAATCTGCTGTTCAAAAGTGGCATTGGGAGCGTTCAAATCCCCCCAGGGGTCTCCTTATATGGGATGAAACCAAGATATTACAATTCTCCAAAATTTTTAAATTTTAGTGAAAGGTCTCCAAGAGGTTTCTAATATTTCAGTTTCCTGATATTGTAACCAATAATAATAAAAGAAAATCTTTTTTGAGTAGGCTCTTTCGAGCCTGCTCCCCATCCCCCCAGGGGGGATCTGCATTCGTTTCATCTTTTTGCTTTTTTCCCTTTTTTCAGCTCTAGTTTAGTACTGACATGCACGATTGTATAATTTGATATAATTTTGCATTATTTAATATTTTAATTTCAAAAGTAATCATACCACTTACCCCACGACTTCCCGATTGACCCGCAAGGGGAAAGAGATGCGTGGCAGGACTAATTAGAAAACCAACGTTGTGTATCTTTGATTCCTATTTCATCAATTGTTTCATTAGCCATAATAAAATTAACCCCTCCTTGATTCCCCGATTGAGATCCACTTGGATCGAAAGAGGTTCTTGGAGGGTTTTCTTTTTAACAAGAACACCTATCTTACAATTAACTAAAAAATAACGAAGACTCCAGTGTGTATGCTCTGTACTTGGCTGCGGTTCGTCCGATTAGTCAAGATGCATCAAAAGCACTTGAGTGACTAGAATAATTAGGATTCACTCTCCCCAAATTGACAAACCATCAGGCGAAAATCCAACGCCTCGATCAAACCATTACAGTGGCAAAATACCCAAAGGAAGCGGGAACTCCTGAAAAGTGACCTCGGGACACCGATCTCTGTTACACCTTCGGGTGCATTATGAACAATAGCCTCAGATATTCCATTCAGCCCACATATTCCTTGCGGGTAGCCGTCATGGTTTAGTTTTGGACATACTTCAAGTATCCCCTGGGTATATCTGGAGTCCCCTCGCCTAAGTTAAATTACTCATCTTCTTACATTAATTTAAAATTAACCAAGATACAATTGCACAACATTCATTCCAGCACTTGCAAGCACTCTTAATTGTTTTTCCACTCCATTTTCAAGGCACTGGTCAACTGTTTATTTCTTTCAATTTATATGTGATTGGGTGTCATTTTCGTGCTTACTTGTGATTATCTCATCATGTTATTTGTTGTTTACAATTCTTAAATCAAAACTCCTAAAAAACTTACTCTTTAATACCATCATAATACTAAATAATTTTTCCTTAGTAACTTAATAGGGTCTACCCCCCTTGGCTTCGTTAGGAGTTGAGCCTAAATGGAGGTGTCAATAACAAGGTGACAACCTTGACTCGAGACTTGCCCCCAAGGACACACCGAGTGGATTGAATATTTCTGCCACGTAACCCAGGTGTGTGAAATGCGACAACAACATCCATATCCCCAAGTAGCTGATCATTTCCTGTCATCCCCATGGTATAATGACATCATCTTTGTGTTACAACATTTGTAAGCCCCACAAGGTATGGACAGAACAAGGGCCAAATTTCTTAAGCATAAAGCATCAAGGTTTTGCATATTAGATGGAAAATTGTATTGGAAAGAACTAGGAGGGGTGTTGCTGAACTGTGTGAATTAGCAGGAGGCTAATAAGCTCATTGAAGAATTCCATGCAGGAGAATGTGGAGGTCATCATTATGGGAAGGCCACTGTGAACAAGATCATGAGGGCAGGGTTTTATTGGCCCACTATCTTTTCTGATACTCACAAAGAGGTTGCTGCCTGCCATAAATGCCAGATCTTTGAAGGAAGGGGGAAGCTTCTTCCATTGCCTCTGAATCCCATACATGTTGAGGCCCCTTTCCAACAACGGGGATTGGATTTCATTGGAGAGATAAACCCATCTTCCTCAGGATAACACAAGTGGATTGTCACTGCCACTAATTATTTTACCAAATGGATTGAATCCATCCCAACTAGGAAGGCCACCGAGGCAATGATTGTGCAAGTTCTGGAAGAGCACATTTTGTCAAGATTTGGGGTCCCTAGAAAACTGATTACTGACAACGCTGTTGCATTCAAGTCAATGAATATGGTTGAGTTTTGTTCCAAATATCACATACAGTTGGGACACTCCACAACCTACTATCCACAGAGAAATGGGTTGGCAGAATCTTCAAACAAGAGCTTCATGAGAATCATCAAAAAGCTGCTGCAAGACAATAATAAGGCCTGACACACAAAATTGGCTCATGCTTTGTGGGCTGACAGAATCAGTGTAAAGAAATCCATTGGCACCTCACCATTTCAGCTGGTTTATGGTTATGAGGTAATTTTTCCTAGTTCCTTGAGCTTGCTAGTGATGAAATTGCTACATGAAGAGGAAATTGAAACCCATCCAACTTAGAGGAGGATGTATCAATTGATTGAACTGCATTAGCAAAGGGAGAAACTATTTGACAGAACTCAAAAATTTCAGGAGAAAGTGAAAGAGATCCTTGACAGGAGGACAAAGCCCGATGATTTCCAGATGGGGGATGCAGTTTTGCTATGGGATGCACCACATGAAGAGAAGGGGGAGCATGGAAAGTTTGATCAAATATGGAAGGGCCCTTACCAGATTTCATCTTTTAGAGGAAATAATTCCTACATACTGGAGGAGATGGAGGGTGTTATGTTATCTGGAGCTCCTGTAATTGGGAGGCTTCTTAAGCACTACTTTCTGTAAATAAAGTTGAGTTCCCATGTCATTATATATACCATTTATTTTTAATATTGCATGTGTGGATGGCCCTATGATAGAATTAAAGCCTGAGGTGAAGGCTGTAAGGTCCCCAAGGGGGGGTGTCATTTGGTTTTCTTTTTTATGCAAATTTGAAGTTACAGGCACTAGAACAATTTTTGAGGTGACGGGTCATCGGGATAGCGCAAAGTGGTGCAGTTAGTTGGTATTTTTGCAGGTACAGAGGGACCAATGGAGAGGGCACTTGGTCTATGAGGTTCTCTGCTACCTCACAGGGAGGATAGCATCCCTGAGTTGGAGCCGTTGTTAGCACCTATAAAATTTGAATATTCTTACATAGGCATCTGCACTAATTCCCCTACAAAGGTATAGGTCAGTAAAAGAAAGAGTAAGGTCTGAAAATTTTCCATATCACATGACTTTGAAGGGAATTGATGGGATTTCTACATGTTCTAAGGGGTTTATCCATTGCTTTGAAGTGCAAAATAGGTGAAAATCTTGAGCTTAAGCCTTATAAATATGCCCAAATATGAAAAATCTGATCAAAGTTAAAGTTGACCAGAACGGACGACATGGATGCATAGCGGAGAAAAATCAAGGGGCCACAAATCATTTTCGCCAAGGAAAAATCGGGAGCGAAAAAGGTAGGTTTCGGTTGTGAAAATTGGTAAACTTGGTTTCTACTTTCCGCTTCCCGAGATCCGATGGTTCAGAGAACTTCCGCACAAATCAACGGTCGAGGGAAAAGTGAGAAGCAAAATGGCAGAAATCGAAAAACGAAAGATACAAATTTGGTCATAAAAAAATTGAAATCTGGCTTTCCGCGATTCACAAGATCGACAATCCGAAAAGCTTCCACCGAAGATCAATGGCCCGGAAAGTAGCAGAGAGGTGAAAAGCGGAAATTGAAAACACAGAGTTTTGGTTGCGGAAAAAGTTGAAATCCCGCTTTCCGCGATCCACAAGATCAACGGTCCAGAAAGCTTTCGTGCAGATCAACGGTCCGGAAATCTTCCGCACAGATCAACGTCCTAGAAGGGAGTAGAGAGGTGGAAAGAGGAAGTGTAGAAAATTTAACACCGTGAAAGAAGAAAACCTAACTTCCACTTTTCGCAACCCGCAGTTGGATCTCAGATCAACGGTTGAGGACGAACCCGAAGGAAATCAATGCTACGGAAAGCTGAAGGGTGGAAAGGATAATGCAAAAGCAAAAATATCAAATTGAGTCTTGAGAAAGCTAGAAGCCCGTTTTCCGCGATCCGCTTTTCGTCATTTTAACCTCAGATCAACGGTGCAGTATGAATCTTGAGGATATCAACGACCCATAACGATTTCCTAGGTGGAAGAAGCAAGGAGGAATGAAACTGTTGTAGGCCTTTGGAAGTGCTCTGAACCATCATTTTCGATTAAGCGAGCTAGAGTTCGAGGTGTCTATTTTTCCCATTTTGTCCATCACGTGCAGCCCAACATGCTTTCCCAATCTAGTCGTGATCATGGCGAATTTGCCAGATAAGAATTCGTTAGGATTTGATGTGTGCGAGACTGATTTCTGATTTTGGTAAACTGAACTTGGTTCTATTTTGAGGGTTGTCTCGGGATCTTAGTACTCTATAAATGTAACCTGCACAGAGGAATAAAGGGTTGGAATTTCATTTTTGAAATGTAACGTCCCCGACCCTCCGACCGACGAAGAGGACGCTACCATACACTAACCATCCGGGCTACTAGCCCCATGAACATGTACATACATATAAAATGAAATAAAATTCTTGGAAGTAAAAACATGCAGAGGTGCATAATTGTTTAACATACAACGGAAGCAAAACCATACATTCCAGCATTCAACATGTTCATCATAACTCATTAAACATAAAATATGATTGCAGAAGTGAAATAGAAAAGAATACTTATCTTATAAAGAACTTGTCCCGTAACTAGCTACGTCGTTGCAACGTTCCACCCAACCATAGGCCAACGTGCTCCTTAATCTCTCGGCAATGCTGCCACCCCCGAGCTGGGCATGATTTCCCCAAGGAATAAGGAACAAGCAGGCTTACACATAGCCAAGGATACCCAAATCAGCCAAGCCAACACAGTTGGGTTTATCAGGCCCTCAACAAGACAACCAAGCCAACACGGTTGGGTTTATCAGGCCATCAAGGAGCTGGGAAAAGCTAAATGCTAAGTTGGTGAGCTCATTAAATAGCTAAGGACACCTACACCAGAACTAGCCTGACTTCTAAGACACCCACACACACCCAACAAAAGCAAATCAGTCCCTTCTCTACTATATAGTCCCTTAGGCCCTGACCTCCCTTCCAGTGCTATTCAGGGGTTCTGGAGAAGAAAGCCATCCCTATAGCTCTATCCGTGTGGTTCCCAAACACACCAGGTTTATCAAGAAAACCAAGCCTTCACCCCACTCCAACACAGTCCGAAGACCAACCACTGCATATACACAACAAAACAAGCAATTCACAGCTTGGGCAGGGAAATTCGATCCCTGAGTCGTTCTTGGCCCTATCGTGGCCAAAAAAACTCAATAATAACCCACAACAACCAAAACAACTCAATAATAACCCACAACAACCAAAACGTAAATGAGACCACAACAATCCACGAATCTTGGGGAGAACAACAACAAACCACAGATCATGGGAAGAACAATAGCCTCGATCTCAACATTGAAGCAATGGGAAAATACACAGCTGCAAGTCGGTAAGTAAAACATACACCCTTGGAAAAATTCATGAATGGTTCATTTATAGGAAAAATCGTGGGTGACAGAGAAATGGCTCCGCAGCTTGTTGCGTGATTAAAACGACGCAGAACCCTGTGCGTGAGGATGAAGAGAGAATGTCTCTGCGTGAAGATGAGAAATTCCCGTCTGTGCATTAAGATGAGTAAAACAATCAAGAGGGAGAGAGTGGAAGAATCCCCCCCATGTTTTCCCTGCCCACGTGAAGGAATGAGCCCGCTGGTGGAATGTGCGTGTGGGTAAGGACTGACAGTCCTGCCACCCACCGCTTCCCAGCCATAACTGCCCCCAACTAGCAACAGAAGTTTTAAATGGGTAGTTGACACTTGGCTCTTCCCCATTGGTTCAAGGTTCAATAATTCCCCCTCCCTATCCTTAGGAAAATCATGCCCTTTTCATCATGGTTGCATTGACATAGCTGGTTGGAGTTCATTTTAATTAAAGTGCATATTTACATGATGCCAAAACTAATATGTGCCGTATATCACGATATACCATCGGCAACGATTCCAATTGCCGAAACATAACAAAATCAAATCGATGGTGGGAATTTTTCCTTTAGCTCCACACCACGATTAATTACAATATATACATCATATACATTTAATGCAACAGGGTCAAAACCAGGGTGTTACATTCCCCTCCCCCTTCAATAGCACTGTCCTTAGTGCTTTACAAAATTTGAACAAAATGCTACACTGGTACGGCCTCAGTGTTCCGAAAAATTGAACAAAAATGGATGTGCCAACTGCATGGCATCCTGTAGCTCCCACGTAACCTCTTCAGGTCTGTAGTGGTCCAATTGGACCTTTACCTGCCCTATGGCCTGGTTCCAGAGCATTGTGACCTTCTTGTCGAGGATGCGCATTGGATCGATTTGGAACTCTCCCTCGGGTTCCACCTGAATCACATCCCAATTTATCACATGGTTAGGATCATGTACATATTTCTTAAGCAAGAAACATGAAAAACATTATGAGCTCTAGTGCTAGCAGGCAATGCAAGTCTATATGCAACTGGCTGTAATGCCTCGGTTTTGACCCCGTTGCATTAGATGTACATGATGTATATATTAAATGATCATGGTGCAGAGCTAAAGGCCAAGGCCCCACCATTGATCGGTTATGTTATGTTTTGGATTTAAATTGTCACCGATGGCATATCGGGGCATGCAGCATATATTATGTTGGTCATCATGTAAATATGCATCTATAATTAATTAAATGAACCCGACCAGCTACGGTCACGGCAACTAAATCGAAAGGGGCATGGTTTTACCAAGGATAAGGATGTGGGGAAAATTGTTAAACTTTGGCCAATGGGGGAAATTATCCATATGTCTTCCTACCTTGTTTTATTCCAACCACTCTCATTAAAAAAATTTACTGCTGGTGGTTGAGGTAGTTAATTGCTTTGGGAGTGGGGTGGTAGGACTGTCAGTCCTCACCCTCACGCACACTCCACCCCTGTTGACTTCACTCACGCAGGAAATTCCACTCACCCACGATTTTGTCTGTTTCTCCTCACACACAGGCTCTTGGCGGTTTTGGTCTCACGCAGACATTTTCTTGGCTCCACGAGTTGCTGAACCCCCACGCAGTGTAATTTCGCATCCTCCTGTAGTCGTTCACCTTCCCACACTTCGAATGGTCTGCTCATTGCTTTCACGCACAGGAATTTTTCCTGGTTTCTACCCACGTGGTTTTCCTTCTGCGGATTGGTGAATAGTGCGGCTGTATCCTTTCCTCACGGGCTGATTCATGGGGTCTGCATTGTTTGTTTTCTCACGCACAGGTCGAAAGACGGTAGTTTATTTCCCAGCGTGGTCTGTGTATTTTTTCCCAGTGATTTTGTTACCCAGGATGGGCTGTGATTTTTCCCCTGCTGGAATTGTATTTGCTGTTGTGGTTGGGATTGTGTAATTCGCTGGGGAGTCTTTTCCCTGTTTAAGCTGTGGTAGCTAATTAATTGCCTGAGTGCAATGTTTGGTCTTCAGACTGTGAGAGGAGTAAGGATGTTGGCTTATATTTTCTTGATAAACCTGGTGGCTGAAAACCACACAGACAGAGCTAGAGGGCTGGCCTTCTTCTCCATCACCCCTGAATAACACTCGAAGGGAATGTAGGACCTGAGGGACTGTGTAGCAGAGAAGGGACTGATTCCTTGTGTTGGGTGTGTTTGGGTGTCTTAGAGGTCAGGCTAGTTCTGGTGTAGGTGTTCTTGGCTCTGTAATGAGCTCACCAGCTTAGCAATTTGCCTTCTCCAGCTCCTTAAGGGCCTGATAAACCCAACTTTGTTGGCTTGGCTGTGTGTTTTGGGTATCCTTGGCTACGTGTAAGCCTGTTGTTCCCTTATTCCTTGGATAATCATGCCCAGCTCGGGGGTGGCAGCGTTGCTGAGAGATTAAGGAGCACACTGGCCTATGGTTGGGTGGAACGTTGCAGCGACGTAACTGGTTGCGGAACGAATTCTTCATAAGATAAGTGTTCTTGTGTATTATTCTTCTGCTATCCTAATTACTGTTAATGATTGTAATGAACATGTTGAATGAATGCTTGTGTGAATGCATGTTGATTCCGATGTGCCAGATAAATAATTTTAGCTGTGTATGATAAATAGATACATTTGTGCATGTTATACTGCAATCCATTTTCCTGCAGCATTCTGTTTATGCCATTTTTATGCCTGTACATGTTCATGGGGCTCTTAGCCCGGGTGTTTGAAGCTTGTAGTTGTGTCCTCTTCGCCGGTCGGAGGCATGGGGACGTGACACTGGCCCTATTCTTTCAAGCACTTCAAACATACGACAATATCTTGGTGATAGCTTGGCACAACTTCCAAGCTTCAAGGAACTCTTCCTTGCCATCACTCTGAGGTAAACATGATCCCCAAAACTGAAATCCCTGTTCACCCTATGCTTATCCGCATAGCTTTTCTTTCTGTCCTGTACTACTTTCAGATTCTGCCTGATCTTTACAACCTCTTGCTCCATTTCCTTGAGCAATTTTGGACCAAGCACAACCTTGTTCACTGGGTTATGCCAAGTCACTGGTGTCCTACACCTTCTTCCATACAAAGCTTCATACGGACTCATCCCCAAGGATGCCTGCTGTCCATTGTTATAAGCAAACTCTACCAAGTGTAAGTAATCTTCCCACTTGGTTGGTTTGTCCATCACGTACATGTGAAGCATATCTTCAAACACCTGATTAACTCTCTCTATCTTCCCATCTGTCTAGGGATGGTATGTAGTGCTGAAATTTAGCTTTGTACCCAAATATGCAAACAACGCCTTCCAAAAATTGGAAGTGAACTTGACATCTTTGTCAGAGACTATTGCCTTAGGCAATCCATGCAATTTGAAAATCTCCTTCATGAAGATCTTTGCAATGTTGTCAGTCTTATGCGTAGACTTCACCGGTATAAAATGTGCTGCCTTAGTTAACTTATCCACCACAACCATGATGGAATCATGTTGTCTCCAAGTCATCGACAATCCAGTAATAAAATCCATGGAAATAACTTCCCATTTCCATTCTGGAATTGGCAAAGGCTGCAACAAACCTGCTGGGTGTTGATGTTCAACCTTTACTTGCTGACATTTCATGCACCTTGAAATGTATTCAGCCATGTCCTTTTTCATTCCTGGCCAAAAGTACCGTTTTCTGGCGGTAGCAATTGTCTTTTGGTATCCTGGGTGACCAAGATATAGAGCTTGATGGATTTCATCCATAACAAATTTCCTCAAATCTGCTACATTTGGAATATAAATTCTGCCTTTATAAGTAAGAAGTCCATCTTCTTCCAATTTATATCCCTCATACCTCCTCTCAAGACCTTGTTGCTGCAATTTGTCTTTTACCAGCTCATACACTTCATCTCTAGCAGCATGATTAACAATCTACTGCCTCAAATCTGATTGGCAAATACTAAGAGATGCCACATGCATTTCCTACACCTTCCTGCTAAGTGCATCAACTACCTTATTCTCTTTTCCCTTTATGTGCTTGATTTCAAAATCAAACTCACATAAAAACTCC
This sequence comes from Pseudotsuga menziesii, assembly GCA_001517045.1. NCBI lineage: Eukaryota > Viridiplantae > Streptophyta > Pinopsida > Pinales > Pinaceae > Pseudotsuga > Pseudotsuga menziesii. Next base: position 860,851 of record LPNX010357350.1, read on the forward strand.
AACCATCTTGCTTGCCTAACATTCAGAGTAGGCTGATCAAATAGATACTTCAGACCGCAATGGTCTGTCCTAAGCTCAAACCTTCTACCCATCAAGTAATGCCTCCACATCTTGAGGGCATGTACTATGGCTGCAAGCTATAGATCGTGAGTGGCATAGTTATTCTCATGCCCCTTCAGCTTTCTTGGCTCGTAACATATCACGTTGTTGTCTTGCATAAGGACTCCTCCAATCCCTTATCCGCATGCATCGGTACACACCACAAAATCTTTCTCTGGATCTGCAACTTTCAATACTGGTGCACTGGTGAGAAGATTCTTCAACTACTGGAAGCTTTCTTCACACCTCGATGTCCATTCAAACTTTATCCCCTTCTTTTGCAAAGAAGTGATGGCATGTGCAACTTTGGAGAATCCCTCAATGAATCTCTTGTAGTATCCTGCAAGTCCCATAAAAGATCTTACATTTGTCACATTTCTTGGAGTAGGTGATCCAAATAGGTCATTTCATCTTCAAGTTACATGGATCCAATATAAAGAAAAAAATGGTACAATGGTTATTACATGGTTATACATAGAGAATGCTATGTGCATGAGCCACATGTTACGCATACTAACCTATGTTTTCAACATATAATATGCTATGATTGGTGCATGAGATGTTTTGTCACATAGTGCGAGACTAGCCTTAATATGTTTCAAATACCATATATTATATTATAGCCAAAGTCCACGGTGCAAGGTTCAACTCTATCACTTAACATTTCTGTAAAGGGCCGTGCAGTTAACGATAACAACTGACGGTTAATGGTAACAGTTATATGCTGCGACAGTGGATCAGCTATATAGTGAAGTTCTCATATGAAATAGTTATATGCTGCGACATTTGTGGAGTTTAGTTATATGCTGCGACATTTGTGGAGTTTAGTGGTAACATTTAGAAGATGGATATAACGTCTGTTCCATTATTAGCATATGGTTTAGTCTTGGCGGATATAACATTTGGAACAACTCTAAATGTGATGGATATCCATTGTGTGGCGGGATAGAAATACCATATATGGTATTAGATGGAACCGTTGGGAACCGCTGCCACATTTAGCGGAACAGAAATGAATGTAACGTGATATTTACAGCCAGTCGAAACGTTTTGACGGAAATTAAAATATAGCATATGGTTATATGATAACCATAATATAGATGGAATATGAAAAGATGGGTAGCAGACGAGTCGAACCCGTTACTTATCCTCCCACTGAACGCTTTAATAGACGATTCTGACCACATTGGAGGAGGAGGTTCAAATTGTTTAGAGCACAGAGCATCGTTTTTCTGTTATGAGAAGCTTGCAGAGATAAAACAGAAGCACTAAGCTTGGATTTGAAGGTGCGACCTGCTGTTTTATAATCAGAGGTATTCAGCCAGTGAAGGGAGGAGAGTTTTGCTGTGAAGTGTCCAGATGCTGTTGCTGTGGAAGTCGACATTCTCTGTTATACTCTAGCTTTCTTTTCCTTTTGAAGGCTAATTGTAATTTCCAGAAGAGAGGTCTTAAAGACTTTGTACAACATTCTGTTACAGTTGCTGAAGTTGATTCCAGAACCATTTTTTTGTACCATTTTAAAGAGATTAATTGGATCGGTGCCCATTGGAGAGGGACCCGGAGACGTAGCCCAATGAAGGGGGTGAAATCCGTTATCAACTTCTGTTTGTGACTCTCTAATTCTGTGTTTATTTTTATATTTGTTTATCAGTGTTGCTTTTCATTTCTGTTCTAAGCATTTAATTTCTGTTAATGCTGTTCCATGAATTAAACAAACTGATAAACACATTCTTCAAAAACTTTTAATGCACTCAAGTTGAGATCTGACGGACCAGTAGGCCAATTCATAATCGCTTCAATCTTTTCAGGGTCCACAGATATACCCTCTTCTGAGATAATGTGACCCAAATACTGAATTCTATCTCGATAGAAGTCACACTTGCTCAACTTTGCATATAGCTGATGCTTCTGGAGTAGTTGCAATGTCAATCTCAAATGCTCTTCATGCTCCTCCTCATTCTTAGAATAAATAAGTATGTCATCAAGGAAAACAAGAACAAACTTGTCCAAATACTTGCTGAAGACACTGTTTATAAGGCACATGAATGTAGTGGGTGCATTTGTGAGACCAAATGGTACCACCACAAACTCATAATGTCCATACCTTGTTCTGAAGGCTATCTTATGAATGTATTCATCCTTTATTCTCACCTGATGGTAACTAGAACTCAAGTCAATCTTGGAAAATACCTTTGCTCCTCTCATTTGATCAAAGAGGTCATCAATTCTAGGCAATAGATATTTATTCTTCACAGTAACCTTGTTCAGTTGTTTGTCATCAATATACAACCTAGGTGTACCATCTTTCTTCTTTACAAACAGAACTGGTGCTCCCCAAGGAGACATGCTCGGCCTGATATACTTCTTTTTCAACAACTCCTGCAGCTGCATCTTCAGCTCTAACATCTCTGGTGTACTCATCCTGTAGGGTTTCTTGGACACTAGTGTTGCTCCTAGCACAAGTTCAATTGTGAAATCAACGTCCCTCTTTGGAGGAAGCCCTGGAATCTCGTTAGGGAACACATCCCTGAATTCTTGTAACACCTGATAGTCCTCCAACCTAGGAGTTTCATCCCATGTTGCCTCCAAAATATGAGCTGCATACAACTGGCAACCCTTCCTACAGAACTTCTTCAACTGCATTGCTGAAAACTGTCGGACTGAAATCACCTTTGAAATACCCTTCACAACTACTGGGTTCCCTTCTTCATTCATGCATTCGAAAGTCTTATTGTAACAGTCAATCTTTACTGTGTGAACTTCTAACTAGTCCATTCCAATGAGAACATCATAGAAACCAAGTGGTAGAACATTTAGATCTACACAAGTGACCAACCCATTCATGACCAATGGACATTTCTCTACCACTTCACTAACCTTTCTCTTAGTTCCAGTGGCTAGCTGAACTAACTAAGATTTCCTATGCTTTACTTTCTTAAAAGCACAAATCTCCACTACTCTAGGAGTAATGTAACTGTGAGTAGAACCAGGGTCAATCAAAATAGAAACAGATTGCTCAACAATCTTACCTACAACTTCAACCACAGTTGACTGGTGATCTGCCTAGCAGTCCTCCACTGCTGCATAAATCCTAGGGACTGCCCTTGCTACTTGACCTACTGTTTCTTCTTCTTGAAGTTTGTAAGCTGGTCTTGCACTCTCTTTCTCAAGTGGACAATTTCTACGCATGTGGGGTCCTCCACATTTCCAACATTGAAGTGGTCCTCTATTCTGTTGTGGATCTTTAGGCTTTTCTCCTATCACTCCAACTGGCTTACTCACAGCTTGGGATGGCTACTTTTGTTGATTCCTAAAGTTAGAAGGTTTGAAACCTTTCTTTCTTTGGTCAAACTTCTCATTCTTCTTCTCCTTCCATGCCTTATGGTAATCGGGTTTACCTTTACTTTGCTCATAGCAATACTTAGCCTTCCTTATTGCTTCTTCAAGAGTTATAGGTTCGTAAAACTCAATTCTGTCTTTGTAAGACTGAGGCAATCCACTTAGAAAATGCTAGACCTTCACTTTTTCATCTTTGATGTACCAGACATACCTCAACAATTCCAAGAACTTATTTGCATACTCTTCCATGGTCTGCTGTCCTAATCTCAGCTCATGGAACTCCTTAATCTTGTCATCATAATACCTGTCAGAGAGGTATTTCTGCTTG
>LPNX010357350.1:864659-954646 GCA_001517045.1 Pseudotsuga menziesii
TACTGATCCTCTTTACTGCTTGAAGTGTTCCCACCAAATGGATGCCCTTCCATTCAGATTGAATATGGAAACTCTTGCCTTCATGTTTCCCGAATAATCCTGAACTTGGAAGTACTTGTTAGAATAATCAACCCATAGTTAGCTACCTTCGACATTAATTAATCCAATTTTTGTGTTATTTGCCTAGTTTCCATATTCCACCTTATGCAAGTTGTCCTCCACATGTCCAAAGTGGTCAAAATTGCTAAAATTGAGTCATGGAGCGCTTGGGAAACCACTTGGAATCAAATCTGATTTATTCCTGGCCTTCCTAGCGCATGTTTGATTTTTTTGCTTTATTGCCTACTTTTTGCTGAGTTTTAAGGCAATTGGGAAAGTTTGACTAGGTGAAGTTAACTTGTTTTTTGTCCTCATCATCCTCCACTCTTTTCTCCTAATAAAATAATGTATGAGTTGTCCTTCCATCATCTATTAGCTTGCCTAATTGATTTTTCCAATTCGTGAGCTCCTAGACAGATTTGGAAACTGCTTTATGCACCTATGGGGGATTTGCTTAGATTTAGTAAGCCTGCTTTTGACCAAATTCGAATGGAATCCCAATGCATTTGAATCTCTCATGTAATTATTTATTGTGGCAGCCTATGACTTCACAGGGTTGGCTATTGTACACTTATTCAATACAGATTAGTGTTCTGCTCCATATTCAGTCTCCTTTGTGTGTAATTTGCATGTGTAATTGGAAATTTTTGTGAGTGTAATTGTTCTAACACTTGGGTTCAATTTCCACAGTACTTCTTTATCCCAAGAAGCCAAGCTTCAGACTCTTGTCCAGTCTTTACCTCACCATCAAATGTAGGAGGTTTGGCCTTCTTAAATTCATCCCGAGAGCAATCCCTATGGTGTCTCCTTCTCTTTCCTTTATGAGAAGAAGAGCTTGAATCCCTGCTGGATTCTTCGAAGTCAGATGATCTACTAGAGGTCCTTCTCCTTCTCCTAGTATCACTCTTACTGCCTTCTGGTTTTGCTGTACCTCGCCCATAGTCTATCTTCCTTTGCAAGTCTGTCAAACTCTGCAACATAGCAGCATTCAACTGATGTTGCTCTTCTTGGGATTTAATCAAGCTTCTCATGGTTGCTGCAACATCTGGCGGTGTCTCTTGGAATCTCCTTCCATTAGAATCTATGTCATCATTTCCATTACGGACATTTTCTCCCATGGCATCTCTCGCACGCTCATAGAAATCCCAAGCATCATATCCATCATGGGTTCTCATAACTGAACCACCACTTACTTACCAAATTGCACTACCTGGAATACTTCCCTTAAAGGTGTCTATGATTTTGCAAACGTGTTACTAAACCAACTGTTAGCTGCATAGCATTGATATAAATCAAAATTATTTACCTTCTCCTGGAAAAATCATAACATAACAATTTTTCCCAAACACAAAATCTTCTTCCTTTTTAGCCCTAAAACTCTACTGAAAAACTACTGAAAATCCCACTGAAAAACCGCTGAAATTCGCTGAGAAATCTCACTTGAAAACCCCAAAATTTTCCTTGGATAAATTGGGTCTCTTCCCAACTAATATTCCGACGTATTAGGTCACTAGTTGACTAAGCTTCCGACACTTCGGTGGTCCAATCAACTAAATTTCTCCGACGTGTCATCGGCGGTCCCATCAACTAATTTTCTCCGACGCTCATCGGTGGTCCCATGAACTAATTTTCTCCAACGCTCATCGGCTGTCCAATCAACTAAATTTTTCCGATGTGTTGGCGTTCCAATCAACTAATTTTCTCCTATGTGTTGACGATCCAATCAACTAATCTTCTCCGATGTGTCGACGATCCAATCAACTAATCTTCTCCGAAGCGTCGTTGGTTCAATCAACTAATTTTCTCCGATGCTCATCGACGGTCCAATCCTCTATCTTTCTCCGACGTGTTGGTGGACCAATCATCTAAAGTTTTCTGATGTGTCGGTGGACTGATCACTTAAATTTTTTCAATGTTTTCTATACTTAGAAAATTTTTCGAAATTTTTTTCTTTTATCTTCCGCCGCCGCATTGGCTCCTTGATCAACTAAATTTTTCCGACGTATCGGCTTCCTTGAGGGGATCTTCACCGACACTTCGGCTCCGTCGTCACCTTTTCTCTATCGACGTATCAGAATTCCATCCATCTAGATGCGCCAACATTTCGACGATCTTCAGTTAAACTAAGCGGACGTGTCGGCTCCATCATCTTTTTCCTTCCGCCGCAGTTGCGGCACCTTCTCTCCTTTCCAGCCACTTCGTCGGCTTGAACTTCTTCTCTTTTTTGCCGAGGTATCGACACTTTCAACATATACCTTCAGTCGCCGTTGTGGCACCTTCATCATCTACCTTCCGCCGCTGTGTCGGCCACTCGATCGTCTAATTTTCGTTGACGTTTCGGCTGTCTTCAGCTGATTTTCGCTAACATTTCGACGGTTTTCAGCTGAAGGATTCCGATGATTTCAACACTTATGAGAATTTTCAGAAAAAAATTCTTCTTTGTTCTTTTGCGTTTTCTCCTCCGTGTCGATGCTCTCATCCTCTATCTGTCATCGTCGCCGATGGTCTGTATTGGATAGTATTTCGACTAAATGAGCCGACATTTCGCCGGTCTTTAGTTGATCTGAGCCGACGTTTCGACGGTCTTCAGCTAAAGACTTTCGATGATCTCACACTTTCAATTTTTTTTTTAAAATTTTCTTCTTCTTGCTGCTCCATCAAATAATTTTTGGCGACGTTTGCTACCGCATCGGCTGCTCCATCAACTAATTTTCACCGATGTTTGCCCCCGCATCGGCTACTCCATCAACTAATTTTTGTCAACGTTTCGACGGTCTTCTAGAGATCTTTGCTGATGTTTTGGCTCCATCCTCACCTGTTCTCCGCCGGTGGCATCGGGAGCCCATCCGTCTAGATGAGCCGATGTCTCGATGGTCTTCATCTGAAGGCTTCCGAAACATTCCAACACTTAAAAAATTTTCAAGAATTTTCCTCCTGGTTCCGCGTCGGCTCAATCATGTACTGTCTATCGTCGCTGGTTCTGTATCAGAGGGTCTTCCGGCTAAGCTCTCCGCTGCATCGAAGGAGCTTCCGACTAAGCCTTCCGACGATCCGACACTTGGAAAATTTAAAAAAATTCTTTCTGCCTGTCCCTCATCGGGTGGCCTTCCGACTACGCTATCTGATGTATCGGAGGAGCTTACGACTAATTCCTCTGACAATCCGACGAACTCGGCACTTAGAAAATTTCAACGAGAATTTTTTGAAAATTTTCTGTCATTCACGTTTCTTCCTGCTAGGCAGAGGGCAACCTGCCTTTATCACGGATTCTCACAGCCCATTGAGGTCCATGCTGCAACTTTGGCTCTGATACTAGTCTATAACGTCCCCGACCCTCTGACCGGTGAAGAGGATGCTACCATACACTAACCATCCGGTCTACTAGCCCCATGAACATGTACATACATATAAACTGAAATAAAATTCTTGGAAGTAAAAACATGCAGAGGTGCATCATTGTTTAACATACAACAGAAGCAAAACCATACATTCTAGCATTCAACATGTTCATCATAACTCATTAAACATAAAATATGATTGCAGAAGTGAAATAGACAAGAATACTTATCTTATAAAGAACTCGTCCCACAACCAGCTACGTCGCTGCAACGTTCCACCCAACCATAGGCCAGCATGCTCCTTAATCTCTCGGCAACGTTGCCACCCCCGAGCTGGGCATGATTTCCCCAAGGAATAAGGAATAAGCAGGTTTACACATAGCCAAGGATACACAAATCATCCAAGCCAACATAGTTGGGTTTATCAGGCCATCAACAAGACAACCAAGCCAAAACGGTTGGGTTTATCAGGCCATCAAGGAGCTAGGAAAAGCTAAATGCTAAGCTGGTGAGCTCATTGAAGAGCTAAGGACACCTACACCAGAACTAGCCTGAATTCTAGGACACCCACACACAACCAATGCAAGGAAATCAGTCCCTTCTCTGATATACAGTCCCTCAGGCCCTGACCTCCCTTCCAATGCTATTCAGGGGTTATGGAGAAGAAATCTATCCCTCTAGCTCTGTCCGTGTGGTTCCCAAACACACCAGGTTTATCAAGCAAACCAAGCCTTCAATCCACTCCAACACAGTCCGAAGACCAACCATTGCATATACGCAGGAAAACAAGCAGTTCACAGCTTGGGCAGGGAAATCCAATCCCTGAGTCGTTCTTGGCCCTATCGTGGCCAAAACGAATCAATAATAACCCACAGCAACCAAAACATAAATGAGACCATAGCAATCCACAAATATTGGGGAGAACGATAGCAAACCACAGATCATGGGAAGAACAACAACCCTGATCTCAACATTGAAGCAACGGGAAAATACATAGCCCTAAGTCGGTAAGGAAAACATACACCCCTAGCAAAAGTCGTGAATGGTTCATTTATAGGAAAAATCGTGGGTGATAGAGAAACGGCTCCCCAGCTTGCTGCGTGAGTAAAACGACGCAGAACCCTATGCGTGAGGATGAAGAGAGAACGTCTCTGTGTGAAGATGAGCAATTCCCGTCTGTGCGTGAAGATGAGCAAAACAATTGAGAGTGGCAGAGTGGAAGAGTCCCCCCCCATGTTTTCCCTTCCCACATGAAGGAATGAGCCCATTGGTGGAGTGTGTGTGTGGGAAAGGATTGGTAGTCCTGCCACCCACCACTTCCCAGCCATAACTGTCCCCAACTAACAATAGAAGTTTTAAATGGGTAGTTGACACTTGGTTCATCCCCATTGGTTCAAGGTTCAATAATTCCCCCTCCCTATCCTTAGGAAAATCATGCCCTTTTCATCATGGTTGCATTGACATAGCTAGTTGGAGTTCATTTTAATTAAAGAGCATATTTACATGATGCCAAAACTAATATGTGCTGTATATCACGATATACCATCGGCAATGATTTCAATTGCTGAAACATAACACAACCAAATCGATGGTGGGGCTTTTGCCTTTAGCTCCACATCACGATTAATTACAATATATACATCATATACATTTAATGCAATGGGGTCAAAACCGGGGTGTTACAGGAAACCCTTTGTGCCTGGTTTTTGTAGTTCTGAAACTTTCTTGGAAGTGTTAATGAGAAATATTCTTCCGTGTTTCTGAGATTCATCAAGGCGTTCATGTTTAGTCTGTGTTTCTTGTATTTCCCATTTTCATGCATGTGTACTCTGCTAACACATTTCTAGATTGTATGCAAGGAATTCGTCAAACGCTCCTGCATCAAAAATCGTGTTTTTTATGTGTTATGATAGATGTGATAGAATTCATCCATTGCTAGATGCTATGTTTCAGTTATTAGCCTTTGTTATATTTCTGCTAAGGTTGTTCCAAGAGATTCATCCATAGATAGGTGCCTCTTGTTTCACTAGGCTTTTTCTCATTTCTATCTGTCATCTCTTAAAAATATTTTGACTGAATGTGACACCCACTTTGCCTCAGATTACAAAGGAAAATACCCACTCATTTTCACTATAATAACCTTGAATGATTCAGGCTGTGACTCCATTGCCCAATGGTATTTGACATTTGTCTATCTTAAACTCTTTTAAACCCTAAAAATTAGCCCCCTCATAAATCTAGCTTTCTGAATACGTGTTTGAATCCAAATGTACATGTGAATGACCCTGTGACAAGAGAGAGCCCTCTCTGACTGTATATGCTAGAATACAATCTAAAGATTGTTTTGAAATGGTTACCCCAGTGGTTCTCCTACCACAACCATAGGAAAATTATTAGGTGATAACTAATACCATGGGTCAATACTATGGGTCACTGATCAAGATAAGGTGACCAAATCAACTACTCAACTAACTAACCAATCATTGATGCATTTGACCAGGGAGATTACATTCTTCAACAAGTTCCAGTCCTCCAACTGCATTTGTCGATGCACATGCAAATGCTAAAACACTTCAACAGTGAACACAAATATAGCCATTTTAGTCGTCTTCATGATTTGAATTCTTTGCAAATAGTAATATAACTATGACTAAAGCCTCGACAACAACACAATTTATAGCCTGAATAGTGGTGTAGGGAGTTGCATGTTGTTTTTGACTGACTACAAACAAAGAAAACACAAGGAAACAATTTCTGATTGGATTTAGTGGATGTGCGATAGCCACCGTAGCTGGTATCGTGACTCTTCTTTGAAAATAAAGTGCGGTGGCAGTGGAGACGTTGGCAAGGGAAGCAGAGAATGATCCAACCTACAAAGAGAAAGCAAAAACCTTTGAGAAAAGTACTTAGAAAAGATAAACAAGTTGATTTAACCTGTAGAACACATTAAATAGACTTGATCAAGCCATCTATATGGTAAGTTGTGCTTCCCTTTGTACTTGTACAATCTGCATAGGGATCAAACTTCTGTCTGTAGGTATCTTGTATTGACCTGCTTACAAGTATGGGTATGATTAGTAACAAAATATAACAAAATAGTTGAAAATTTTAAATATAAACCAATATGATTAATATAGATACTGTTGAACTAATTGTTTAAGGCAGATGGTGCAGAGCGTTCAATTTCATTGCTTACAGTTGTTCCATAAGAATAAGTCTCCTTCTCTTTTAAAATCGTTCTTCTTTATACTTTTATTTTCTGATCAGTAATGATGTAGGAATTAAATGGTCCATAATCCATAATAGTCTTTTGGGAACTAATGACGCGGGAATTAGATGGTCCAAACTCCATGACAGGTAGACTATTTCATTGCAAGGGAATTGGATGGTCCAGACTCCATGGCACGTAGACTATTTCATTGTAATTGCAGGAAGTAGTACTCGTTGTAGATCAGAAGATTAAGCAGAAAAAATTTAGAGCCAAATAAGACTGTGGAAACTCCTTGGAAATATGCCAACTGGGTTTGGACATGAGTAACATGTGGTAGCAGGTTATGTTAAGTGCAAAGCAAGCCACACATCGACATAAAGGACATAGCTACCTGTCAAGATGAACACATGTTCGAAGAAGAACCCATGCACTACATGGATACTGGTAATTTAATCTTGACAATTATCTAACTACAATCTTACCATTAGTTACAAAAAGGATACAAACATTTCTGATATACGAAGTAACTTAAGTTTGCAACTGAAAAATAACTCCTTTGCCTTTTTATGAGGCCAAATAAAGGTTCAAATTCTTTGATTGGATTGGATTAAAAGATGGTTTCATGTATTCCATTAATTAAGATAAAATTTGCTAGAAGAGAACTTAAGTTTTAATTTTTTGAATTGCGAGTCTCTTTATTGAATGACGTCCAATATAACACGAATAGTGGTTCTCCAAATCCTCCTTCAAGCATGCTAATCTCATTAACGAGAATGGCATCTAATCGATAAAACTTGACAAGATATCCCATTTGTATTCCATAAGTTCACGTTGGACATGTTTACGAAGGAAGATCTTTGGGGGGTTTGGAAATACTCACATAAATAAGTTTAATTGTAGGTTTTTTACATTTCTAAGGAGTTAAACAATGATCCAATTTTTTCATTGGCACACACCAAACTTTGGGAAATCTAAAGTTGGGATAGCTACACACCAAATTTTAAAAGCAGAAAATAGTTTCCGGACAACGGATTACTGAAGTTTATTAGTGCATGGCAATATTTTAAATCAAGGTAAGAAGTTTTTACATGATGTCAATGACACTATGCATTCACAAAATTTATTTAATTATGATATTGGGTAGATGTCTTGAACGAATGCACAATAGTTTCCGAATGTTATTTATGCATTAACAAAGGCCTTTGGAGATGAGGTTTAAAATTTGGATATGTCACAAATGAAAGTTTCATCTCACCAAGTTTTATCAAGTTATTGTGTTATGTCTAGTTTAAAGGCCATATAAATAATTTATCAAAAGTTATTGAGTGTTATGTCTAGTTTAAAGGCTATATAAATAATTTTGTTAAAATATGGGTTTGATATTTGTTGTTGTTGTTGCACATAACTAATATTTAGAACCGAAGTCTAAAATGCTTATAGGGAGTAGAGGACATATTCCTCTACCTTTTTTAAAAATTTCATAAATAAATTTTGAGTTAAAGTGATTAAATAAGTTCAAATACAAAGTGGGATAGGAGAAATTTATAATTTTTTGCATGTGCATTTTTTTTTAAATTTGACTGAAAATTCAAAATTTAAATTATGGGTTGTATCTAGAAGGTCAAAAGACAATATCAAAGTTGTAATATTTGTATTATGTAATTGTTTGATCTACGTAATGAAATAAAAAGACTTGGGAGGTAAACAATCACTTTAGCTTAAATATTTGAAGCTTTGATGTGATTGGGGCCTTTGACCTCGTAGAGATTAGTTTCTAGAGTGAGTCTATGTAGAACCTGTTAGTGCCATAATTTGTTCTCAGACTACATAAGAACAAGCCAACACAATCTCAATAAACTCAAATAAGTAAAATAGGTATTCTAGGGTTTTGGTTGTATAGTTTGAAGACAAGAGGGTAACAATTCATCAGACCAAAGCAAACACTAAATCATGAGCATTTGAATGACTGAGATGCATAACATATAAACCATAATCCAAACAGAATAAACACAGTACTGAGTTTCACCCACAGTTAGCAAGCATTTCAAGCATAAAAACCTTAAACAGGAAATGAATATACCAACTGAGCAATTAACACAAATTAGAAATGAAACCAGTTAATAATCTAAAGGGCATATAGTTGCATATATTTCATAGTTCAGTCATCAAAAACACATAAGAGTCTTTACACTTAGCTCATAAACCAGCCTGATAGCCTCCCCTTGCAACAAAAATCGAACCCCTGGTTCTTTTTTTGACTTACATTTATCTTGTTCCTTCAAAAATAGTTGCATAACTGAACCCTAACTAATTTTAGGTCATCTATCAAATAGTTCAATATAAACTATAATTACACAAAAATAAAATAAATTTTCAAACTAACGAATAACTGCTCTTCTTAAATAAATTTACAAGCCTTTCACTGCTTCAGCTTATAGAGCAATTCCCTCCAAAGCCTGAGCTTTCCTTCTAGCTTTCAGATGGTTTGCTTCCAAGTCTGCAACTCTCTTTGTTAACTCCTCATTTTGTTGTGTCAGCTCCTGGATAGTTTTCCTTAGCTCTGTGAACTGATTCTCTATTTGTCTTTTCCTTTTAAGAGCTTCTTTGGAAACTGCAATCAATTCCTGGTAGTGACTGTTCACTTCTTCCAAGTCTTCTTCAAGTCTCCTATTTGCTGTAACTAATCCATCATTAGTTTCATGCATATATTCAATTTGATGCTTGTATTGCTTAATGCTCCTTTGCAGATTCTCCTTTTTAGAATCAATACATTTACTTTCTGATATTGGTTGCATCCCTTCTGGTGTCCATGGGATTTTCAGCTTCTTGTATATTTCTTCATCCTCCTTCATAAGCTCTATGAAGGTCATAGGAACTTCTGGATGTTCTTCAGCTTCAACATTGCACTGAACTTTTTCTTCAATTATCTCTCTTTTCTCCATATAAGAACTCTTTATATCATTTTGCTGCTGTTCTTGAATCATCTAATTTCGAACCTCCATGAAAATGTCTGAGATCTTAGTATCAGTGAAGACTGATTTATCTTTTGACACTATTGGTTTTTTACCTTTCATAACTTCTTTGTAGTCATCTTCACTATCTTCCAATTTCTCTTGAGATGATGAATCTTCTATTACTATAACCTTTTCCTTAGCCAGTTTGGGATTTAATAGCTTCTTCATGTTTAACCTAAGCTTGTTCTTCGACCTTGTCTTAGGTCTCCAGACTGCTCCAACCTCTCCTAACATTTTCAGAACCTTTCCTTGATGAGTTATTGAAGCAAATTCAACAACCTTCATTCTTTTCTTTCGTGACACTGTTTTCTCTTCAAAATGGGCGTGAATTTCTTGCTTAGAACAAACCCTAGCTTCATTAGTAGTAGGAACCATAGCCTCATCAGATAAGTATTTTTCATCCTCTTCTGACAGTACTATAATAGGGCTCTGCTTCTGTTCTTTAACATCTTCCTTTACACCTTGATTTGATTTTGCAGGTAAAACATCTTCCACTGGCTCAACTTCCTTCACCTTTGACTTTGAAGCTTTGCTTTCCTCAACATTAATTTGCTGTCCAAGTTCAATGTTCTCATCTTCCCGATTCGAAGATTTTCCAGGTTCACCAGCCTCTTCGTCTTTGACTGTGAATTTCTTTTTGAGTTTCTTGATCAGACTTTGACCTTTGTTGAATTGTCTCTTTTGAGACTGCTCCTCCTTCTCAGTTTTGAAACCTGACCAAAATAAAAAGTGTTCCCATGTCTTCTCTCTTTTCTGCAATACAATATTTATGATCAGTTTTATGAGCCCATGGTGAAAAACTGATTGTTTTGTATGATCCTGATGTTCTTTCACCCTAATTGACATCTTCTGTAAACTTTTCAAAAAGAAGAAGGGGAGATTCATTTTGGATTATGACTGAGATGTTGAAGGAATCTAAAATGATACTTAAACACAAAATCAAATCTCCCCTCACAGGTGATATAGCTTTGTAAGATTTTGATAGGCTCTATCCACTCAGGTTTAAACTTTTGAATAGGTACTCCCTTTCCCCAATCTGCTACTACACCTCGAAGTAGATATCTCTGAGCATCAAAAGTGAAGGGCACCTTTTTGAACCATAATTCTCCCTCATCCAGAATTCCCGTTGCTTCTTCTAGTAACTCCCTGGTCAGTTTGAACTTCAAAGTGTCAAAAGACAATACATATTTGTCTAAACATTGAACGAACTTGTAAGAAACCTCTGAGTGATAACCTTCAATCTTTTCAAAGAACACTAACCACCCTGCTTCTGCAAATAATTGTGCACAATATGGAAAGTTTTGAACCCAACTTAAGTCTGAGGGTTTTTCCCTATTAGTCTTACCACTCTTTTTCATTTTGAACTATTATCAAATATCTTATGTCAATAAAACACACTATGACTATCTTCAAATTTTGATAAACTGACAGACAATACTGTATAGGGGAACCCAAAAAACCCTAAACTGAATTCTCTCGTTTAACTGATAAATACTTTAAACCCATTGACTAAGAATTCATCATTTAGAATGAATTAGGTTTAAAAACTAATAATCTACCATCAATTCTATCATTAGTCTTCTGTTTAGAAAAACCCCAAATTTATGAACCTTGGTAATGGTTCGCAGACTACCTGTTAAAATGACTAATCCAGCTGCTGGAATCTTGTTTTCTTTACTGTCATGTGTCGAATTGCATGCCCCAATATTCTCTGACCACTTTGATAGCTCCAGACGACCGCTCCTAAAAGCGCTAATTTTCTCTCTATTTCAAAATTCCGATTAGCAAGTGCTGATTTTTCGCCACGACCTTCACCTGCTCTACGTGCACTTCAGAGAATACATGATTCAAAACACATTTGTCTCATTGTGGTCTGCTATCATTATTGCATCACCTCTGCAAGAAACCGCCACGATTCACCTTCATGATGATATTCGCACCTGTCACAATGATTAATCTAAAAGAAACACGTATCAAATCCATCACTCATTATGATTGACATGTTATATGTGAGAATTCCGAAGAAAACTGAACCAAAAATGATGATTTTTCACTTGCGCGATTTTCTTGTAGCGCATGTGTGCATTTGTTTTTGGCTTGCGCTACAAGAAAGTCTAAGTTAATGATTTGCAAAAATTAAACTCATGATGAAAGTTTAAACTTGGTTTAGGAACCTTAATCAAACTTTTATGTTATTTTTTAGACCTTTTAATCCATATAAGCCTACTATAAGCCCTCTAACTTATTAAATTAAATCAAAATTTTCAAAAAATAAAGCTAAGAAAACAAATAATCATGAAAGTTAAAAGAAAAAGATTCAAACTATCTTAAGATTTTTTTTTCTAGGAGTAATGAATAAAACCAAGCTTCAAAACATAAACAAAAGTATTAAAAGATGGAAAACAAAAACATGATCTAACAGAACCCAAATTCCTTGATGGATCTGTGAATGTATGCAATTGATAATTGATGTATTTTTATCTAATGGATAAAGTATGAGTTATGTGTTGTCAATTCTTGTGTGTAATATCTCTTAAATTGTGTATTTTTGTTGTTGTGAGTTTTTATTATGTGATTATTATCGTAGCCTAACATTGCTTTAAGTGGTAACAAAGAGATTTATAGATCTACGAGAGTAATATGCCAACATATGAGATTAATGGAAGTGATATTTTGATTCCTTGAAAATATTATGTATGTGTTTAATGTGTTTTGATGGTGGAGGCCATGCTAACCATTATAAATTTCTAGAGGAGTATTCTTTGGTGAGAGTGCGAAGAGTGTCTTTGTTTGTGAAATGACAATTAGAGGGAGAATTATTATATGATCATGAATAAATGCATTGTTAGGAGAAGAAATTAGAGGAACCATAGAAACTCACAATATCAAAAGATGGAAGATAATTGAAAGAGCCAATGAAATACATAATAAGAATAATGGAATATTTTGAAGGAATACCCAGGTAATGCTATAGAATAATTATAGCCATACCTTGAAGAAAAAGAAAGAGAAGATGAACATGAAAAGACCTTTCTATGCAATTGTTTTAAATTCTAAAAAAAGAGGTAATGCTAGATTAGAAATTTCAAATTATGATGGTACCATGAAAGCTTAGAAGAATTTAATTGACTAGACAAGAGAAGTAGAAATATACTTTGATTATGAGAAAACATAATACTCGCACAGGGTGAAGTGTGCTACCGCCAAGTTGAAGGGGCATGTAGCTTTATGGTGAGATTGTGTTTAGAAAGATAGAGTTGATAATCACAAGGAGTAAACCAGGACACGGAAGAAAATGGCAAGTACGCTGAAACTAAAATTCTTACCTATAGATTATCAACAATTTTTGTGTAGATATTCCTACAATTTGAGACAAAACGAGACATCAATTTGTTATTTACCTTAATAGAAAAACAATAAATTTAGAGTAGAAATAAAAGAACAAAGAAATATTTTATAATGAAAAGGGCATAGTTACTACAACAATAGACAATTGTAGATAACCATATATCACAATATCAATAATTTTATTGACAGAAAATAATTTTCACTTGCCTCTTCTAGGGGGAAACCTTCAAATGATGGGAGCTCCAATTACGATATACTTCACAAGTAATCTTATTACTTTCCATCTACTCCTTTATATAGTTTCTAGTGACATAATTTTCTAGTAGACAAAACCTTCTAGTAAGCCTTCATACTGAATGAGCTTTCTTGCAAGCAGAACCTTCTAGTAAGCCTTCTTACAAGTATTGATTTCACACTATATCTACTTTATAGGCCTTATTTAATATAGATGGCCTCTATATATAACAACATATTTATTTAAGCAAGTTAGGGTAGGAACCTAACATGCCCTTCCCCTTAAAAGTCATCATCGCCCTTAAGGTTGGAGATGTGGAAATTAATGAAGTACCTCTATTGATTTCCATGTAGCATCCTCAAGTTGGGTATATTTCCAATGGATCTGGACCTCTTGGATGGTGTGCTGGAGAAAACGATGTTATTGTTTGTTGATGATGGCCTTATGTTGCACAAATATAACCTTCACTACTACAAAAAGACCTTTGGTGCCGAGCAAAAAATGTCACAATAACTTCATTAGTAATGGTCAAAAGAGTCCCCCTCACCAAAAAATGATATTTTCCAAAAGTAAAGGAGATATGACGATAATCATGGTTTGCGTTGATAAACTTTATGGTGACATTCAATGACTGTTACCACTTCCATGGACGGTAGTGAATTTTGGTGACACATTTTAAATGACCTCCTTATTGATTCATATATGGTGGCAATCGAAGAGCCTCACCATTTTCTTTGGACAATATTTATTTTTGGTGCCAAGTCGTTAATAACCCTCACTATCGATGCATATATGGTAACTAGCATTAAGTCATCGTCAACAATAATAACTTATGGTGATGCTTAATGACCACCATCATTAGTGTTTCCAAAATTAACAACAATGAAGGTTCTTATTTGACCCTCATTCTTTCCTATACATCCGAAAATACAATGGTGGTCAAGGAATGATCATCACCATTTCTAGTAATTATAAAAAATATAAGAAAATATACCGTTTCCAATTCAATTATGTTATGAACTCAAAACTGCAAGTAATTCAATGTAATTCTTATCCATAGTTCAATTCTATTTTGAATTTAACTACCATTTGAGGTCATCTAGATGTTGTCAATGCATTTTGTGAGGTTTATAAAAAAGTTGACAGTTCTATTTTGAATTTAACTACCATTTGAGGTCATCTAGATGTTGTCAATGTCTTTTGTGAGGTTTATAAAAAAATTGATTAATATTGCAAGAAGCAATGAAACTATTTCCTTACATTCTGTTGTTGGACTTGGACATCATAAAGTCATTAAAGTGCTCTTGAATAATAATCCAAATATAAATTCTTTAAAATATAACAAATGGTAAACTACACTACTTATGGTTGTTAAAGAAAAGAGAGTTGATGTGTTTGGAGATTTATTGAGAATAAATCTTTCTGTTTGCAGGATAAGAAAGGGAATACATATTTACACAACCACTTGGAAGTTGCATGATCAAGTATATATTAAATATGGAACTAATGTACGTTGATGTGAGATTTTAGTCAACATGCTTTCCTTGTGAAAATTTTGTGCTCCTACAATAACCAATTATTCCTTTTCTCCATGAATTGTCGATTCAACCTCTTGATATTCTAAATTCATATCAAATTTATTATTTTGGACCAATAATTATTTGACTAATTATTAATCACATGATAGGTCATACTAAGATACCCAATGTTTAAATATATGATTCTTCTTATGGAAGATATTAGGGTTGTAATTAGGTGCAATTATAGAAACAATATGCTTCATAAAGATGAAACCAAATTGAAGGAACTCACATTCTTCAAATTTTTGTGAGGTAGAGAGTGGACTAGAGAAATTTTGATTTATCATTCTAGTGGTCATGTCATATTATTGATGGTTACTTTGATTTAACTACACCACTCATGTTGCAACGTGTTGCTTATTTTTGTCCTTAATGACATTAGAGCTTCCTTTCCTTATATACCTCTTAATCTTCTCCAATAAACTAGGAAGGGGCAAGTTTGTGTATGAGTATATATGTGATGTATATTGTGTCACCGAGTGACAATATATCATTGCAAAACACATTAGTGATGAATTTATCAAGAGGTAATAGCATACAAAATAGTGAGATAAATTTATTTGCATGCTATGATGTATACTTTATAATAACACAATAATTTAAGATTAAATGCATTCTCCAATTTTTTTGAGATTGATCATCTTGTGAATCTTGACATTTCACTAGAATTGAATGTTAGAAATTCTATTTCAAGCCTATCTAACATTTATAGTTCTATTCATGTGGACAAGTAACAAAATTAGCATTTGCATATAGTCTTGCAAAACTAATGATGCCAACATTCCCTATTGAACAAAGCATAGGGTTGAACTCTCAATCTCACCAGCTTGGTCAAAATCAAAGAAAAACACAAGATCATTCTAAATGAAACGAAGTTTATGTTAAAAGGGAAATTAACGATGCAATAAATATTATTTTACAATATGCAATATTACAAACTTGGATATATGATGCTACATTGTAAGTTTTAAACCTATGCAGAGAAGCAAAGCATATAAAATATTTTAAGCAAAATAGGGATTACGCCACAACATTCTGTCATGTCCCCAAATTTTTCCTAAGGATCATATGATAAAATTAGCTAGGAAAAAATAGTTAAGTGGTGTCTTAAGTTAATATTTCCTATGGAAAAATTATCCAAGTCCAAAAAAATTAAATGATAATTGAATAATAAGCCACATGGAGAAATTGATATTCCCAATACGAGTTATAGGAAAAATAGTGGTGAAATCGGGAATATTTAGTCATTGGGGATTTGCACAAGTAAAGTTAAATAAAATGACAAATAATATTTATTTGTGCAGTTTAATAAGTCAAAATATTCCCAAGAAGTCAATAAGATATGTGGACAAACTTTGTGGAGAAATTGAAGATAAGGAAAAATATTGAATATTTCCATTGGTAAAGTTAGCAGGGTTCCCTAAAAAGGGGAAATGTGGTATCAGGGAAATTACACCAATTTTCGAGGATTAGTTACCATCAAATGGTATATTGGGACCCCTTCCACACTCATACAAAAGGAAATTCGAATTGGACCCTCCTAGCAAAATTATTGAACAAAAGGGCCAAACTAGTTTGATAAAAGACATGTCCACACATGAACATAGAAAAAGGAAAATTTGGGTCAAAGGTTGTTTTGGCATGTGGAATCTATCATAATACGGTTTTATCCCATGGTATTGAAGAAATATAAATTTATAGAAGAGACATAGGCACAAGGAGAAAGACATCATGTACTTGGATATTGTATGTGAGGAATGCTTTGAGCTTCCTAGTCTTGGGTGATACTCCCATTGACGGGTGATGCTCCCCTTGATGAAAATTGGGTTATGCCCCCATTCTGAATCTAGTATCCAAGGCATTGGTTAAGTGGAGTTGAGCTTCCTGCTCTTCTCATAGTGTTGCAGAGATATTTTTATTTTATTTTATTTTTTATTTCATGTAGGTGTATTCGAGTTCGAGCTTCATCACGGTGCCATTGTATTAAGAAGAGGAAATCAGACCATTATTCTCTTATATCTATTATCTCTCTCTTGATCTATGTTATATGATGTGATATCATTCCTATTCTTAGCACAACCTGACTGATGTACATGGTCTATTTGTGCCCCTTCTAATAATAAGAAGCTCCATTTCATTCCTCTTGTGTCTCTTTATTTCCTATTGTGTCCACAAGCTAGTAAAAGGATCTGGATTGCATATGTTGGTGTACCAAGGTATCCTTGGAGTAGACTTCAGTGGTAGATTATTTCAAAACATAGATGGTAATAGTACATTTTGTAGTGGATTCTTGATCTAGTGAAGCTCCAAGTGTTATCTTCCATCTCTCTCTATTTTAATGTGCCTAATCTCATGTCTAAAATTGCTAATTCTTGAAAATAAGATGAAAAGTGTGTTTCTACTGCTATCTAATGCTTGCATATGATCATTTACATATGTATTTTCCTATACATGGCACTCTTACATAAAATACTAATCCTCTTGTGCCATTTGGAAGGCTAGAAACACACACACTCTCTCCCCTCACCCTTGCTACCCTATCTCACTCCCAAATCACCCAAACACACCTATGTCACTTCCTAAGCATTCCTATACCTTTAAAAATTACACCTAAATCCATACCATGCATAAAAACCCATCCTACCCTTCATGTCCTTCCCCTTTCCTTGTTTCTTCTATACCCTTGCTATTTCACTAACCAAATCTGACTAGTTTCCGAATTTCAATAAAAAAGGTGGCTTTTGATCATCCAATCACAAATATGAGACCAGATATGGAAACTAGATAAAATATTAGTCCATATACAACCTCATATAGTAAATTTGGGTCTATTTGACCTGGTTAAAATCAGGTTAAAGACAAGGAAACTATGCGGTCCCAAATTACTAAATTCCACTCCCAGAGTCCCAAATAACCAAATCGACCTATGCAGTTTTTTTTTGCAGAAATTCCTGGAACATACCCTGGAATTCCAAATACTAGATACCCCTTCCCTAACTTCCATAGTCTCATCCCCTTCCAAAACCCCATTTCTAGCCTCTCCTTTGCTCCTTTGAGTTAGTGTGTCTTCTTTGCAAACCGGAAGTGGACCATAATCCTGCTGAAAAATATATCATACCTGTAGAATGTACCAGAGACATTGTTTCATAGATTTTGAGTTGGTGTTTCAGGATATCCCTGGTTTGGAACATCATAGTGGTATCAGAGTATTTTCCTCTACTCATGTGGAAAGTTGAAGAAGAATTGAAACCATGCCTTACTATGAGCAGTATGAGACACATTGTCTATAGTATGTGGAATATGATGATCACTATGAGGAATACTGTAGAAAGTATGAGGAATATAGCAGTTCATCAATTTGGTGCACATACATGCATGCAGATCATTATTATGATGACATGAGGGCTTACTCTTCAAGGTCTTGATTTGTTGATACTCATGTGAAGCCAAAGGAACCTTTTGGATACCTATTTGCATACCATGCACTGAGAGGGGATATTCAGAAGCACATATCATTCTGAGATTATTGAATTGAAGAGATCCAAATGTTATTTCATTACCCCTATTGTAGAGAAATCAAAGACAGGGTTGCACAAATGGTGGCTAACCTATGCAAAGAAGTGCCTAGATGTTTGCTACCAAAGGAGTTTGAAAGTTGATGAGAAGGATATGGTTGTTCTTGGCAAAGCCATCCATGGTTAAGGAGTAGGACCAAGAGACACCTAGTAATTCAGATAGATAACCAAAGGAAGAAGAATAAGAAAAAGAGGAAGATCCCAACGAGAGCAACACAAAGATGAACGCACATGTGCCTAGGAAGTGGCACATGAGGAAGCATGTTGTGCTAGCTTGCACAAGGAGGAAAAGAACCAATGAAGATAATCCAAATATACATTCTACCATGGAATTGGATTTGAGAGCATCTACTGATGGATGCTATGACAAGGTACCTATTGATGGGTTCCAAGGTTCCATGGAGAAATCTACTTGTGGATGTCCACATTTATATGTGAGTGACATAGAGATCAAATTTGATGAGGCCCATGACCCACAGGTTCCAATATTGATCTCACCATCACTACATGAGATTCATGAGGTTGATCCCCTATTTGATGGAGTTGACACATACACATATTTGATGGATACTTGTTGCAGAGAGTTTGTTCATCCTTTCTCACCCTACAGATTTGAGGGTGAGCATTGGGTGAAGGGTTTCTTCTTGATTCCTTAGAAGGAGCAAGAGGCTCCTACATTCACTCCAGTTGATATGATTGCACCATTCCCTTCCCGTTAGAAGTTGAGGCATCCTATTGCTATATTTGATGTCTCCATGCATAGAGGTGCATTGGATTTCCATCTATATTCATTGAGTGGATCATATGATGGATGTTCGTACCCTTTGAAAAGTGGTAGAGAGTTGAGCCATTGGATGTATCCACTATTGGTTGTTGAGCCTGATATTCTTGATTCAGAGATGTTATTGTTTAGCTGTGTTTGTACCCTAGTTTTACTGTACAATAGTCCCATATAGGGGGTGGGGAGGTAGCTCCCTCGAGAAAGGGGGTCCTCTAAAAGAATTTTTTTGGGATGTTTGTTGGCCAACATTTTGTAGACCCATGGTTTTGGGTGACCATAGTATTTTCCCATGGTAATTCCTCTATAAAAGGAAAAAAATGTAATATGGATGTGTATTGTATTGTAGCGTTGTAAAACAATATCTGTGATTTTGTGAGAGAGACTAAGAGAGAGAGAAGAGGAAGTGTAGCGGGGTTACTATAGGTTGTATCCCTTCATTTTTCTAGATGGTATAATAATAAAGTACTGGCAATTTCTGTGTGGACGTAGCCCATCTTGGGTGAACCACATTATATCTGTGTCTCTCTTGTAATGTGTTTAATATTTGCATCTTGTTTAATTGTTTAATTGCTATTTCTCTATGATCCTATTTTTATAACAGTTGGTATCAAAGCCAAAAGGTCTATTTGGATAGTAAACTAGCAGGAAAGAAGGGTTCCTAGTTCGAGTGGGAGAAATGGCAGAAGAAGGAAAGTTTAGGTCAAGAAGTTTAACGACCAGAACTTCCAATTATGGAAGATGCAGATGCAGGACTATCTATACCAGAAGGATCTATACCTACCATTGGTAGGAAAAACAAAACAAATGGTGAATATGAAGGATGAAGAGTGGGAGGTTCTTGACGAAAAGGCATTGGGAACAATACGACTGTGCCTAGCTTCGTCGATGGCTTTCAATATCTCAAAAGAAAAGACAACATAGTGTGTGCTGAGCGCATTGGCTAAGCTCTATGAAAAAACCTTGGCTTCCAACAATGTATTTTTAATGAAGCATTTATCTAATCTTGTGCTCATTGCCAGAAAGCTTGAACAACTTGCTCATGGATGTAAGTAACTATGTCCTTGTTTCAAACACTTAAATTTGATGATGTTGTTGGTGTTATTCTTAGAGATAAAATGCGAAGAAAAAGCACAGGCAAGACATCGGGTAATGCATTGACCATGGAGAGCAGGGGAAGAAAAAATGAGAGAGGAAGGAGCCCATGTAATCATAACAAGTCTATTAAGGGTAGATCCAAGTCCATATTTAGAAATATAGAGTGCTGAAACTATGGTAAGAAAGGACATATGAAGAAAGATCACAGAGGTCCAAAGAAGAAAGGAGATGGGCATCAAGAGATTACTCAGGAAGAAACTGTAGCAGGTGATGTGTTACAAGATGCTTTGATTATTGCATTATATAATACTAGCGATTATTGGGTAGTATATTCAGGAGCTTCATGTCATGCTACACCCCATAGGAAATTCGTTCATGATTATGTTCCAGGTGGTTTTGGACGTGTTTGATTGGGGGATGATGAACCATGTAAAATTGTTGGAATGGGTAAGGTACAAATTAAGTTAAATAATAGAAATGAATGGCTGCTAAAATATGTAAGGAATATTATTGCTATGAAAATAAATATGATCTCAATAGGACAATTTGGGAGATAGCGGTTGTTAGTCTACATTTGGAAAAACGCTGTGGAATATCACTAAAGGAGCACTAGTAATAGAAAAAGGAGATAGGATAGGTACGTTGTATTTATTTCCTCATACTATTGATTATTATATCTATGTAGCTTCCATAGAAACATGTGCAACATTGTGGCATCATAGGATTGGTCACATGAGTGAGAAGGGGATGCAGATTCTGCACTCAAGGAAACTGCTTCCAGATATCAAGCATGTAAGTTTGGAATTCTGTGAGAACTATGTTTATGGAAAACATAAGAGAGTTAGATTTATTAGCGTTGGGAAACAAAAGAAGAGTGACAAGTTAGAGCTTGTGCATACATATGTATGGGGACTGACTCACGTAGAATCTCTTGGTGGCTCTCATTATTATGTTACTTTTATTGATGATGCAACCAAAAAAACTTGGTTTATTGCATTAGATAGAAATCTGATGTGTTTACTACTTTTAAGAAGTGGAAAGCGTTGGTTGAGAATGAGTCAAGAAAAAAGTTAAAATGTAGTAGATCTGATAATGGATGTGAATACTGCAGCAAGGAGTTTGATAGTTACTAGTCATACAATGGGATTCATAGAGAGAAGACATTCCCTGGGATACCACTAGAAACTGGCGTGTCAGAAAGGATGAACAGAATTATCATGGAGCATGCAAGGTGTATGTGATTGCATGTAGGGTTTCCCTTACAGTTTTGGGCTGATGCTGTAGATACTTCTAAATATTTAATAAATAGAGGGCCTTCAAGCACTTTGGATGGTGAGATTCCAGAGGAGGTATGGACAAAAAAAGGTAAACTAATCATTTCTGATAACTTTTGGTTTTGAAGCATTTGTCCATATTGATAAAGAAAATAGAACAAAGCTCAAGGCTAAATCCAAGAAATGTACCTTTATTTGATACAGGGTTAATGATTTTGGTTATCGCTTATGGGATTATGAAAATCACAAAGTCATTAGGAGTAGAGATGTAGTATTCAATGAAAATGTTATGTACAAAGATCATTTGCAAGGAAAGAAAGAGGAAAAGGAAAATGAAAAGTACACAGTGCTTGGTGAAATCAAAGAAAATGATGTTCCAAAGGCACCATAAAATCAAGAGCAACAACGGGTACCTCAAACTCCTGCAAATGTAAGAAGATCTACCAGGTTATGTAGACCCCCCCCTAAACGACAACAATATTTTTCAAATTGACCACTAAGTGTTGGAATATTAATACCTACAATCTAGAAGAGAGGGCTAGAGTGAGATTTATGAGCGAGGGAGCTGGTTCATGAGAGCTGTGGAAGGGGAGCCAATCGGGATCCAACCGTGAGTGCACGAAGGGGTCTAACCCAGAAAAGGAAGCCACTAGAGAATATCTTAGGTTAGAGTGCTTGGACGCGAAGGGATGGTGGTGTTAGGAGGGGGAGGAACCACCTCCCTTTCTCAGAACCATCCTGGAGATACTCAGGAAAATGTCACAAATCAACTCGATCAATAGTTATCTAGGGAGAGGATGAAAACAAATAGAAAGAAGACGAGGGGCGTTTGCTTACCCTGATTTGTAGAAAACCCATATCTGCAAATAACGTTTGAGAAGATAAGGGATTGGGTGGATAAATGGAAGGAAAAATCCATAATCGGTAATTTAATTGGCATTTGGACAAAATAGAGGGATCTACTCTGGTGGATCAAGGGAACATGGAACCTGAAAGGGAACTATGATCTACATCTAGGAGTGAAGGGTTTATTCACAATCATTTTCTTCAACCAAGAGGATCACGATCGGATATTGATGGGGGGTCCATATTTCTTCTATTCAGCTGGGTTATTCCTTAGGCCATGGAAGGAGAGGTTTAACCCTAAAACAAAATATATGAGTATTGCCCCCGTTTGGATTAGGCTTTATTTGCTTTCTTATGAGTATTGGGAACCATAAATTCTAGAGGCTATCAGAAATACCATAGGGAAATTTGTGAAGGATTTGGAATAGACAAGGGGAAAAAGGTATACCACTTATGCTCGAATATGTGTCTATATGAACCTCTCACAAGAACTCCCAAAGGCAATCAAGTTAATTTGGGAAGATGAGGAATGGGTCCATCAACTGGACTATGAACAACTCCCATTCTAGTACAGGAAATGCCATGAGTATGGGAACCTGAGTAGGGATTTCCCAACCCTCAAATGCGAGGTTATACCAACCCAAGAGTGAAAGGAAAAGGAGGAAGAGAAGGATAGCGATGGGTTTAATCAGGTCCAATAGCTTAAAAGACAAGGTAAAAAGACCACAAACCCATCTCAATCGAAGAATACTTTGGAGAAAAAGAATCATTTCGGGAATATATTTGAGACTCTCAGTAGATTGGATTCCAAGGAGGAGGAACTCAACAAGGATAACCAAAAAAATTAGATCAAGGAGGGGTCTAAATCCCCATCTAAGTCAGAAATGATGTAGTTGGAAGAGTTAATGGAGGATATGGAGGAATATTTTCCAGAATAAATGGAGGATATGGAATTAGGAGAATTGGACCTAGATGAAATAGAGAAAGAATGAAATAATAAAGGAAAAGGGTATGTCTCAAGGGGGTAGTTAGAACTTCTACAACATTAAATTCTGAAAACTAAGGCCTCCCCTCAATTAGGCATTCGTAAGGATCCATTGAAGGGTAGTAGACAAAAACAACCTGAGGATGGGGAAAAATGTGGTAGAAAGACAAAAAGACAGAGAATAGTAGAGATTGACACAAGGTTGATACAGTCGGGCCAATATTTGACAATAAAATAATCCTTCACAAAAGTTAACGAAAGCACCTAATGAAGATAATAACCTGGAATATACGAGGGGTCAACAATCCTAGGAAACTGAAGACCCTTCAAAATAAGTTAAGAAAGGATAAACCCGATGTGTTATTTATGCAGGAAACAAAATGAAGCTCAGATAATATGTCGACAATTAGGAGTAAAATATGACGTGAAAGCCTAGGGATAACTACTAATGCAAGAGGAGCGACTGGAAGACTAGCTATTCTATGGAAACCTGAGAACCTTCACCTCAATAATTTTAGGGAAACTCGATTCTATATTAGTGTGAACTTCCAAGTTTGTAATTCTAAGGTAAGAGGAACACTCACCAATGTCTATGGGCCAAGCATTATAGCTCAGAAACCTGCTTTCTTATCACTCTTGGATAAGGAAGCACAAGAAATGGAAAACCAATTCTAGATTATGGGAGGTGATTTCAATTTGATTACGTACCTGGATGTGAAGAAGGGAGGAAGAAGATATTTGGAAGCACCCAATATCTTCTTGAAAGAATTTATACAAAAGAGATGGTTGGTCAACATAGAGACCGAGAACATATGATATACATGGAATAACATGCGAGGAGGGGAACATCCCGTGGATTCTTGGTTAGAATGATTCATTCTATCTGAGGCAATGATTAATGGAGATATGGAGGCGACCACCCAGGTCCTACCCTCTATTGGCTCTGATTATTGACCTGTTAGTTGGGTTTGGGAAGAGGGGGGCCCACCCATAAGGCGTCCTTTCCGATTTGAAGAATTTTGGATTGAACACAGGAATTTCAAGGAACTTGTCGGCAAATGGTGGGAAGAGATGGAACCTATCAGGGGAACTCTGATGTACCAATTCCAACAAAAATTGAGAAAGTTAAAAGAAAAAATCCATATTTGGAATAAGGAGGAATTTGGGGAAATCTTCCAAGAAAAGAAGCTTCTCAAGGACAAACTGGAGGAGATTCAACTAGAAGGCATGGACAATGGGTACACTGATGATATGAAACACACAGAACAAGCCATCCTGGACCAGCTGAATGCTTGGGAATGACATGAGGAAATATACTGGAAACAAAAATCTAAAAACTAATGGTTGCATGAAGGAGAGAGAAATACAAAATTCTTTCATCACACAGTGGTCCACAACCGCCAAAGGGAAAAACTAATGAGGCTAAAAAAATATAATGGGAAGTATGAAGAGACTAGGGAAGACATGGAAACAAATCTAGTTCAGTACTTTGGAACCATCATGAAGGAAGACTGATTGGATAGGCTCAAAGACATAATAAATATCACCTGATACATCCAAAGGAAGGTTACGACAAACCAAAATGATGTCTTATTGAAAAGTGTGGAACTCCAGGAAGTAGAGGAGGTCGTCAACCAAATGTCGGTTGGAAAATCCCAGGGACCTGATGGTTTCACAACCAACTTC
This sequence comes from Pseudotsuga menziesii, assembly GCA_001517045.1. Taxonomy (NCBI): domain Eukaryota; kingdom Viridiplantae; phylum Streptophyta; class Pinopsida; order Pinales; family Pinaceae; genus Pseudotsuga; species Pseudotsuga menziesii. The sequence continues at coordinate 889,727 of LPNX010357350.1, forward strand.
TTCCACCATTGATGGGATATGATCAAAGAGGAAGTTTGGAAAACAGTAGAGGACTCCACAAGGGACAAGGGATTTCTAGGAGCTTTCAAATACACCTTTCTAGCTCTCATCCCCAAGGAGGATGGGGCTGATTCTCCTGGTAAGTTCAGACCTATAGCTCTTTGTAATGTTATTTACAAAATAATAACAAATATGATGGCTAATAGGTTAAATCCTATCCTCTCATATTTAGTAGCCCAAGAACATTGAGGGTTTGTGGAAGGACGACATATATTGGAAAAAATTATCTTAGTCCATGAGGTCATCCACTCTGTGTAAGTTAAAGAAAAAACCTGGTATGCTGCTGAAGCTGTATATCTCAAAATCCTATGAAAAATTAAGTTAGAAATCTATGAAATAAATGCTTGATGCCTATGGTTTTCACCAGGAGTGGGTTCGATGGATAATGAATATCAATTCTACGGTTTTGTTTTCTACTTTACTAAATGGTGCTCCCAACAAAACATTCAAACCTTCAAGAGGCATTAGACAAGGGGATCTGCTATCTCCCTTTATGTTTATCCTCATGGTGGAAGGATTGAGCAGGGTGATCATATGCTTTAGGTTCATGCATCTCCCTCCTTCATATCCCAAAATCATCATCCTCCATGATCATGGTTCGTCGCTGGTAACTCCTCATCTCCCCTAGATATGAACTTTACAGATTCCCATCAAGTGCCATAAATGCAGAAAGATTTCATCCAGGTCCGACCTCATCTGTGTAAGGTAAGGTAATCTACGAAGGAAGGGGGGTTGATTTGGTTGTGTACCATGTCAATAAATATCAAGTACAAAGGAATTAGTAAGTTTAATTGAATTAGGATGAGCTTCAAGGCTATATATCTGGATTATGTATGCCCTCCTTACATTATGAGTCTTCTATTCCCGAGGTGCTTTGCTGTGAGAAAATGCAAGACAGTAGGATACCTGTGTAAGCTCCAAGCCCCTGTCTTAATGGATCCCAAGAGGAAAGTGAGGGGGGGGAAGGAAGGGAAGAAATGGGGGAAGGAAGAATCCCTCACAACAAGAGTTGAGAGTGGGGAAATTTTCTCATTTCTTCCATGAGTGTATACCTCCAATTATCTAGGAGGAAATTGAAAGGGTTGAACAAGACTTATGGAATATGGTGTAGGCCATGGATATGAAAATTTTAAAATCCAAAGTAGAAGAATGGGTAACTGATCCTGGTACCACTGCCGAGCGTCTCTATGCATACGAACGGATGGTTACCACCCATTGGGTAATAAAGGCACTGATTGCCCACGTTTTGATGGATAGAGAAAACAAAGCAACCGGAGATGAGGAAACAGTCAAATATTGGAAGGAGCACTTTCATGAGAATTGTGTGATGCATAAAAATATTGATAGAATTTCCTTGAAGCGGGGAATTACACCAAGGACTGCGGCTATGGGTGAAAGTTCGTCTGGTGCATGTTCTCTAGGTTCCCTGTCCTGTTCATGGCTCGAAGGTCCAGCATGTTGCTGCATCCAACTATAGACTCGATGGTCCTTGCTCAGGTTCCTCAGTGATTCAGAACATCCCTCAGATGCCGAAATGACGGGTTCTGGATGCTTTAGGGGTTGGATGCGTTCAATCTACTGTGTCTCTTCTAGTCTAGGATGATTTTAGTTTTTAAACTATGCTATGTTGTTATCCTCTATTAATGATTTCAGTAGTGGTAGGAAAGTTCTAAATGATGTAGCTTTTTTTGTGACATACACTGATGTTTTCAGCTGTAATGGGGAAAATGGAGTATAATTTAGGGGCAGGGATAGATAAGGGGAACATATGTTTGTGATTTTTTTGTATAAACAGTCATACCGATATCTCAAGTTACCAGGTCCTAAATTCTTGACTTGGATGTACTGAAGGCTTCATTTTCATATAATCTTCTTGCTTACAAAAAAAAAGTAGACCCCGTGAACGATTATCTCCTTCATTGTAGTATTTATTGATGACTAATTTTGGTGAACCAAAATGTTATGAAGAGGAAATGCATGTAGAAACTAAAAATAAGTGGGAGTAACGTGTGGATGAGGAGATGGACTCATTGATAAGAAACAAAACATGGGATTTGGTTGAGTTGCTTGTAGGAAAAAGGGCATTGCAGAATAAAGGAGTTTACAAGTTGAAGGAAGAAGACCGAGGCAAGAAGCGGTACACAACTAGACTTGTTGTAAAGGGGTTTGCACAAAAGAAAGGTATAGACTTTGATGAAATATCTTATCCTGTTGTTAAAATGAATTCAATGAGGACTATTTTAAGTCTAATGGTGGTAGAATATTTGCATCTTGAATAGTTAGAGGTAAAAACAACTTTTCTCCATGGCGATTTGGAGAAAGAGATTTACATGTAGCAACCACAGGGGTTTGAGGTCAAAGGGAAGGAGGATTTGGTTTGCAGGTTGAAGAAGAGCTTTTATGGCATGAAGCAAGCTCCAAGGCAGTGGTATTTAAAATTTTATAAGTTTATGATAGAACAGGGTTATAGTAGATGCCTTCTGGCCATTGTGTTTATTTCAAGAGGCTAGATAATGGAGGATATATTATCTTTTTATTGTATGTGGATGACATGTTGCAGGGTCTAACATGTAGGATATAAATGTGCTCAAAAGGAAACTAGTTAAATCATTTGTGATGAAGTATTTGGGTGCTGCAAAGCAAATCCTAGTATGAGAATAATGAGAGACAGGAAAAATCACAAATTGACATTGTCTCAAGGTGAGTGCATAGAAAACTTGTTGGAGAGGTTTAGAGTGTAGAATGTGAAACCGGTTAGTATACATTTATTCAAGCATTTCAAACTAAGTAAGGAGATGTGTCCCAAGTCACAGGAAGAGATAGAATACATGTATAAGGTTCCCTATTGATTAGTAGTTGGTATCTTGGTGTATGCCATGGTGTGCACAAGACAAGATATTGCACATGGAGTGGGAGTTGTGAGAAGGTATATGAACAATCCAAGTAAAGAGCATTGGAAAGCAGTAAAATGGATTCTCAGGTATTTGAAAGGTACCACTTCTCATGCATTATGTTTTGGAGGTTTAGACATTGTTCTATAGGGATATGTTGAAGCAGATATGGCCAGTGATAAAGAAAACAAGAGGAAAAGCACATAATATGTTTTTATTGTGGGTGCAACAATAATAAGTTGGATTTCAAAACTAAAAAAGGTTGTTGCGCTTTCAACAACAGAAGCAAAGTATGTTGCTGCTACAGAGACTAGTAAAAATATGATTTGGTTGCAGACGTTCATAGAGGAATTGGGTAAGAAGCAGGAGAATAATAGGTTGTACAGTGACAGCCAGAGTGCCATTCATCTTGAAAATAACTTATCCTTTCATTCAAAGAATAAACATATACAACTCAAGTACCATTTCATAATGTTTGTTCTAGAAGATCAACTGTTAAAGTTGGGAAAGATACATACTATCCATAATCCTACAAACATGTTGATAAAGGTAGTAACCAGAGAGAAACTAAGTTATTGCTCAGTTTTTGTTGGCCTTCAAGCATGAAGGTGAAAATGAGCAATTTCCAAGTTCAAGGTTCAAAGAATAGTCCAACAAGTGCAGCAACGATGAAGTTGTTGTGGTCAGTATCCAAGTGGGAGATTGTTGGTTGTGGAGCTTGATCTTCCAGATTCAGAGATGTTATTGTTGTTTGTAGGAATTTTGCAACTAGTGCGGACACCACTTGTTCCTCTATCCTGTATGGTATAAATATAGAACAAAACACCACACAAATATATCCTTTCCCTAGATGGTTAATCTACTTTAATAAAATCACTCTTATACCTCATATATGGAAGCTTTAGTCTTTGTTCCACTGATCTTCATGCGATCTATAGTACCTGCAAAGAAGCATTAGGAAAACAAGACAACATGATGAGAGTAACCAGATAGATTAACAATCCATATTAGTGATCAAGAAATCTAATAATAATTGATTAATATTAGCACAAATCAAATATGGGAAATGGGGAACACTTTTGTATTAATCAAATAATAAGGAAAAGCTACAATCAAATCCTTGATGTTGACAAATTTGGCTTCGACAATGGTCTTAAAACACTTACAACACTCCACACTCACACAAAGCTCTTTGCACACAAACTCACTCTACTTTGCCTCAATACTAGACTTCAATCCAACAACATAAGGATATTCTTCTTGGTCTCCCCCTTACATAGTACATGAAAGATTCTTTTATAGGCCAAGGAAGGCTCATATGAGATAAGATTCTTTAGGAAAGGGATAGGGGATGATCCCTATGAGTGAGGAGGTTGAATGCCACCTCTCCCTACCTGATAGGAACCACCTCCATGAGGCATTTCATATGGAAGCTTCTCGAAACTTCATTTTTTCCCATTTTAGATTTGTCAGCACTTTCTTCACAAAGGGTAAAGGCATTGATGCTTCTTGTGAACAGGGTAAAGGCATTGGAAGCACCCGATGTTAATGGGAATCATGCACCAAACCTCTATCATAAGGGATGAAGTGCTCCAGCCTACTCAAGAGTGGGAAAAAACATCCAATAGAATCCTTGGCCAAGTGCTTTGAAGGGTGCTTATAAATCAATGGATATTTTAGGTGCAACAGAATGCCTCCCAAATTATGAAGCTAGAAAGATGTGATATGTAAAATAATTGTTTAGATATCAGTCTGGTATCAAAGGCAAAGGGAGACGAGAGACCAGTAACTCACTTTTCCGACTCAATCATGGTTGCATACCAATACACTGCAGATCCATGCAGATGAATATGTCATGGCTACCAAGAATACACTATAGATCCATGATCAATGATTTAGAAATAGGAACATGGCTACAGGACATACAAAGTAGATCCATGTTATCCAAACTCAATACTGGACACAACCACCAAACATACAATGTGGATCCATGTCATGAATTCAACTAATCTTCCATCGCAACCTAAGGATAATAAATTATGCAGATGAAGCCTAACCGCTCAGGGTCTTCATTCCAATCCTCAAATGATACGATTCTAACCATGTGAATAGATGTCTTGATGTCGAACATGTTAGAAACCACTTGATTACCAGTCATTAATGTATACTGTTAACAAGTGCGAGGGAAATCACCATTGATGTCAATGATCCCAAAGGTATCTCAGTACATTATACCAAGTGTGAATAAGGTTTTTGAAGTCAAACACTTGATAGAATCATTCGATCATAGGTCATTGATGAAAATATACTCTCGAAAGCGAGGAAACTTGCCATGGAGGCATGCATGATTCAAGGTACTTGGCTTGGTTTATAAATCTAATTCCTGGATGATGTGCTGAGGTCGATAGGAATAGAATCATCGAAGAAGGGCCATGATGTTTCCCCCATCATCGACACAAAACATGGAACAAAATTTGATTTTGAAGTGATGAAACTGATTCAGACACGACCAAATTTATAGGAAGGTAAAGAGACATCCTTTGAACAAATAGAGGCACAATAAATGAATTGGTAGCATTGACTTGACGAGATAGAAACCAGATTTAATTCAAGGAATACGATGATACATTCTTCGAATTGACTCAAAGGAGTCAGGTGACTCATGAAAGTGGATCGACTCGGAGACAAGCTGAATACCCAACTGTTTAGAAATGAAAATGCAAACAGGTGCCATGTTCAAAGGTGGACTGTGAGCTACCATCGATACAAATGAAAAGATATTTCCCATTTCCCTTAATTTCCCCATCACGAAGGACGAGTGCCTCTTTTCATTTTTACGAGTTCAAAGAGGGTAACAAACACTCATTGTAGCTCAAAGGAAGATGAGTCCATTCTCATATATTTTATGAACCCGAGAAAGGAGAGGATCGTTCCCAAGAGAGGGTCTCTCAGTGTTTAATTTAGGGAGTCCAGTGAAATCTAACTCGGTATCGTTCACTTTTAGAGAGTCTAAACGAGAGAAAATAAGACTCCAAAAGGTCCTTTTTCGTATGATTTAGTCTCTAGGGCCCAAAAAAGTATAAAATAATTCACAAGAGAACTCTTCTAGATGAATTCAACTAGAGTATTCCTTTTTCGTAATTAGTCAATCCAAACAGAAAAGGTGTAAACTATCATCGGAAAGAGGACTCTTCAAGTACTTTTACGAGCATGAAGAAGACAAGTTCACTCGACAATCTTTTCGCATTTTAAGGAGTTTGAAAAGAGCTTAAATGTGACTCCATGAGGGGTCCTCTTTTTCATAAACCACTTTTAACAAGTCTAAAAAAGCAGAAAAAGTATACTCGATACCCTTTTACTAGGTTTTTAATGAGCATGTCAAAGGTATAAACGATGCTCGGTACTTTTTCATCTCATCCCAAAGCCTGAAAAAGACAAAAGAAACTTGCAACATAGCCACGATGCTTCATAAATATGACCTGGAATCTTTAAAAATCAAGTTAGGACCAATTTCATATAAAAACTATAGAAAATAAATGGTAAAAACCCTAAAATTAAAATATTTTTATTTTAATAATGAAAAATAAAAATAAAAATTAATATAAAAAGGGCGTAAATAGTGAATTTTTTACCATTGTGCGTTTTTTTACCATAGTGAGTGAAATTTGTGAAAGAGATCTGATTTTCTGTTGCAGATTCCGGGAGCTGTGAACCATCTTTGCACGAACTGCTTGGACCAGGTAATAGCTAACTCTTATCCCTTCATTTTTCGCTGGTGCATTTCTTGTTTCCAAGGTCAATTTTTTGAGTTTTTGGGTAAATCACCAAAGGGGCAGAGCACATATAGGCTGATGCCTTTTTCCCTTTCAGGAGATACACCGACACATCCCTTGAAAGTGGAAAGGGCACTGAAGGTGCTCTGTCACCTAGGGGAAAATGTGCCGATGCTTTGTTCTACTGCAGACAGTGCGCCAATGGCCATGACTCCCAAAAATTCAACACGCAATCTATTTTAGGTGGTATTTCCTTCTTTAAATGGTTCATACTTTCTTCTAATAGATGTTTGAATGTTTTTGCAAGGAAAACTAGAGGCAAGATGGTCATATGGAAAGAGAGACAACACGAGTTGGATGACCTCCAGGAAAGCAACGATCCAGTTACTTTGAGGGCCCTCCGTGATTGTGGAATTCTTAAGTTTTTCCAGATACCAGGGATGAGAGAATATGTGCAACTGCTAGAGAAAATGATATGGATGTGGGATCCCAATCAATAAAATTTGTTAGTGGGTACCCACATTCTTATAATAGATGTAGAAGACATCTATTTCTTGACTGGTCTATCTCGTAGGGGAAGACCAGTGACATTGATAGGACCACGAGGTGGTGAGGGATCTATAGATGACGTGATTGATGACCACTTCTTGATAGGGACTCACTCAGTTGGCGGGGATATTCCCATCAAACACATAATATATAGGCCATTGAGAAATGTGGTCTTTACCATTGAGAAGGTTGCTAGTACTAGGTCGGCTCACTTGACCACGCAGGTCCATATTCTGTATACCTTGGAGTGTATGGATCCCACTATATTCAACTGGAGTGAGGGTATCTTGGTTAGCTTAAAATATTAGCTAACCAAATGTAGGAGGGGGGAGTTGAAGCAATTCAACTACAAGGTGATAGTGTTGTCCTTTTGCTTGGAGAAGGTCCCATTGATGAGACCCTAGGTTCCACTGAGCAGACTTGATGCAGACGATCCAAGGATGAGTAGGTGGGTAGATTCCATGGCCCACCATGGTGGTGGTGGAGGCCCCAAAGTTACCTATGGGATAGCCTTTTCTGTTGCCTCAGGTGCCAACTTTTGATGATAGAGGACTATTCCTATGCGGGAACTGACTTCCGAGAGGATCTTGACCTTCCACTTCCAGAGGGGGATGAGTGGGATGACCGAGGTAATAAAGAAACCATTATCTATGTTTTTTCTATATTTTTAATTTTATATTTGGTTTTTATCTAGTGTTGAGATGTGAAAAAATGTCCTGTGCAGATGTTGGGCCTTCCTGTCCAGCTAGAGCCTCACCCATAGAGAGGCGAGGAGCAGTCCGAGAGATGGTGATCCGCTGCATCAAGGTAGATGGAGAGCTCGATGAGACGGAGGAGAACCTACAACGTTTGACTGTGGGGATTCCAGACATCTCCATTGGTGATCTACCTAGGCACTACCGGTGCCAGTCTACAGGGGTTTCAGGCCACTTCAGGAGGCTACTCCATAGAGTGGATCGGGCCGTGATGTGCTACCATGAGCACAATCAAGCGAATTAGCCCATATTGGTTCCCACATTTTTTGTACTGTACTTATACTGAAATCTTCGAAGCTTCAGTTTTTTCCCTATATATATGTATTTTGAAACTATGACAGTCTCAAACTTCGGGTGATATGAAAGCTTGATGCTTCAGTCCTTTTTGTATCTCAACTTTACCTTATATATATATATATGAATAATTTTATTTACAGATGTGTGTGCAAATGTGATGTGTGAATGTATTCCTACTATGAATCCAATGCATGATTTTTATGTTAAAATGAACTTAACTATGAGAAATATACCAATCTAAGACAAAGTTTTCCAAGGAATCTACCACAACATTTAAATGTCTCGGAACGTGTTGATAAGAAACCTGGTCAAAAGACCTTTCTAAAATCCTAACTCTTCGGAATGTACAAAGGAGTAGGGGGTTTTAGATGGTGTGCACTTGGTTTAACTAATGCACAACCAACTACGAGTCTAAGTAAACCCTAATTTCTCTTACATCATCAGCGAGGGATTCTATAAACAATCCAATCACCGCATGGTACTCTGCGAGATTGTTGATGGAGGGACCCAAACAAATACCCCATGAAATCACCGGATCAACTGTAGGAGAGTAAATCACCCAAGCTGCCGATGCAAGATTCAAGGTATAACGATTAGCGCCATCCACAAAATGGATAAAGGTGGTCATATTCCCATTAAACATAGGACTTACGTAATTAGGGTTGTGAAAAAACACATCTTATATCTACACAAAAACCACACTTTTTAAAGAAACACACAACACTATATAAACAATATTTACAATAAAACTATGCTAGATGACCTAGGCATAGTATCTTTTGAGGTAGAGCCTATTGCGGGGCTCTCCTAAGGGTATCCCATCATAATCCACTAAATCATTCACGCCTTTCTCTAAAACACAACTGATAATATAAGGCCCATGCCACATAGATTCTAGTTTCCCAGCCCCCAACTTATCGTGTTTCTGGTCATAGGTCAAGACCAGGTCTCCTTCGTTAAAAGAGAGGGGTTGAAAGATCTATCGTATTGAGCTTTCATTTGTCATTTGTGTGCCTCATTTGTGAAGGAAACATTAGGACAAGTTTCATCAAGCTTGTTTAAGTACAGGAAACATTATTCTTCTAGGGTGGTGTTGGGAAAAAGTTCTACAACGAGCTTCAGAGAAGGAATATCATACTCTATTGGAAGAGTGGCCTCTAGTCGATACACCAATTGGAATGGTGTGAAACCAGTGGAAGTTTTGACAGTAGTCCTATAGGCCCAAAGCGTAGAAAAAAGTTGCAAATGCCAATTAGACTTAGCCTACCCTACCATCCGTTGAAGCATATTTTTTAAGACTTTATTGATTGCTTCAACCTAGACATTGGTGTGCAAATAGTAGGGTGTAGAGTTATCACAACAAAACCCTAATTTTGCACTTAATTCTGCCATCATGTTGTTTTGTAAATGTGACCCATGATCGATCACAATGGCCATAGGAATCCCGAATCTAGCAATAATATGGTTAAAGAGAAAAAAGCAACTGTCTTTCCATCTTTGATGTATGTGGAAATTGCCTCAACCCATTTAGTAAAGTAATCCACAGCCACAATAATGTAGCCATGCCCCCCGACTGAGGTAGGTCTACAGTGCATGAAGTCTATGCCCCATTTTGTAAAAGGGTCAACTACTATGCCATAATGTAGAGGAACTCGATGGGTGTGATTTTTGGATGTGAATAATTGACAAGACAATATTTTTTTGAGAGTTTCAATACAATCCTTGAAGATCGAGGGTCAAAAATACTGAGCGCACAAAATATTCTAGGCACTAACCAACCTAGAGAGGTGACCGGCACAGGCTCCAGAGTGGAAATCATTGAAAACGATCTCAGCTTCTTCATGAGTGATATATCATCGTAATATGGAATCAACGCCATGGCAGTATAAAGTGTCAATGATAATGAGATAATATTTGGCTTGGTGGCGTATGCGATGATGCTCATCACGAGTTACATCTGGTTGATATCATTGTGTCTGGAGATAGAGAATGAGATCTCCATACCAGGGTTCATACATGCTAATGAGGAACAAAGATTCATCAGGAAATGAATCAATGGGATTTGTTCCCTCCGTAATACAGGGAAGGTCACACATAAGCTCAACGAATACAAGGGACTTCTTAGAACTAGTTTTGGTGAATTCCAGCTTGAACTCCTGGAGAATGAAAATACAGCGTGAGTATTTGTCTTGAAGTACTTGAGGAGTCAAGATATAATAAATAGGGTTAGAATCCACATAAAAAGTGGTTGTATGGAGAAAAATGTAATGGCGGAACTTCTAGACTGCGATGACCATGGACATAAAAAGTTTCTCCACTTGTGAATAATGGATTTCTAAGTCTAAAAGACTCTTACTTACGTAATATATCACATGTTCCTGATCATTTTTATCGGTCTGGACTAATACCATACCAATGGTTGAAAGGGATGCAACCACATATAGGGAATAATACTTTGAATAATATAGTGGTTGTAGCACATGTGCATGCGTAAGAGCGTGTTTGAGGTTGTTGAACGTGTGCTGCACCAAGTCATCCCAAACAAAGGGGGTATCATTTCTATACAATCACATGAAAATGTGTGTCTTTTCAGCATAATTGCAGACGAAACGACGTAAAAAGTCTGCCTTCCATTGCAAACTTTGGAGTTTGGTAACATTGGTGGGGGAGGGTAGAGCCAGGATGGATTCAATCTTTAGAGGATCTATATGGATTCCATCCTTGGACACAATAAAACCAAGTAGTCGGCTCGTCTCAACAAAAAAAACACACTTATGTGGATTGAATCAAATGTTAAAATGACGACATCTGAGAAAAATGGTTCTCAGATGATCAATATAGTGATCCTGCTACTTTGAATGAGCAGAAAGGTCATCAAGATAAGGTTCCACAATGTGTTTAATGTCATGGAAAGCATATGACATGGCACATTGAAATGTAGCGGCAACAATTTTCAAGCCAAAATGGAGTTTTCTGTAGGTGAAGGTACTCGATGGGAAAATGAAAGCTGTCTTGTGTTGATCTGATGGGAGTATCTCGATTCGATTATAGCCAGAGAAGACATCCATGAACGAAAATATGACACTCCTGGCACAGTTGTCGATAATTTTATTGATGTACGGGGTGGGGAAGTTTTCCTTAGGACAAGCCCAATTCGTGCTGGATTCAAATCTTGAAAATTAATGCAAACCCTAACAGTAACCTGCTTTTTATTATTAGGGACTATGTTGGACACCCATTCAATCAAGGGCATGGGGTAAATGAAACCAGCGCTAAGAAGTTTTTCAAATTCTTCCTTGATGGCTGCTGCTTTCCTCAGATGGACCTGACATAACTTTTGTCAAACTGGTTTAGCACTAGGGTAGGTTTTAATCTCGTGAAATATAATAGAGGGATCTATCCTTGGAATTTCTTCATACGTCTAAGAAAAAATGTCTCTGAATTCCTTAAATAAGGCCATATAAGACTGTATCTCTGAAGGTGAAGAGTTCTAGCCTATATGGATGTTCTCTAGGATAATAGGTTTCACTGATATATCAACTGGAATGGTTTTGGTAATGCTACATAAAATACCCTCAGGTTCAACATCACGAGTGAGGATCAGAGACTGAGGATCAGTGACTATATCAAAAGAACCGCTGATGCAAATTGTTCTTCTACAATATGGAAATGGAGAAGGAAAGAGGATCTATGGTGATGATATTTCCAAGGAATCTCATCTAGGGACATAAAATCCATGATGGATTCATTAGAAGGGAGTGTATGCAAAATATATTCTAGAGACGGATGGGGGGGGGTTCTAGCCAATATGGTAGGTGATAAGGATCTGAAGCCACTAACAAATGATCGTTGATGGTGGGGTTGTTGGGCTCTGATCTACTGATGCAAATCAAACCTTAAATTAATATCAATCCGGGTTGGTAGACTTAGAGGCATATCCAAGTTTTAGGACTCAGAGCTAGACTTGTTTGGTAATATAGTTGTCTGTGAAATAAACCTACTAACAGATTAAAAATACTGTGACTTAAAGATACAAAAATCCTTTTACAGGGACAGCTTCATTTGTTTCTTTTCAATTACACAGCAGATCAAAATGTAAGAGTAATTTGTCTATGAAAGCTTTTGAAGAAATAAAAATGAATTAAACCTGACCCTAAAACTATAAAATACAAGATTCTGTCTAATATCCAACGCTGAATGAACATTTAACCATCAATATCCCTTACAGGAAAATATATATAATTTATAATTGTTCTTAACACTTCATTATTGAATAAGCAGCGATATATAGCATACAAAAATCGTGGTCTGAACCATCCCTTCAGTATTTAACCAATAAAAGAACAGAGCTTATAAAAAAAATGCAAGTGATGTGCAGCACGATGGGATTGTAGCATGAACCATTTAAATAAGATAACAGAGCTTTTGTAAAACCAATTAGAAACTAATTTAACTTGTTTTGAAATAACACAATTGAATCCTACAATAATTAAACATACCACTGGCACGATTTAAACCATTTGCATCAACCCAAATCGCTACAATAATCCAAATCACATTCACCGGCAATGAAAGAATGTGCAAACTCAACAATGGGGGACCTCCAATGCCTCGTTCACACACATAGTTGAAGAATTATAGAACTTAAACTCTGAATGTATTCACCATAAATCGATTACACAGTAAAAACCACGCAGTTCAGAAACAATATGCGTTTCTCCCCAAATCGTGATGATGTTCTTCATTGTTTTGTGAAATACTTATACAAATTTGAAAGAAAACAAGAAATGCTATAATCCTGGAAACTAATTAATGAACATAGCCATCAATATCCTCTATTAGATCTGTGAGACTCAACAAAATCAAAACTGCCCTTCTTTTGTGCTGAGTGGTAGCACAGGTGGTCGCCTTTGACTGTGGTTGACTTGACACCTGTGAGAGCCATATCAGCTATCCGTTAGAAGTTCATCCATCCTTGGACACTAAGGATCTTCTCTCCATCTTCCAGTTCCTGCCTAGCTGGCCTGGAAATGCTCAATCTTGGAGATATTACGGGAAGTTAGAACATCCTGTAATCTGAATAAAAATCTTAGTTAAAATGCTTTAAAGATCTCAAAACTCAATTTATTAGAAAGCAATGACATTTATACCTCTTAACCAAAGTTTATGGGTGAACTTTAAAGCTTTATAGATCAATATGAAGGTTTTATGAGGGAAAATGGAAGGTATCTAAGTGACAAAAGAGGTCAAAATGGTGCCCAACATCTCCCCCAAGAGGAACCTCTTGCATGTCCCCATGCCAAAAATATTTGACCCTGTTCAAAACCAAAATTTTACTGCTGATCATCTTGCGTCTAGTCTTCTGTCTATGATGATGCATCTGTTGAAGCCCGAGATGCATAGAGTACCTTCAGTCTTTCATACTTAGCCTTATAAACCTTATTTTGCTTATACCATCTGTATGCACATTTAGAGATGCATGTTCTCTGAACCTTCAGCTTCCTGTTGACTTCTCTTAACTTCTCATTCTTTTGCTCAAGTTCCTTTATTTCAAGTTTCAATATATTAATCTCTTTATTGTTTTTATAAGCCTTCTTTTTCTTCATTTTCATTGGAAGCTGCCCAGAATTGGCATCCATCTCCAATTCTTCATGCTCTTGTGCTGAATCTTCTTTTTCCTCTTCCATAGCTTGCTGTTCTGAGAAAAGAGAAGCTGAACCTTTGGGTAATTCCTGTCCTGACTGCTTTTCTTTTTCCTTCTCTTGCTGGTCTAAGAAGAGATTGATCCTTTTTGTCTGCTTGATCACCTCATCATGGTCTTGGATATCTTTTCCTATTTCAGCTGCTCGATCTTCTTCTTGACTCTTCAAGGTTTATATATGTTCCTCATCTTCTAATGCTGATTGGCTTTGAGCTTGCTTATACTTTCTTGGCTTTCTCTGGTAGGTGGTGAAGATCTGATCTTGTTTTTGATACTGTTTTTCTTTTCTCTTCACACTTCTAGTTTGTATCCTTCTCTGAGGCTGTTTTGAACTTGCTGCCTCAGAGTTGTCTTCATCATCAGTAATCAGCAACACTTCTTTCTTTTTCTTCTTCCCCTTTGGTGGTTTTGAGCCTGTTGCCTCAGGGTATGTTATCATCAACAATTCATCTTCCTTTGAACCTTCTTCAAGCAATTCTTCCTGCTCTTCAAACTGATTGTGAATTAGAAATCCTGACCATGTCAAATTTTTCCTTTGTAACTCATGCTGGATAATGATTTTAATGAGTCCACAGTGAAAAAGGCTTGTCATCTTGTCTTTTGGATGCCTTTGGATAGCCTTAGCCATCTTAGTTAAACTCTGTAACATGAAATAGGGCATATTGATCTCACATTCACCTTTTAAATGCTGCAACGGCTTGATGTGCTAAAGATAAACAATGCTGAATCTCCCTTCACAAGTAATAAATTTTTGAATAACATAAACTATTTCATCCCAAGGATGAACCAGCCAGCTTCTTGGAATCCCTTTCTTCCAGTTTACTGACCCTGCTCTTGATCTACACAAAAATGGTATCCATGCTTTTTCTTTGAACTGTTTAGTCTTGAAAAATCTTTCTCCTTGCTGTGGCAGGCCAGTAATTTGTGCTAGGATGTCTTCTGACAGTCTGAAGTGTAAGTTTCCCACTACAACCTTTTCTCCATCAAATGTCTCAGCAAAAGCTAGACTAACATGCTCATTATGCCCATCAAATTTTTCAAAGAAAGTTACCCACTGTTTATTTTCAAAAATATCCATGCAACTCTCATGAATATCAGTGGAATTGAACTTTGATGGTTCTAGTCTAGATGACATTCTAAATTTTAATAGGAAACAGGAACTTTTCAATCTTTAACTCTGCCTTTGTCTTCCTATCCCCAAAACAATACTCTGAAAATGTGAAATTTCTGTTGGTCTGAGCAGTGTATTTAGCAAAGAAAAAGTTTTAAGCTTTACCTCCTCTCTAGTGTAATTGTTTTCACTTTCTCTGCGCGATTTCCACAACGATCGGTGTATTCACAGCTTCCTTCTCACTGACTGTCTTCACTTCTTCCTCTGCACGATTCCTCCAGCAAATGGTGTCCCTACGTTCTTCCTGTAACCCACGGCCTCTTCTTACTACAAACTGTTACCCACATCAGTCGATTTTGCAGAGAAGAGCAATTGAATTTAGTCCCAGGATAAATGACCAAGTCGTGGTCTCCAATTTCACCAATTTATAATGCAAGAGTCAAGCACATTTATATGCTGTCGTGGGGCATATAACCACGTTTTTCTTCATTATTGCATAAACATGCCACTTCATTCAATTACTCATTCAGAAGAAATGAAAGGTAAGGTTTTACCACATTTTGATTTCTTTGCATGCCCCAAGCTATAATATTCATTTTAATTTCCTTGTATGCCTAACGTCTATTGAACAAGCTGTAATAAAAGGATTTTTTTTTTCTCTCAAAATAACTCCTTTTCCTTTAAAAGATGCGCTGAAGATATATATGACCATTGTTTTCTTCCTTGAATTTTATATGTTACCTAATGCATGATGCACTAAATACATATATAAAAGAAACTTTTGAAATTACATTTTCTCAAAAATATTTTATTTTTTTGCTGAGAAGGAGACCCTATTTGTCTTTCTGCCAAGAAGAAAATCCTTCCTGAAGAATGCAGTATCTGTCCTGTAGAATGCAGTATATATTTTGGCCACTCTTAAAAATTTCTCTTGGGTTTGATCCTAACAACCATCTTGACCCCTAGGGTGGAAAATGGAAAGTAAATAGGCAGCTGGCAGAGACTGTGAGGATGATGAAAAATAGGCATTCAAGCTTACAATGGTTGATAAATATGTCATCATTTAAAAACAAAGAATTCTGAAACTTTTAAAACATAAAAACTGAAAAATTCTTACAGAATTTCCTTGATATCACTGTATTATGAGCTTGCTGCCTGATGAAGCTGGTTTACACTTATTTCTATCCTTCTGATGTCTTCTGTCTGCCATCTAAGATTCCTTCAGCTTTACTGAAAGTCAGGTTCCTCTGTAGATTTCTTCTACCTTACTGGAAGTCAGGTCCCTCTGCATTGTTAAAAACCACTTGTATTGCTGGAAATCAGGTCCCTTCTGCATATGGAAAAGACTTGGAGGGTTCCAAAGAAGCATGAAAATGCTTATCCCCCTCACAGGCCTAGCTTTTGACTTGTCCTCAAGTCAAACAAAAGTTGATTATTGAAAATAAAGCTATGTAAAGACATGAAATTTGAAAAATATTTTGGTGAATTTTTAATGGCCAAGCGAACCTGGTTTTCCATTGAAAATTCAAGTTTATATTATGCCAGTGACCTGTTTTCACAACTAAACTTCCTTTTTTTCTTGTTTTTATTATTTTATATATTTTTTTATATTTTTGTTTTTTTTTCGATTTTTGTTTTCTTTTTCTCTTTTTGTTTTATTTGCTTGCTCTATCAGATGAGCTAAGGAGCAGGTGAAGGAGACACACTGATGTGTCTATCCAACACTTGCATTTCCTTTTGCTGTGAAATCTGTTGTATGAAATCTGCCTTGTTGATAGGTTTGTTGTATAGCTTGAGCCGGTGGCCATTGACCACAAATGTACGTGCTTCATCATCTATGGTTTGAAGTTTGACTGAACCATTGTCATATACGTCAAATATCTCATATGGACCAAGCCAGTGGGTTGTGAATTTGGCTTTGAAGTCTTTGAACTTTGAGTCAAACAATAGTGCCCAGTCACTAATGTGAAATTGCTTCTTTTTGATAAATTTGTCATGCCATTGAGCTCACTGTTGTTGTATCAGAATATTGTGTTCTATGGCAGCCTGTCTCATCTCATCTAACTGATTCAACTGAAGTATTCTTTCTTGCTGAGCCTCAGAAAGATCCATGCCCAAATCTGCTGCTAACTTGAAGGTATGAATTTGAAACTCTATAGGGAGGAGGACTTGCTTACCGTAAACAAGCTGATAAGGAGAAAAACCAGTACTGTTTTTTCAAGTGATACAGTATGCCCATAAAGATTCAGTAAGCTTAGCTGACCAGTCCTTCCTATGCATCTGAACAGTTTTGGTGATGATTCCTTCCAGGGTTTTGTTTGTAGATTCCACTTGGCCATTAGCCTGTGGATGATAAGGAGTAGACTTCCTGTGCTTGATCTTGTACTTTTCTGCTATCTCCTGCACTAGTTTGGAAGTAAACTGGGCACCTTGATTAGTTACAATCTCTCTAGGCACCCCAAATCGGACAAATATCTCCTCAAAAAGAAAGTTTACCACAGTTTTCTCCGTGGCTCTTGGTAAAGGTTTGGCCTCTACCCACTTAGTAACATAGTCCATACAGACCGGAATGTACTTCTTCCCTTGTGATGGTGGATGAATTGGACCAATGAAGTCAAGGGCCCACTTTTCAAAAGGTTCAATGAGGATCTGTGGTTGGAGTGGCATCTCATCAGACCGGACTGGCCGTCCCATCCGTTGACAAGTATCACAACTTCGAACATACCTCTTAGCATCTTTGAAAATAGTAGGCCAATAATACCCCAAATTGAGTATCTTGTATGCTGTTCGTTTATCTGCAAAATGGCCACCACACGGTTCATCGTGACATGCCTTTAAAATATCTAAAATTTCATCCTGTCGTACACATCTTCTTATAATCAGATCATATCCTGTGTAAAAGAGATCACCATTAACCCATATATGCCTAGCACTTTGTTTAATAATCTTTTTCTTTTCTTTAGATGTCATAGATGGTGGCAATTGTCCTGATGATAAGTAATTGGCAATATCAGCATACCAAGGAGTGATAACAGAAATTGCAAATAGGTGTTCATCAGGAAAATTATCTAAAACAGGAACAACCTCACCAGTATTGTGTAAGCGAGACAGGAAGTCCGCCACTTGATTTTCTCGTCCAGGTCGATCTAGAACAATGATATTGAATTCCTGCATTAATAACAACCATCTAGTAATCTGACCATTAGTGATAGACTTGTTCATTAAATATCGTAAGGCTGAATGATCTGTATGGACAAAAATTTCATAGCCAGTTATATAATGACGGAACTTATTTACAGCATGAACCACCGCCAACATTTCCTTTTAAGTGACTGTATAGTTTAACTCTGCAGGTGTCAGATTTTTACTAATAAAATAGATGGCATAAGTCAAAGTATGTTCTTTCTGGCCCAATGAGGCCCCTATTGCAGTAGCAGAGGCATCAGTGGAAATATGAAAAGGCAATGTCCAATTTGGTCCCCTCAAAATGGGAGCAGTTGAGAGCTTCTCTTTAAGTGTTTGAAATGCAGATTGACAATCAGTATCCCAATTAAAAGGCACATCCTTTGAAAGCAATTTAAACAATGGCAGAGCTATCTTACTGAAATTTACAATAAATCGACGATAATAGCCTGCATACCCTAAAAAGCTTCTTACATCTGTTTGAGTTGTTGGTTCGGATAAATTTTCAATGATCTGAATTTTAGCAGGATCTCGTTTTATTCCAGATGCAAAAATGTGATGTCCTAAAACTATCCCTTCAGTCATCATCATAAAACACTTTTCATTACTAAGGGAAAGATTTGAATCAACACACCTTTTTAAAATTTTCTCCAGGTTTGCCAAGGAATCTTCAAAGGTACTTCCATACACAAAAAAGTCATCCATGTAAATTTCAACACACTCGTGAATCAGATCGGCAAAGATGGCCAAGACAGCCCTCTGAAAGGTAGCTGGGGATTACATAAGCCAAAAGGTAAAACCTTATAGGAATAGGTGCTCCAGGGACATGTAAGGGTGGTTTTGTCTTGGTCTTCTGTTGCAATACTAATTTGATTATACCCACTGAAACCATCTAAAAATGAAAAGTATTCTTTGCTAGCTAGGGTATCCAACACTTGATCAATGAAAGGAAATGGGAAATAGTCTTTTAATGTTGCCTTATTCAACTCCCTGTAATCTACACATATGCCCCATTTACCATTCTTTTTAGGAACAACAACCAAGGGAGAGACCCATTGGCTGTCGGAAATGGGGTAGATAAACCCTACTTTTAATAACTTCTACAGCTCTTCCTTGACTATTTCTTTTAGTATAGGATTCATTCTGCGTTGCGGTTGTCTAAGAGGTCTGATTTTATCATCTGTGTAAATATGGTGAGTGCATGTCTCATGATGAATACCTAGCATATCAGTGTACTCCCAAGCAAAGTCATGGGAATGTTTATTCAACAGAGTACTCAATTGTGCTTCCTGTGATGTAGTAAGATGTGCACTTATATTCAACTGTTTTCCTGGACTGATTTCAATTGTCTTACTGTGCATATCTGTGATTGAATGAACATTAAAGATATCATGAAGTGCCAATGCTAGAGAATGTACTGTGCAATTTTCCTGAAAATTATAGCCTAAAACTTGATCGGCTGCAGCATATTGCATATCTCTTAATTCTTCAGAAATATCAGGTTCAACAATAAAATAATCTAACAAATCTTCATGGTTTTCTTCCTGAAAATCAAATAACTGATTGATGCTCAGGACAGGCTGAATCACTTCTTCTTCTTGTTCTTTAGTCTCATTAATCCATGACAACTGATCTAATGTAGAAGGTCTTTGGGCAGAAGGGTAAAGTGCAATTTGTTTTCTTTCTATCCCATGTGAAATGAGCATACTCCTTGACCTACACCCTATAAAAGCATCTGCTGTTGCCAGCCAGGGTTTGCCAAGGATCAATGGGTGACCTCCTAGGTTAGACTTTGGCTGTAGTACTATGAAATCAACGGGATACTCCTAGGAGTCTAAAGAAACAATGATATCTTCTAAGACCCCTTCAGGTGTAATTTTAGAACTATCAGCTAATTCCAAGACTGTTGTGGTTGGTCTGAGATTTGTCAAGTGAAGGTATTCCATTGTCTCAAGTGTCATAACATTAATGGCAGCACCTAAATCAATCAATGTCTTTGGAATTGAAAAATTATTAATAGTAATTGTAACCATCGGAATTCCAGGATCTACATACTTTTCAATGAAAACAGTGTTAGACATTAATCCTGCTATATTGCCTACCACATGAATTTTTGATGGATCCTTCTTTCTTTTATTAAGACACAATTCCTTAACTGCATTAGTGTAAATTGGAATATCCTTTATATCCTGTAGTAAAGGAATTTTGACATATACATTTGTTAGCTCATTCAAAACATCAAAATCAGGTAAGGAAATTGAAGGTTTTTCTTTGACCAACCTTTATGGAAAAGGAGGTTCATATGATACTAATGTTTTTCCTTTTTGATTATGATTTCTGACTAAGATTTTTCTGTATTTAATTTTTTTGGAATTTTTTCATTTTATTTTTGTTCTTCTAAGATAATAGGAGATTCTTTTTGTAAGGTTTTCCCAGATCTTAAATTGATATTTTGCAGTGGAAGTACTGAGTAGAGAAGTGCTATTCCATCATCAACATTATACATGGGTCTGTCTGTTTTATTATTTGGGTTTGGAATTGGCTGAGCTGGTAATTGTGTGGGCCGAGGTGGAAGCTGATTGGATGGCAATTGGAGCTGTTGAGGTGGTGGACCCAACTAAGGAGCCATGTTGTTGGGTTGTTGAAAAGATGGGACTTGGAAAGATGGGGCTTGGACTGGAGTCTGCTGATATTGAGGATAGGCTGAAGGTTGTTGATAGGGCTGCAAATAGGCTTGCTGATATGTCTGGTTACCATGGGCATAACCTCTCCAATTTGGAGCAGATTGGGCTAATGGAGGAGACCAATTTTTCCAGGGCATGGGTGCACTCCATGAATTCTGAATAGGACTTTGATAATTTGTATGAAATTGCTGCATAGGGTCTTGAGACATACCTGAGTATCATGGCTGCCAAGGTCTTCATTGTCCCATAAAGTAGAGAGAATCCATGCTTTGATTCTCCTCCATTCGAGCTGCCTGCAATTCTTTTAATCTAGGACAATCATCAGTTTTGTGATTAAAAGTACATAAACCACAAATTTCAACAGCATTTAAAGGACATTCTTTAAGTGGGTGTTTCTTTCTACACTTAGGACAAAATATAGACAAAGATTGATCTTGCTGGTCCTGTTGTTCTTGTCTCTTCTTGGTTTTTGCTACTTCGACCTGGGTGCCTAATGTGCTCAATAAATCAGTCTTGAAATCTTCTAGCAGATTTCCAAGCTCAGCCCTAGAAATACCATTGTTTGCAGACTTATTTACTTTGGTAATGATGTCCCTTTTTCCAGTCCTAGCCTTCCCTCTCGAATATTTCTGACATAAATCTTGTATCTCATCAAAAGGAAGGTAAGAAATGTCACCTTTTCCCATAACATTTAAAATATCTAAATACTCTTCTCTTATTCCTTTCAGAAATATTGTTCTAATCATCTCTGGTGTCAAAGAATTGTATTTAGATTTCTGTAAGTTGTATGAGAACCTTTCCAAATACTCCTCCAAGCTCTCATCTTCCTGTTGAGTCATTCCAAAGATGTCATCTTTGAGATCCTTTGATTTGCAATAGGCCTAATATTTTCGAAGAAAGATCTTCCTCATCTCATCCCACCTAGTAATAGAATGCTCTCCTAAGCCCATGAACCATTTCAAGGCAGCTGCTTTAAGGGTAGCAGGGAAAAGACGAAGCTTATGGGTGTCATCAGTGTATCCATAAGTTCGACACAAGATATCAAACTCGAATAGGAAAGAGTTAGGATCTTCAGAGGTCAGGCCATAGAAGTTTGGTAAGACAGAGGGTGGAATGTTCTTCATTTTTACCTCTTCCCCTAAGATGATACCAATGTCTAGAATGGGGAATTTAAAAGTGGCTTCCTGATCTCCTTTAGTCCTTTCATCCCTCTCTTGTCTCCTTTCTTCTTCCCTTTCGTGTCTCCTCTCTTCTTCTGTTTCATGTCGCCTTTCTTCTTCTCTTCTCTCTTGTCTATGTTTGTTTTTTATTTCCAGCATCCTCTCATATTCCCTTCTCTGTTCTGCAGTTGGTCCTTTTGCTGTTTCTTCCTCAGCCATTTTAGAAGTACCCACTATTGAGATGAATTCTTTTGGAAAAGAAGGTCCTGTTACTTCTGTTTTTGGGGGGTTTTTGATAAATCTTCCTTTCTCGTCTCTCAGTCTTGACATAAAAGTAAAACCTATTATGTGTTTTTGTTTGAAATTTTTGTTTTTATCAGAGAACTAAAGTTCCTAAGCCTGCTTCTACAATGCCTCCCTGGCAACGGCGCCAAAATGTTGGGCTTTGATCTACTGATGCAAATCAAACCTTAAATTAATATCAATCCGGGTTGGTAGACTTAGAGGCATATCCAAGTTTTAGGACTTAGAGCTAGACTTGTTTGGTAATCTAGTTGTCTGTGAAATAAACCTACTGACAGATTAAAAATACTGTGACTTAAAGATACAAAAATCCTTTTACAGGGACAGCTTCATTTGTTTCTTTTCAATTACACAGCAGATCAAAATGTAAGAGTAATTTGTCTATGAAAGCTTTTGAAGAAATAAAAATGAATTAAACCTGACCCTAAAACTATAAACTACAAGATTCTGTCTAATATCCAACGCTGAATGAAAATTTAACCATCAATATCCCTTACAGGAAAATATTCATAATTTATAATTGTTCTTAACACTTCATTATTGAATAAGCAGCGATATATAGCATACAAAAATCGTGGTCTGAACCATCCCTTCAGTATTTAACCAATAAAAGAACAGAGCTTATAAAAAAAAACGCAAGTGATGTGCAGCACGATGGGATTGTAGCATGAACCATTTAAATAAGATAACAGAGCTTTTGTAAAACCAATTAGAAACTAATTTAACTTGTTTTGAAATAACACAATTGAATCCTACAGTAATTAAACATACCACTGGCACGAATTAAACCATTTGCATCAACCCAAATCGCTGCAATAATCCAAATTGCATTCACCGGCAATGAAAGAATGTGCAAACTCAACAATGGGGGCCCTCCATTGCCTCGCTCACACACACAGTTGAAGAATTACAGAACTTAAACTCTGAATGTATTCACCATAAATCGATTACACAGTAAAAACCACGCAGTTCAGAAACAATATGCGTTTCTCCCCAAATCGTGATGATGTTCTTCATTGTTTTGTGAAATACTTATACAAATTTGAAAGAAAACAAGAAATTCTATAATCCTGGAAACTAATTAATGAACATAGCCATCGAGATCCTCTATCAGATCCGTGAGACTCAACAAAATCAAAACTGCCCTTCTTTTGTGCTGAGTGGTAGCACAGGTGGTCGCCTTTGACTGTGGTTGACTTGACACCTGTGAGAGCCATATCAGCTATCCGTTAGAAGTTCATCCATCCTTGGACACTAAGGATCTTCTCTCCATCTTCCGGTTCCTGCCTAGCTGGCCTGCAAATGCTCAATCTTGGAGATATTACGGGAAGTTAGAACATCCTGTAATCTGAATAAAAATCTTAGTTAAAATGCTTTAAAGATCTCAAAACTCAATTTATTAGAAAGCAGTGACATTTATACCTCTTAAACAAAGTTTATGGGTGAACTTTAAAGCTTTATAGATCAATATGAAGGTTTTATGAGGGAAAATGGAAGGTATCTAAGTGACAAAAATAGGTCAAAATGGTGCCCAACATGGGTCACTGGTAGTTTGAATAGCGTGGTACATATCCTCAAACGGACTCATTGATGTTGATTCAACAATGGACTTTCCTTTATCTATGATAGAAGTAGAAATCATGTTCATGGACATGGACTGTGAAACATGAGGAGGATTAGCTAACGAAAATATTCCCATGAGTGAAGAATATTTGATGAGGCCTACTCCAATGTTCTGATATTGGGGGGTTGTCAAAAGTGGAACATTGTTTGTAGGATTCAAAGTGGCATCAGGTGAACATAAATCTAACTGATCAATAGTAACAATCTCCCCTTGGAATGGGAACTGAACTGCCTGAAAAAAGGATGAAGCAACAACTTTCATAGCATAAATCTAGTTGCAACCTAGGAGAATATTGTAATATAAATGAGCGTGAACAACTTCAATATGAATGGAAACTAATTTTGTTCCCTAGTTCTACCTGGAGAGAGGGCAATAATCCATAAGGTTCAAATCTGCGACCAACAAAGGCCTTTAGTGTCGTTGGTGAAGGATTAATTTTAGGAGAACCAATGGCTCTCTAAAAAGACAAAGACATGACCGAGGTGGAGGCTGCCTTGTCCAATACGGTACGGTGGATGGTATTTCCAATAACGTTTGTGGACAGATGGAAAGCCGACTGATGTGAGAGTCTGGTTTTAAAATCATCCAACTTGAAAGCGATAATGTTGTTATTTTTTAGGGTCCAAAGCTCCAAGGGATGTTAGAAAATTCTTTCGTTGTGTAGGACATGTTTGTAGTACCTAAAGAGACAACATAGTGCAGGGTGCTTGGGCCAGATCTCCTACTATAATTTAGTATTGGGAAGCACGTGCGTTAGGATTAAGAATGAACTTTCGAAGTGTACTCTTAGGTGGGTGAAGAATTCCAACAGGAATAGTTTTTTCAATATGAAGTGTTATCAGAAATTCTCAATGAGTGCAGACACTATTTGTTCCTCTGCACTGTAAGTCACAAGCACAAAACAAAAATACACAGTAACATATCCTTTCCTTAAACAATGAAATTAAATGACATGAAACACAATATACCTCAATCTTAGACCTCCTTGTCTTTTCTCCAAAATCCCTTGCAATGGTTCAATACCTGCAAAACAGATCAAAAGACAAACAAACAAGATGAGAGCATCATGATAAATTGATTATTTATATCAGTGATAAAGGAGTCTGATAATATCTAATTAAAAATCAATACATCAAATATAGGAAAGGGGAATGTCTTTGTATTAATTATGAAAGACATAGAAGTACAACAAAAAATCCTTGATGTCGATGGCTTCAATCTCTACGAGAACATCTAAAATCCTCTATGACTATAAAAATCTCTCCACACACAAGCTAGCTCTACTTTGCCTCTAACTCATACTTCAATCCAACAACATAAGGGTTTTTTTCTTGGCCTCTCTCACTCACATCATGAAGGCTTCATTTATAGGCCCAAAACCATGAGATTGACTTGGAGAATGGATAGAATGTGATCCCTACAGATGAGGGAAGCAAATTCCACCTCTCCAAAGCATGTAGGAACTGACTCCACGAGGGCTTCCACTTGGAAGCTTCCAAAACCTTATTTTTTCCTATTTTTTGACCATCGACACTCTTGGTAAAAAGGACATGTGCGCCAACCTAGGGTTTTATCAAAGGAAAAGGGAAACAACAATTTTTGATCCACGATGAGAGGCACCATTAGTGCTCTATGTAAAAAGGGGAAAGACACCTTTTCCCTTCAAGATATGGAAAAAAGACATCCAAGATATCTCAGGTCATGTTTCTCAGAAGGCAAATGATCAATGTGGAATTTCCAGAAAGTCTGATGGGAAGTGTGGGATTTCTAGATGCAAGAGAATGCCCCCCAAAGTATGAAGCTAGAAGGAAGTGATAGGTGAAATAGTTTGCAAGATATCCGTCTGGTATAGAGGCAATGAGAGATAAGCTCATAACTGACATAAGACCAATAACTAACTCCATCCAAACCAATCATAGCTGTAGACCAATACACTGTAGATCCATGGACAACTGATGTAAATGATGGAACATTGATACAAGACATACAAAGTAGATCCAGGTCATAAAATCTCAAATACTAAACACAACCACCAAAACATACAATGTGGATCCGTGTCAAGACTTTCACCGATCTCCAAATGCAACCTGAGTATAGGTAGATATAATGGTGAGGCCTATCAACTCAGGGTCTTCATTCAAGTCTTCAACCGATATGATTTAGACCTTGTGAATAAATGTCTTGATGTCGAACATGGTAGAAACCACTTGATTACCAGCCATTGATGAAAACTGTTAACAAGTGTGAGTGAGATCACCATTAATGCCAATGATTCCCAAGGTATCTAAGTACATTCTCCCAAGTGTGAATAAATGTTTGAATTCAAACACTTGATAGAATCTCTCAATCAGAGGTCATTTATGAAAACCTACTGTTGAAAGTGAGGAAACCTACCATTGAGGCATGCAGACTTCAAGGTACTTGACTAGGTTTCTAGGTCTAATTCCCAGATAATGAGCTGAAGTCGACATGAATAGACTTGTCACAGGAGGGACATGATGATTCCCACATCATTGACATGAAACAAGGAACAAAACTTGATTTGAAGTGATGAAACTGAATTTAGGGACAGGTAAAGTTACCAATGAGTTATTTTGTGGAGAGACATCCTTTGAACAATTTGAGGCACAACAAATGACTTGGAAACATTGAATTGACGAGACCAGAACTAGGCGTAATGAAAGGAATATGACGACGCATTCTTTGAATTGACTCAAAGGAGTCAGGTGAATCACAAAAATGGATCGACTCGGAGACAAGCTGAATGCCCAACTGTTTAGATATACAAATGCAGATAGGTGCCATGTTCAAACGTGGACTATAGACTACCATAAATATAAATGAAAACCATTCCCCTTTCCTTTAATTTCCCCATCCCAAAATATGAGTTCCTCTTTTTCATTTTTACGAGTCCAAAGAGGGTAACAAGCACTCGTTGTAGCTCATCAAGTGATGAGTCCATTCTCACATGTTTTACGAACTTGAGAAAGGAGGGGTTCGTTCCCTGATAGGGTATTTCATCATTTTGTTTTATGAGTCTGATGAAAGAAAAATCTTTTGTCGTTTCATGTTTAGAGAGTCTGAAATGACTAAGGAGATTCCAAAAAGTCCTTTTTCGTAAATAAGACTAGCTGGTCCGAAAAAGAAATAACCTACCCCCGACTAGTCGACCATTTTGATTCTTTTACAAGCGTGAACATAACAAGTTCACTTTGAAATATTTTTGTGTTTTAAGGAGACTAAAAAGAGCTTAAATATAACTTCGTAACTGGGTTCCTTTTTCATAATCCACTTTTAACGAGTTTGAAAAAGCGAGAAAGTATTCTTGACACTCTTTTACTGGGGTTTTAACGAGCATGTGAATTTTTTTTAAAGATGCTCGGTACTTTTGCATTTCAACTCCAAGCTTGAAAAAGACTAAAATAGATTATATCATAGCCATATCTCAATGTTGCCTTGAAAAACTCCAAAAAGCACATTAAAAGCCAACTTACCAAAACTATATAAAATAAAAAGTAAAAACCCACTTTTAATGAAATAATTTGTACTTCAAAATAATAAATTATAGAAAACTTTTGAAAACTCCCAAAATATCTATAAATAGAAAGGCATGGTAAGAATTCTTTGCCATTTTTTTTTACCATTGTGAAAGTTTGGTAGTTGGAGTGAGAGTGAGGACATTCTTTGGTGCTTTGGCAAGTGTCCTTCATCGATTTGTTCCTTCAATATTGCTTGGAAGAGGTAAAGATCTTGATCTTTCCTATTTCTTGTTCAAAAAATGGCTTTTTGTTTCTTCTTCCATTGTTTACTTCATGTCAAAAAAATGATTTTTTAACTTGTTTTAAAGCCAAAGTATAGGGTAAACTAGGAAATTTTATTGGATAAGAGGATTTCGACCGTCCTACAAGGATTATGGACCAAATTGGGGAAAAAATTCCAGGCCGTAGGGCCTTTTAGCATTCGGACAGAGTGCGTGATGATGCTCTGTCCATAGCTGATGAGAGCGTCATCCATCAACACTCTGCGTGCCAAAACTAGCAATGCCATAGGCGCTCTATGGGAAAAACTAGTAGGCGTCGCTGCCACTTAACATGGAAAAATAAAACCCTAATCCAGCCAAAAATTAAGTTTTTACCCTTTATGTTGTTCAATTTTATCATTAAAATGGTTTTTCCTTTCAAACATGATGTGATTTCTAATATGAATTTCATGTGTTGTAGGTGCAATATAGTATTGGTATCATGGTGATTTGGAAAGAGAGGGAACATGAAGTTCTATAATTCCAGGCTGTTAGTGATCTAGCCATCATTGAGGCTCTACTGAACTGTAGGCTCTTGATGTACTTTAGGGTACTAGGTATGAAAGCGTATGTCCACTTACTGGAGTATATCATAGGGATGTGGGATCCTGATCAGCAGCGTTTCATGGTGGGGATCCACACCCTACCCATAGAGATTGAGGATATCTATTTTCTGTCTGGATTATCTAGGAGAGGAAGTCCAATAGTTTTGTTTGGGGCACGAGGAGGAGAGACCTCCTTAGATGACTTGATCGACCAATACTGTGCATTAGGTATGGAGTCCCAGTCCAAGAAGCTGTGTATCCAATCCATAGTGGATCGTCTCTTGAGGATAGTGGTATACATGATTGGAAAGGTAGCAGGAACTAGGTCTGCCCATATTACCACTAGATCACACATGTTGTATGCTTTGCAGTGTATGGATCCCACTTTCTTCAGCTGTTGTGAATGCATGCTGGTATGACTCAAAGATCTATTAAACAAATGCAAGAGGGGAAAACTCAAGCAGTTTGGCTATAGAGCTGTGATAGTATCCTTTATCTTACAGCAAGTTCCCCATATGAGACCACAGGTGACTATTAGCAGGCTTGACCTCGAGGATCCCAGGATGCTTGCATGGGTTATGGTCATGCCCCACCATGGTGGTGGGGGACCAAAAAATAGTTACGGATCTGGTTTCTTTTGCTAGTTGAGAAGCCAATTACTCATGGTTGCGGATTACGCCTACAAGGGAGTATATTTCAGTGATGACCCAGAGCTTGCATTGCTTGATGGAGAAGCATGGGACGATCGAGGTAAGAAAAGAAACTATCCACCGTGTTTTTAGTTTTTTCATTTTGTTTCATTTTTATTTTGTAGTAATGAGATAAGTGAAAATGTCTCCATGCAGACATTGGGCCCATACGTCTAGCACGGATGTCACACATTGCTAGGCGAGTAGGTACCAGGGACATGATGTTATATTGCTCTAAAGTTGATGAAGAGCTAGGAGATCTTGAGGAGAACCTACAATGTTTGAATATGGGTATCCCTAATGTGACTACTAACGAGGTACCTAGGAGTTATCAGTGCCATAGTACATGTGTCTCTGGATGATTTTCTAGGCTACTCTGCAGAGTGGCTCAAGCTATCGCGTGCTATCATGAGCAGCACTAGGACGAGGATTAGTCTACTTTGATCTTCACGTTTTGTATATGTACTACTGAAAGCTTCGAAGCTTCAGATTTTCCCCTATGTATATGTGTATTCCAAACTTTTTACAGTCCTGAACTATGATGGCACTGAAAGCTAGATGCTTGAGCCCATTTTTGTATCTCGGTGCTATAGTTTTTATATATATATGAAATTTTTTTTATTTACAGTTGTGTGTGTGAAATGATTATCTACTTATGAATTTACATGTATGCTATTTATGTTTCAAATGGAATTTTTAAAATGAGCTATGTACCAGTCTAAGACATAATTATCTAGGGAATCTTCCACATCGTTTAGATGTCTCGGAATGTGTTGATATGTAACCTACTCAAAATACATTTCTAACAACCTAACTCTTCAGAATGTATGAAGAAGTAGGGGATTTCAGACGGTGTAGAACTGATTAAGCTGTTGAACAACTAGTTCGAAGTCTAGGTAAACCCTAATCTCCATTACATCATTAGCTAGGGATTCCATCAACAATCCAATCATGGCTTGGTATTCCTCCAGATTGTTGGTGGAGGGACCTAAAAGAACACCCCCTGAACTCATCAGATCACTTGTGGGAGAGGACAGTACTCAGGCTGCTTATGCAAGGTTAAGTGTATATCGATTAGCATCGTCAGCAAAAACAATGAAAGTCATTTGTCTGTAAAAAAAAAAGACATACATAAGTAGGGTTTTATGAAAAAAACATTTTAGATCACACAAAAGATACACTTTTCAAAACTAAGACACACAACAAACTATAAACAATATTTACAAAGACCCTACACTAGATGACCTAGGCATAGTATCTTTTGAGGTAGAGCCCATTTTGGGGCTCTCCCAAAGGTATCCCGTTGTAATTGACCAAGTCATACGCCCCTTTCTCTAAAATGCGACTGAAAATATAAGGCCCATGCCACATAGACTCAAATTTTCCTGCCCCCATCTTGTCATGCTTCTGGTCATAAGTCAAGACCAGGTCTCCTTCATTGAAGGAACGAGGTTGAATATTCCTGTCATATTGAACTTTCATTTGTCATTTATGTGCCTCATTCTCTAAGTCAACATCGCGTCGAGTTTCGTCAAGTTTGTTTAGATGCAGGAATATTTATTCATCTATAGTAGTGTTGGGCAACAGTTCTACAACAAGTTTCAATGAAGGAATCTCACATTATATCGGGAGAGTTACTTCCAGCCCGTATACTAGTTGAAATGGTGTAAAACCAATGGAAGTTTTGACAGTAGTCCTATAGGCCCAGAGTGCAGAGAATAGCTACAAATGCCAGTTTGACTTGTCCTACCCTACCATCTACTGAAGCATTGTTTTTAATACTTTGTTTATAGGTTCAACCTGGTCATTGGCCTAAGGATAATAAGGTGTAGAGTTATCATGACGAAACCCTAATTTGGCACTAAGCTCTGCCATCATTTTGTTTTGAAAATGTGATCCATGATCAGTCACGATGGCCCTAGGGATCTCGAATCTAGCAATGATATGGTTGAATAAGAATAGTGTAGATGTCTTCTTGTCTTCGGCATATGTGGGCATAGCCTCAACCCATTTTGTAAAATAGTCCACAGCCACAATAATGTATCCATGCCCCCCGACTGAGGTAGGTCTACAGTGCATGAAGTGTATGCCCCATTTTCCAAAGGGGCCAATGACTACAACGGGATGGAGCGGAGCTGGATCAGTGCATTTCTTTGTAGTGAACATTTGACATGGCGGACATTTATTGATTGTTTCAATGCAATCTTTGAAAATAGAGGGACATAAATACCCTTCTCGCAAGATTTTCTGGCCAGTAGCCAACCCAGATAGATGACTGCCACAAGCTCTAGCGTGGAAATCATTCAAAACAATATCATCCTCCTCATGTGTAAGAAAACATCGTAATATGGAGTCAACACCACTGCAGTATAGGGTATCATTCAAGATAAGATAGATTTTATCCTAGTGGCGAATGCGACGACGTTCATCGTGAGAAGCAGTGGGATGATATCGTAAAGTATGGATATACAAAATGATGTCTCCATACCAAGGGTTAGTCATACTAATGAGAAACAATGACTCATCAGGTAATGAATCAATGGGATTTGTATTCTCCATAGTATAGAGAAGGTCACATATGAGCTCTGCAAAAATGAGAGACTTCTTGGACATACTTTTCGCAAACTCCAACTCAAATTCCTGGAGAATGACAATCCATCGTGAGTATTTTCCCCCAAGCACTTGACGTTTCAGTACATAGTAAATGGGGTAAGAGTTAGTGTAGATGATGGTGGTGTAGAGAAATATATAATGACAAAAATTTTGGACTATGATGACTGTGTCCAGAGCAAGTTTCTCCACATGTGAATATCGGTTTCAGAGTCTAGGAGACTCTTACTGGCATAGTAGATCACATGTTCTTGATTGTGTTCATCTGTTTGGACAAGGACCATACCTATGGTAGACAAGGAAGAAACCACATACAAGGAATAATCCTTAGTATAATTGGGTGGTTGCAACACTGGTGCATGGGTAAGTGCATACTTGATATTGTCAAACATGCGTTGTGCGAAATCCTCCCAGACAAAAGGTGTATCCTTTTTAAGTAACCTCATGAAATCGTGTGTCCTTTCTGCATAATTGCAGACGAAACGACATAAATTTTTTTCCTTCCTATAATATCCCAAATTTTACATTGGGTCACAATGGCCAAATCACATTTTCCATATTCATGAAAGGTGTCAAAGGGAAGCTAAAAGTCAAATAATTGCCAAGGTGGAAAATCACTAGTTTCCTAGCTTGGGGGTGGAAGCTTTAGATTTGGAATAAGGGGGATAATAAATGATGTTTAAACATTAGAAGAGGATAAATTTTTAATAATGTATCTTATTCAATAAATACAAGAGAAAAATGAAATGGCTATGGAGAATGGAGACACATGGAGACTATGGGGCCCACTCAAGCTAGAATTCCTATGTTAAATGGCATCCTCCTCTTGTAATTTCGAATCTATGGGAAGCCTAATGTTTTGGGTTGGATTATAAAGTTAATATACTTGTACATATACTTCATAGGTCTAATTTGGGATGAATTGTAACTTACATGGGCGAGGAAGAGCTAGATGGGAGTTTCATGGACACTTGGCTAGATTCCCCTTACATTTATGACATCTATGACACCAATGATGGAGATTCTATGATAGTTATGACACAAGTAAAATATGAAGGCTGAAATACTGACATAATGACATTTTAGGACTGAATAGAGCATCTTATAGGTCGAATTTGGGAGTTGGAGAAGGCCAAGAGGCTCCTACTCAAATTTGGGAGAAGAGGAAAGGTGAAGAGAGAGGCCACATGGCATAGCATGAGCAACAACACCAATTCGACCTGTCTTTGGTTTATGGATGGATTTGGAACCTTATAATAGAAATAATTTTTACAAAATACAGGGATCAGCCATGAGAAGAATATTTTTCTCATTTGTGAGTTGTGAGAGCTAGTCGATGACTAGTTTTCTTGCTTAAGCCAATTTCGAGGGTGAAAGATTTCCATCCTAGTTGGTGTTTGGAAAGGCCACTCAGGTCTTTCATGGAGATTTGATGGAGTCTTATTTTTAGGTGTAAGATACAGGAAATTATTTTGGATTCTTCTATTTCGGCACTCTCTCTCAACTATTTCCAGTTTTCACACCATATTCATGCCACTGGAGGGATTGCGCTTTCGGTGATATATTGATCTTTTTGGGGGATATTATAATGCCAATTATATTATTTTCTGATGTATATGATCTGTATTTCATGTTCATAATAATCTCAGGTCGAAATACCCAAAATAATTCATGTAAAAATGTTGAACAATGAAGAAATAGTGTCATTTTCCCACTATCTTGTTGTGAGCCATTGTAATGCCAATGATTTCGATTTGAGAGAGCCTTTCATTGTCCATTTCTGATTGTAATCAGTTAAATATTATTTTTTATTCACTCTCAAAAATTTTCAAGTCGAAATTCCCAAGAGTTGTATGTCAAGATGACTTTTAATGAGCAAACAATGACCATTTCCACTCCATGTTGATATATGCCATGGTAATGTTTATTATTTCGAATGGAGGAATGTATATCTGATAAATGTGTGACAATTGGACTATAATTAATGTTTATTTCAAGTCTCATGTTCATTAATTAAGCATTGGAAGCCATTTTACTCATTTTTATTGCATTGGGAGAAGATTTGGTGCATTTTCCCCAAGGGTCGAAATTGTGACTTGGGAGTTGTTTTGGAAAGATTCATAACAGCCTCTATAAATTGAAACATGATCATATGAGAATTTGAAAATGTCTATTACACATACCCATCCTCTGTTCATAAATTCAAGTGACTTTGGGATCATTTGTGAATCAATTTCCGACAATTACTGACGGGGAATTGGAGCCCCAATTTGCTAGTAAAGACTCCTACTTTGAACAGAACATTAAACAAGTTTGAAGAATTAATTGGGAGGTCAAAAAACATACATGAGAATTATATTTAATTTATATTATCATTCATGTACCTTCAGAGAAAATTTGGAATCATTTGGGTCAATTTGGAGGTCTAGACATCAAAACTAGTTAAGCTCAAAATTGGGGAAAAAGTAAAAAATTGGTCATTTAGTAAAAATTCAAAAAAAGACATTACACTTCCCTTGAAAACTCTAGAGTTTGGTTATGTTCATTGGGGCAGGTAGGGAAAGAATAGCTTCAATATTCAAGGGATTAATACAGATGCCATCTTTAGAAACAATGAATCCGAGGAGTCCGCTAGTTTCTACACAAAAAACACATTTATGGGGATTCAGACGAATATTGAAATGATGAAACCTGAGAAAAATAGTTCTCAAATGATCAACATGGATATCCCACTGCTTGGAATGAGTGGGAAGGTCATCAAGATAAGGTTCCACAACATGTTTGATGTCATGGAAAGCATACGACATGGCATGTTGGAATGTCGCGTCAACGTTTTTCAAACAAAAAGGCAATTTGCGGTAGGAAAAGGTCCACCATGGGAAAATAAATGACGTCTTATGTTGGTCATATGGGAGAATCTCAATCTGATTGTAGCCAAAGAAGCCATCCATGGAAGAAAAAATAACGCTTCCGACACAGTTGTTGATTATCTGATCGATATGGGGAGTAGGGAAATTTTCTTTTGGACAAGCGCTATTAAAATCTTTGAAGTCGATATAGACCCTAATAGTGCCCTGTTTTTTTTTATAGGGACTATGTTGGACACCCATTCAGTTAAAGGTATGGGGTAAATAAAACCAGGCTTCAGAATTTTTTCAACTTCTTCCTTAATAGCTACTGCTTTTCGTGGATGAACTTGTCATAGTTTCTGGCGGACAGGCTTGGCATCAGGATAGGTTTTGATCTCGTGAACAACGATGGAGGGATCAATACCTTGAATTTCCTCGTATGTCCAACTGAAAAAATCTCAAAATTCTTTAAACAAGGCTGTATATGATTGAACCTCGGAAGGTGAAGAGTTATGGCCTATATAAATGTTCTCTAAAAATCCTGGTTTGACTGATATGTCCACGGGCATTGTTTTTGTAATATTACATAGATTTCCTTCAGACTCAACAGCCCGGGTGAGGATGGGAGGCTGAGGATCCGTGGTTATATCAGATGAAACAGCTAGGGAAAAGTGCTCTTATACCATATGGAAAGGGGGAGGGAAATAAGACCGATGATGATGGTCTTTCCAGGGCATCTCATCTAGTGACATGACTTCCATAATGGATTCATATGTGGGAAGTGTATGTGAAAGATAATCCAAAGATGGGGGGGTTGTCAAGCCAATATGGAAGGTGATAAAAATTTGAGGCCACCAACAAATGGTCATTGATGGAAGAATGACTGGTGGATTGGATAACGTTATAAACTTTTTCAAAAGGGGTAAGATATGTTGATTCATCAGCAATCGATTTTCCTTTATCTATATAAGTGTTAGAAATCATATTGATAGATGCATTTTGTGAAGTAGGAGGAGGATTAGATAATGGAAAGACTCCCATGAGTGATGAGTCTTTGATAAGTCCTACTCCTATGTCCTGATACTGTGGGGTATTCAGAAGCGGAATGCTATTTGCATCATTGGTGATAGCATCTGGTGTGATGAAATCTAACTGGTCTATAGTGACAATCCTTCCTCGGAATGGGAACTGGATGATCCAAAAAATGGTCAATGCTACAACTTGCATAGCATAAAACCAGTTGCGAGCTAGGAGTAGGTTATAGTCCAAAGGAGCTTCAATGACTTTGATGTGAATGGAGACTGAATTGCCCCCTAGTTCAACGTGGATGGAAGGTAGTAATCCATAAGGTTGAAAGCCATGCCCATCAAAACCTTAAGGATGGTAGGTGAATGGTTGATTTCAGGAGAACCAATGGCTCTCCAACAAGATAAAGACATGACTGATGTAGAGGCTCCCTCATCCAAAACAGTACGATGAATGGTCTTTCCAGCAATTTTAGTGGATATCTGAAAAGCCAATTGGTGTGAGAGCCGAGTTTTAAAATCATCTAGTTTGAAAGTGACGATGTTACTGTTTTCAGGATCCATAGCTACAAGTGCAGTAAGCAAGTTTTTTCTTTGGGTGGGACAGGTTTGGAGTACTTCTAATGCTGACATAGCACAGGATGCTTGAGCCAAATATTCTACTATGTTATAATATTGGGCAGCACGTACGTTAGGGTTTATAATGGACTTACGAAGAGTACCCTTTGGTGGGAAAAACATTGCTTATGGAATGGGTTTTTCAATGTGAAGACCATTACTAGGAGGACGTGTGGAAGCTGAAGGTGTTTCAGGTGGAACTTCATGAGATTTCTTTTCTGAAGGAGGGTCATAGCTATGTGATCTTATGTTTAAGTTAATCGTTTCACTAGACAACATTCTAACTTAATTAGTAGACAAAGATGACCCATGCAAGGATTGATGATCGATTAATTGTTGTTGGGTGGGGAAAGGATATTTAAGAATTGCGGGGGTGGGTGAAGTTTTCAAAAATTTACTAACTTCCTTGCGACGAGGAAATTCCTTAGTGAAATGACCCCCCCCCACAGAATAAACAAGGATATTTTACCTTTATTTTATTTCTTGAATCAACATATGAATTCTATGGTTTATGACCCTCCTATTGGTTATTAGGTTTTTTTGATTTATTTTTTCCTTTTTTCTTTCCACCAGAAGATTCAGCGGATTGAATTGCATTTACTTTAGTAGAAGCAATAGGAGAGGGTGTAGTCTTGGAAGGTGGAATTGCTGGTGCGGCAGTTTGATTTTTATTCTTAGAATATTTTGCCACTGTTTGTGTCTAAACTAAACCAACTATGCCAACAATGGGTGGTTCAGTTGCGAGTCTTGATGGATCAGTTGTGGGACGAGGAGCACGAGGGATAAAATCATACAAAGTGCCTGATTAGGAATAAACCAAATCAAGGTACTGAGCGCGGATAATAGCCTACTCCTCGGTAACAGCGCCTCCCATGGCGATGTCTCTAGCAATGGGCGAAAGTAAATATTTTGTAAATCAATCAGCTAGTAACTGATCAGGAATGAGAGCCTTAATTAACCTGCATCTTCTTCTCCATTCATGGATATGATCGGAGATGTGGGTTGATGTGGTCCGTTGAAGCAAAGTCAACAGGTCTATACCTATTTCGTATCGGATGGGTAACTGAAAATGCATTAAGAAATCCATAGCTAGAGCATTAAAATCCCAAAAAGAGTGTTGCAATAGCTCTATATACCATTTGGAAACAATGCCTGTGAGAGTTCTTTGGAATAGTCAAAGATGGATCGAACCATCCATCAAAGAATTGGATGAAAACCATAGATGAAAATTCATCACATGGTTCTTAGGATCTTTACCAGGTTTACCATCAAATTTAGGTATATCTGAAGGTAATTTGACCGAAATAGCAGGCCAAGAGGGGTCATGATGAATCGGGTCATTTATCAATCTGGACAAATATGGCACATCTTATGTTTCCAAAAATGGAAATTGTTGATTGGGTTGCTGAAACTGGTAGTACTGATATGGCATTTGCTAACCAATAGGGCTGTAGGTAGACTGATAAATAGGTATGGATGATGCCCCTGAGGCTTGTTTATTAGGTTTTTGGTTATTTGAAGGTCATCCAGATGAAGGGTTTCCTGAGAGAGGCAGACCTCCTGGGGGTGGTCCTCCAAATCCACTGGGTCCACTAGGTCCTCCTGGTGGTGGTCCCCCAGGTCCTCCAGGTCCACTAGGTCCACCGGATCCTCCAGGTCCATCAGGTGGTGGTCCATTGGATCCACCAAATCCTCCAAATTCATCTGGTGGTGGTCCATTGGATCCACCAGATCCTCCAAATCCATCTGGTGATGGTCCACTAGGTCCTCTAGATCCTCCAGATCCTCCAGGTCCACTAGGTCCTCCAGGTCCTCTAGGAGGTCCTTCGGGTGGTGGTCCTCTAGGTGGAGGTCCATATCCTCCAGCAGTAGGGACATAAGCTCCTCCCTAAGATGGAACATTGGACCAATTCGGTTGTCCCCATGGTACAAAGAAATTTCTAGGGTAGGGAACTCCGGGATAGACTCCCCTCGGGGGCATAGGTTGATAAGCTGATTGAGTCGGGGGTGGTTGATTCCCAGGATATGTATATCCCCAAGAAATCAGAGTAATGATAGGTTGGATCCATGATGGTCCTCCCTGACCAGAAGGAGGATCAATCGTAGTGGAACTGGGAGGATGGTAGTTTGCTGCTGGCTGGCTAGTAGGTACATTTTTCCCCATGCTAGAAATAGTCCCTCTAGTAGGTAATGGAGTTTGAACTAGGGGTTTCCCCCTAGGTGTGGAAGCTATTGGAGGGTTTGGAATAGATGGGGAATTATGACTAGGAGAGGGTGTCTAAACCGAATTATGACCAGGAGATGAGGTGAAAACTAGATTTTGAGTAACCATATTTTGAATTGTTGATTCCAGAAGTTGAGCTACACGTGGTGATGAAAGGGCATGATATCCAGGTGGGGTGGTTTTTGAAGGATTGGGATGAGAATAAATACTTCCCTTCTTCTTGTATTTTTTAAGTTCTTCTATACGATGATTCACATGTTCGAGAGAGTCACGGAGGAATTGGTCATGTGATTGAGCTTTCACTAAGAGATTCCTTAAAGGTGCAAGCTTATCTGGCTCTAGTTCGGTGGTAGTCACTCCATGTCCAACAATAGTTTGTCCTAGAGGTGTTATCCAAAAAGGAGCATTTGGGCCATATTCTATCTCTGTGGTTTCATCAGGTGGATGACCACCAATCCAGT
Source organism: Pseudotsuga menziesii (assembly GCA_001517045.1). NCBI lineage: Eukaryota > Viridiplantae > Streptophyta > Pinopsida > Pinales > Pinaceae > Pseudotsuga > Pseudotsuga menziesii. Next base: position 928,638 of record LPNX010357350.1, read on the forward strand.
TGAATGAGCCGGGTTGACCCTCCCTCGGAAAATGAAAATTGGTATCAGTTGTAGAAGACAATTGCACCAAAGGATTATTGTAAACAAAGAATTCTTCTCTAGGTCTAGCAGCTAAAGTAGTCTCGATACGAGCATCAACCGAAGCTGTTCATTCCATGGTTACCCCTTCTTGTCCTTCCACGGACAGAGGAGAGTCAGGAGGTAAACCTTGTAATCTACAGGATTGATGCCTCGTACATTTCTCAGCCATGGTGGTGGTTGGAAGTATTCTAATCTAGGTCAAAAAAGGAGGAAAAACACACAAACAAAACTACACATAGCTAAAGGTTGCAAGCAGTCTTAAGTGATAGGACATGTTCAAAATAGTTGGTCTCTCACCAGGATTGTCAAGAAGGTGCAACTCCTGATATAACTCAAGGGCACATGCGTAGTAATTTCCCGGAATGCTGTTTTCAGTGTAATACTCCAAACAAGACGACTAAAGGGTTTTTCTTAGTTGGACAAGGAATCTTAGTGGGGTCTCCTGATATACGCAAGGTACGTGGGAGCTCAAATCGGTAGTAGTGTTGTCTAATGCACAACCGTTCACAAGGGGCCTTCCGATATACAATCGAGTACATGAAGTNGCCATTCAATATACTGACAATACATGGAGGAACCGCACGAGTCCCAGGTTGTAGTGTAGACAAATTAATGACAGCTGCTACGTTTTACGATGCCCAAACATGTCACTAACCTATATCTCAACTTTATATACAATTTTAACCTAAAGCTATCATTACTTTTATCTGAATGATTAGGTGAATGTTTGTGAGGAAGACCTAATTAGGGTAAGGAAGATACCTTTTCTTTTCTTTCAAAAAATGCACCAAAAGAATGCCACTTTCAGCAGTCAAAGCAAGATCTTAACCAAGAGATGCAAAGAGAATTCTTTCAAACACAAATATTTTTCAAACAAGCACTCAAAAGTCTTTGAAATACAGGAAAGAAAACTGAGCCTCTAGCGTGCATGCAAAACTAATTTTTTGCTACAATGTGAAAAAAACCCGTCCTTCTAAATCACTCATGCAAATGAAAATAAAATTTTTGTAATCATAAACAAGAGGAAAATAACACGATTCTTTCTGTATTTTTCTAGAAAATATGAGGCACACAAAGCAGTCTTCAAAGGAAACTAACTGTAGAAGGAGGCTATAGGTTTTCTTTTCAAAACAAAATATTTTCAGACACTTTCTTTAAAAACCAAAACTGAACTATTTTCCATTTTCCATTATAAAAATGAAGAAGATAACGGATTTGGAACTGAGCTCAAAAAGAGAATCAGATTTGCAAAAACCAGTAAACTTAGACAGCAAGCAAACAAGCAGAACACAGGAAAATTTTCAGAGAAGCAAGCAGTCCAAACAAATTTGAAAAATAACCTTTTTCAAGCAAATTAAAAATTTGATAGGCAGTTTTGAAGACTACCTCAATGCACTGAAGAGGTCTACACCAGAGCATCATAAGTCAGGTTGACGCTTTCTACCTTCTACACGCTGGCATCGTCGACACTTGTCAAGTCTGCAAGAAGGCACTGTTGGCACACTTAATAAAAAGAAGAAAGGTGCCTTAGGGAGATTGATGCTCTGTCAACCAAAGAGAGGTGCGCTTCACAAACGGTAGACTGAAAGGCCAAGGGTCTATAGGAGAAACCAAAAAAAGCTAAGTTGGACTAAAAAAGGTGAAAACCACTCAGAAAAAGGCAATAATCAGAAAAGTAAGGTGAATGGCTTACCTTGTTAACTAAAATGAATAAAAAGAGAGAGAATAACCTTCATAGATGGAATGGTTACCAAAGCTTGTAGATATGACTGGATTTGCACCAGATCTAATTGGATCTTCCCCAGATCTGACCGGATTAAGCATCCCTAGCGGAGTCACCAATTTTGTCATCAGGAATTCTGAATCAGTGTGGACACTGTTTGTTCCTCTACACTGTAAGTCACAAGCACATAACAAAAAGACACAACAACATATCCTTTCCTTAAACAATCGAATTAAATGACATGAAACACAATATACCTCAATCTTAGACATCCTGATCTTTTCTCCAAAATACCTTGCAATGGTTCAATACCTGCAAAACAGATCAAAAGACAAACAAACAAGATGAGAGAATCATGATAAATTGATTATTTATATTAGTGATCAAGGAGTCTGATAATATCTAATTAAAACTCAATACATCAAATATAGGAAAGGGGAATGTCTTTGTATTAATTATGAAAAAGATAGAAGTACAACAAAAAATCCTTGATGTTGATGGCTTCGATCTCTATGAGAACATCTACAATCCTCTATGACTATAAATATCTCTCCACACACAACCTAGCTCTACTTTGCCTCTAACTCAAAATTCAATCCAATAGCATAAGGGTACTTTTCTTGGCCTCTCTCACTCACATCATGAAGGCTTCATTTATAGGCCCAAAACCATGAGATTGACTTGGGGAATGGATAGAATGTGATCCCTATAGATGAGGGAAGCGAATGCCACCTCTCCCAAGCATGTAGGAATTGACTGCACGAGGGATTCCACATGGAAGCTTCCAGAACCTTCTTTTTTCCTATTTTTCGACCATCGATGCTCTTGGTAAAAAGGACATGTGTGCCGACCTAGGGTTTTATCAAAGGAAAAGGGAAACGACACTTTTTACTCCACGATGAGAGGCACCATCGACGCTCTGTGTAAAAAGGGGATAGGCACCATCCCTTCAAGATATGGAAAAAAGACATCCAAGGTATCTCAGGTCAGGTTTCTCAGAAGGCAAATGATCAATTTGGAACTTACAGAAAGGCTGATGGGCAGTGTGGAATTTTGAGATGCAACATGAAAGCTGTTACTTGGAGGAGGGTTGGAAACTGAAGGTTTGTTAGATGGAACATCATCAGTTTTCTTTTCCAAAGGAGGGTCTTAACTTTGGGATCGAGTGTTAAGGTGAATCATTTCACTTGAGATCATTTTGAGTTCATCGATGGAAGATGAAGAAGGCCCATGCAAGGATTGATGATCAATCAATTGCTGTTGGGTGGAGAAAGGGTTTGTAAGAACTGTCAGGGTGGGTGAGTTTTTAAAAATTTTTCTATCTTCCTCTCGATGATGACACTCTTTAGTAAAGTGATCACCTCCACAAACCAGGAAGGGAAACTTTGTCTTTCTCTTATTCTTAGAATCCACATCAGGGTTTTGTGTTTTACCTTCCTGTTGGTTATTGAATTTATTAGATTTATTTTTACCTTTATTCTTTCCTCTTGAATATTCAACGGATTGAATCGCATTTACTTCAGTGGAAACAATAGGAGGGGATGTAGTTTTGGGTGGTGGAACAAGTTGAATAGCTGGTGCGACAGGTTTATTTTTCTTTTTTGTGGATTTTATCATCAATTATGTTTGAACTGAACCAAGAACTCCATCAGTGGGTGGTTTTGTTATAGGTCTTGAGGGGTATGATGCAGGATGAGGAGTGTGAGGGATTAAGTCATACAAAGTGCCTTACTGGGAATACACCAAGTCTAGGTACTGAGCGTGACTAATGGCCTTCTACTCTGTAACAACACCTCCCATGGATACATACCTAGCAATGGGGGGAAGTAAAGTTTTTGTAAACCAATCATCCAGTAACTGATCAGGAATGAGATCCTTAATCAACCTACGTCTTCGTCTCCATTCATGTATATGATCAGAGATATGGGTGGAAGTAGTTTGGCGAAGCAAGGTTAATAGGTCTGTACCTGTCTCATACTGAATTGGTAACTCAAAATGGGTTAAAATTCCATTGCTAAGGTATTAAAGTCCTAGAAGGAATGTCAGGTTAGCTCGATATACCATTTCATAGCTACTCCGGTGAGGGTTCTGTAAAAAAAATACAAATGGATTGAACCATCCATCAGAGAATTTGATGAGCACCAAAGATGAAAAGTCATCACATGGTTTTTGGGATCCTCACCACATTTACCATTGAATTTAGGTATGTATGAGGGTAAATTAACCATGATTTCAAGCCATGAGGGACCATGGTGTATCGAATCGTTGATCAATATGGAAAAATATGGCAGATCTAACGTAGCTAGAAATGGAAATTGTTGATTAGGTTGAGGATATTGGTAATAATGGTATGGAATTTGCAGACTAGTAGGACCATAAGCAGATTGATAAATGGGCATAGATGATATCCCCGTGACTAGTTTTTCAGGTGGTTGATTTTTGAAAGATCCACTAGAATATCTGCCAGGTGGTGGGCCACCCAGGGTAGGTCGGCCTCCATGGGGTGCTGGTGGTCCTATAGGTGGTGGTCCTCTAGATGGTCCACCAGGTCCTCCAGGTCCTCTAGGCGGTCCTCTAGGAGGAGGGCCTTCAGGTGGACCTCCAAAACCTCCAGCAGTGTTTACAAAAGGTCCCCCATAGGATGGAATATTATACCATAAGCATTCTTTGGTTAAGGTACTCCAGGATAAACAACCCATAGTGGGGGGGTGATGGTTGATAAAATTGGTGAATCGTAGGTGGTTGATTCCCAGGGTAAGTATATCCCCAAGAAATAAGACTAAGGACTGGTTGGACCCATGAAGGTCCTCCCTGGATGAAAGAGGGTACAAATATGTTGGTATTAGGAGGAGTATCTACTGCTAATGGTCCCATTAGAAGGTTCTTCCCAATACTAGAAATGGTTCCCCCGATAGGTAAAGAAACTTGAGCTGGGGAATTCCCCCCAGGCATAGAAAATATCAAGGAAATGGATACCGATGGATATTTTTGACTATGTGAGATGGGGGTGGAGGGTTGACCTTGATCTTGAGTAACCATGTTTTGGGCCGGTGAACATGAAACATGAGATACTTGATATAACAAAAGGGCATGATATCTAGGTGGGGTTGTTCTTGAAAGGCGGGGAAGAGGAGAAAAACTTCTCCTTCTTAAATTTTCTCCTATATTACGTAAATGCTTGATATATTTCTACATTCGACGGAGCGTCTTTAAGGGCTTTCCTTATAAGGGTAAGTACAAAGGGCTCTGGTTAAGTTGCAATAGTCCGATATTCAGAAATGGATTTCCCTATAGAAGTTCTCCAGAAAGGATCATTTGGACCAAATTTTGTCCCTACAATGTGATCTGATGGGTGATTGAATACCCAATTTGATGAACCAGGTTGACCTTCCGTTGGAAAATGAAAGGTTGTATCAGCCGTAGGAGGCTGTTGGACCAAGGGATTCTCACAAGTAGAGAATTATTCCATAGTTTCAGTAAATGGAACACCTTCTACATGAGAATCAACATAAGTTGGTTGGTCCATGGTTTCACCTTCGTTTTCTTCCAAGGCAGGAGCAGAGTCAGGTGGTAACCCCTGCAACCTATGATAACGCCTCACAGGTAAATCAGCTAGGGTGTTGGCTGAGGCTTTCTACTCTAGATTTATGGACAAAGAAGAAAATACCCACAAACAAACCTATGCAAGCTAAGGCCACAAGAAAAATTAAATAACAAGATGGGATTATGATAGCCGGTTCGTCACTAGGTTTGCCATGTTGTCACAACTCGCAATATACCGCAGGGACCAACAGTAAAACATGACAAGGAGGATTAGGACCGTACCCTTTCCTAAATACTTGACTACCTAGAAGACACGTGCATAGTAGCTCCCCGAGTGCTGTTCTCGGTGTATTTCTCCAAAAATATGACCAAACGAATTTTCTCAATTGGTTAAGGTATCCTAGAGGGGTCTCCCGATATTCTCAAGGTATATGGGAGCTCAAATCCGTATTAGTGCTGTATAATTACACAACTGTACGAAAGGGGCCTTTCGATATATGATCGAGTACATGAAGTACCTCTCTATATACCTAAATGGTATGTGAAAGGTCATTGGATATACCAATGGTACGTGGAAGAACCACACAGTCCCTGGGATGCAGTGCAGGCATAAAGCGACAACTCCTATGTTTTAAGACGCCAGAACATGTCTGTATCCTATCATTGAAATTACTAATTTTTTTAAACCTAATATACCATTGATTTTATCTTGATTGTTAGTGAACGTTTGTGAAGTATATATTAATATGAAAATTTAAAATCTATATGTCATGCAAGTCTTTTTCTTTGATGAAAGCTAACTAGAGTAGGGGAGAAATATTTCTCTTTCAAGAACAAGATGCCATGCTACTTTCAATAAGTCAAACTTCAATGTCTATGACAACTTTTCAAACAAACAATATTTTCACCATTAAGACTATCTAATCTCTCCAAGGATAAAGGAAGGAGAGCCTCTAATGTCTATTAAAAACTAAACTTTATCAATCAAACTAATAAATATCTACTTGCCTAAGCACACATGCAAACCAAGAATAAACTTTTCCTAAGCACTCATAAAGAGATATTTCCCTAAGTACTCATGAAAACAAAATGAGCTAGCTAACTTCTTTTGTATTTTTTAATATGATTTTGAAAAAGAAAGAACATGAAACAACTGAAATGAACTAATTTCAAAGAGGCTACAAATTGTCTTTTTTCACCAAAATCTTTTCAGAGAAATGGATAAGCAAGTCATGCATCCAAAACTGTAAATCATACATAATTCATTTTCTATACAAATTCCTTATTGATGAAAAATATTAAATATGAAATCAAAAGGTGAGATCAGGCTACCAAACTCTCAGATCCAGCAAGAAAACACTAAGCAAATTGCACAACAAACTTCAGAGAAGAAAAAAAATGTGAAAATACATGCTCTAAGGCAGTGATGAACTTACCTTGGTGCACAGTGTATGATTGCACCAGAGTGCCAGCAGGTGGACGACGCACTGTGTTCATTGAGTAGAGGCTCTAGCAATGCTTTGTGTCATATGGATGAAGGTGCCAGTGGCACTTAGTGCTAGGGTACAGTAGGCACCAGAGAGGGACGACGCTCTATCAAATCTACCCAGGTAGACCACCAGATTCACAAATGGAAAAAGACCAATCACCTGTAAAGATATCAAAAGGAATGAGATGGACTGATACAGAAGTAAAGAAAACTTCAAACATAGGGAAATTGATGAAAACATAAGGTGGATCACTCACCTTAATAATCCAAGTGAGTTAATAAAGAGAATGAAAATTTTGCAAGTGAGAATCTTACCAAAGGTTATAGATCTAACTGGATCTACTTCAGATATAACTAGATCTACTCCAGATATGACTAGATCTTCCCTAGATCCATCTGGATCAAGCTATCCCTAGTATGGTCACCAATTTTGTTTGTAGGAATTATGCAATTGGTGCGGACACCGCTTGTTCCTCTATCCTGTATGGTACAAGTATAGAACAAAACAACACAATAGTATATCCTTTCCTTAGATGGTTAATCTACTTTAATAAAATCACTCTTATACCTTAGATATGGAAGCTTTAGTATTCACTCCACTTCTCTCCATGCGATCTACAATACCTCCAAAGAAGCAGTAGGAAACAATTCAACAGGATAAGAGTAACCAAATAGTTTAACAATCCATACTAGTGATCAAGGAATCTGATAATAATTGACTGATATTAACACAAATCAAATATGGGAAAGGGGAACACTTTTGTATTAATCAAATAAGAAGGTAAAGCTACAACCAAAGCCTTGATGTTGTTAGCTTTGTCTTCCACTATGGTCTTACACCAAAATTACAACACTCCACACTCACACAAATCTCTTTGCACACAAACTCACTCTACTTTGCCTCAATACCATACTTCAATCCAACAACATAAGGATGCTCTTCTTGGTCCCCCCCTCACATAGTCCATTAAGGATTATTTTATAGGCCAATTAAGGCTCATATGAAATGAGATTCTTTAGGAAAGGGATAGGGGATGATCCCTATGGGTGAGGAGGTCGAATGCCACCCCTCTCTAGCTGATAGGAACCACCTCCATTAGTGATTGCATATGGAAGCTTCTTGAAACTTCCTTTTTTCCCATTTTAGCTCTGTCGGTGATTTTTGCATAGAGGGTAGAGGCCCCGATACTTGTCATGAATAGGGTAAAGGCGTTTTCCGCACTTGATTTCAATGGGACACAAGCACCGACGCTCTGTCATAAGGGAGAAAGTGCGCCAACCTACTCAAGAGTGGAAAAAACATCCAAAATAATCCTTGGCCAAGTGCTTTGAAGGGTGCTAAGGCATCAATGGATATTTTAGGTGCAACAATTTTTCAACTGTGTTTGTACCCCAATTTTACTCTACACTCGTCCCAACTGGGGGGTGTGGGGGAGAAGCCCTCGAAAGAAATTTTTTGGGATGTTTGTTGGCCAATAGTTTTGGGACCCATGGTATTGGGTGACCCGTAGTATTTTCCCATTGTAATTCCCCTATAAAAGGAAATCATTGTAATATGACTGTGTATTGTATTGTAGCATTGTAAAATAATCTCTGTGATTGTGTGAGAGAGATTGTGAGAGAGAAGAGGAAGTACATCGGGGTTCTTGTAGGTTGTATCCCTTCATTTTGTTGGATGGTATAATAATAAAGGACTCACAATCTCTGTGTGGACATATCCCATCTTGGGTGAACCACTCTCTATATGTGTCTCTCTTGTAATGTGTTTTATATTTTCATCTTGTTTAATTTTTATTTCTCTGCTATCCTATTTTTCTAACATCCACTTGGATATTTTGGTTTGAGTGTCTTTCCATTCCCTAGTTGGATGAGGAGGATCATGTTTGTGTTTCCTTCTTTCATGCTTGGGGATCTCTTTGATGTATCCTCTTATTGTTAGCAACATGGTCATCCTTATTTGTTGGATGATTCCTACCTTTCTTGTGGTTGGATATTGGATTTTCACCCTTGTCTCTTGATATTCATTGATGTAATATTTGGTTCTTGTGTGCATTGGGAACATAAGAACCTTCCTATGAGTTTTGGGAGACTTATGTGTATTCAGCCTCACCATGAGGTGATGTATGTTGAGATGGATAATCTCTCTTTGATTCATCCCTATATTATTGTGCTGCATTCTTTTTGGGAGAGTTGTATAGACCCCTTGTTTTGCATTGGGAGTGACAAACTTACGTGGTGTTGTGAATTTTCAATTTTTGATGATGATGTATATTTAATTTTTATTTTGGAGTTTAGGGCCATGCACAATAGATGATGGTATCCCGGTATTCCTTGGGATTACAATTTTCATCATTGACACTACCACTTGGAGATGCCTAGCTGAGACAGTGGGATCCAAGGATACTTTCGTTATTATTGCAACATATACATCCATTGTTATTTGATGTCACTTTTATTCATGTATGTAATTCTTTGGGCCACCTAAAGGATTAGTGTTCTTTTGGCTCCTTACTTGATGGGAGAGTTCCTTCATCCATTGTTTGGGTGAAAGACCACATGGAAATATTACTTGAAACCTCTCACACCTCCTTGGAGCAGCATTATAGGACATGATGGGACCCTCACCTATGTCATTTGAGTAGATCCAATTGGTTACTTGGTTCTTGTGTACATTTGGCACATGATGGTCTGCTTACTTGAATGAGAAACATTGATACTCATGTCTATTTTTGTGATGGCACATTGTTGTATCTCCATATGTTTCATGATGATCTTGTTGTATTCCATGATGACATATATTTATATCATGATGTATGGGAGAATGCATAGTATAACTGGGGATCCTATAATCTCTTCCCATGATGTATTTCTTTGTATCACTATCTTTGATGATGTGTATTGGGGATTATTTTGCATCCCACACTTTATATATTTGCTTGTATTAGGACTACTCATTTATAAAGTGTGCAAGCTTTGGGATCCATCACATACTTGATTGTTTTGCTTCTGATGACTTTGAAAACTGGGAGATTGCACCAATAGTGGGACCCTGGTATCTTCAAGCATTATATTCAGCTCACTTTGAGCATTTTTCAGGTCATTGGCTTGATGAATCAATCCTCTTTTCATGAGTTCATCCTTGCAGCAGACAGTGGTAGTTTCCTACATGGGAAACACATTTTTGGGTGGACCTATGTTCTTATTTTAGGGTGTACTATGAGATTCCATGTGGGTCTTATGCATTACATGAGAGGATGTATTTAGCACTCTGCATCTGAGGATCACTTGGAATATTGGTATATGTACTTAGTTTCACACTGAGTGCATGATATGATGATGGTGCATATGGATCTATTCTTTGGGAAGATGTCTCAAAGTATAGTTGGGTACTTCAAAGATGCAATTCTGGGCACAATTATAGGTTCTAATGGTGGTGCCTTGTCTCATCACTAAGGTTGTTTCCTTAAATTATTGATGATGATGTCTTCATATCAGTTTGTTTGCAGGAGCATGCATTGGTTGCATGCACATATTCATTTCCATGTAGAGAACCATGACCATATGCGATTCAATTGTGGTTCATAGAGTTGGATGGAGTTTGGTTTGGAATTTATTCCATGTTTTCATTGCTTGAGGACAAGCAATCTTAGGAGGGGAGGATTGTCGTGTCCCCAATTTTTGCGTAAGGATCATATGATAAAATTGGCTAGGGAAAAATAACTAAGTGGTGGCTTAAGTTAATATTTCCTAAGGAAAAATTACCCAAGTCCAAAAAAATAAAATAATAATTGGATAATAAGACACACGAAGAAAATAATATTCCCAATACGAGTTATAGGAGAAATAAGGGTGAAATTGGGAATAATTAATCATTTGGTATTTGCACAAGTAAAATTAATTAAAATTTCAAATAATATTTATTTGTGCAATTGAATAAGTCAAATTATTCCCAATATGTCAATAAAATATGTGGACAAACTTTGTGGAGAAATTGAAGATAAGGCAAAATATTGAATATTTTCACTAGTCAAGTTAGTGGGGTTCCCTTCAAAGGGGAAATGTGGTATTAGGAAAATTACACCACTTTTGGAGCATTAATGACAATCACATGGTATATTGGGACCTTGTCCACACTCCTACAAAAGGAAATTTGAATTGGAATCTCCTAGCAAAAGTTATTGAAGAAGAGGGCCAAACCAGTTTGATAAAATCCATGTCCAGACATGAACATAGAAAAAGGAAAATTTGGGTCAAAGGAGGTTTTATTTTATTTTATTTTTATTTCATGTAGGTGTATTCGGGTTCGAGGTTCATCATGGTGCCAATGTATTGAGTAGAGGGATTTGGTCCATTAATCTCTTTTATCTATTCTCTCTCTCCTACTTTATATTATATGTTTTGCTATGATTGATGCTCTTAGCACATACCTATTGATGTACACAAACCATTCTAGACCTTCTAATAATAATAATATCAATTTGGTTCCTCTTTTTTCTCTTTATTTCCCATTGTGTCCAAAAGCTAGTAAAAGGATATAAACTGCATATGCTGGTGTATCCAGGTAGCTTTGGAGTAGAATTTAATGATATATGATTTCAAAACATAAATGATCCCAAAAATTTGTGTAGTGGATTCTCTAGCTAATTAATCTCTAAGTGTTCTATTCCATCTCTCTCTATTTTAATGTGCCCAATCTCATGTCTAAAATTGCTAATTCTTGGAAATAATATGATAAGTGTGTTTACATACCCTTGCATAATGCTTGCATATGATTATTGACATTTGTATTTATCTGTACAAATAAATATTACATAAAATCATAATACTCTTGTGCCATTTGGAAGGCGAGAAACAAACTCTCTCTCCTCACCCTTGTTACCCTATCTCACTCCCAAATCACCCAAACTCACCCCTATCACTTACTAAGAATTCCTATACCTTTAAATAGTCCAAATAATTTCATAACCTACATAAAAACCCATACCATCCTTCTTATCCTTCCCCTTTTCTTGTTTCTTCCATATCCTTTCTCTTTCACTAGCCAAATATGACTAGGTTTTGAATTTTGATAAAAAAGTGACTTCTACTCATACAATTGCAAATATAAGACCATATATGGAAACTAGAAAGAAAATTAGTCTATATGAAACCTTGATATCTGAAATGTGGGCCTGTTTGACCTTGTTAAAATCGGGTTGATGACAAGGAAACTGCGTAATCCAAAACTGCGTAATCCAAAACTGCTAAATTCCACTCCCGAATTCCTAAATAGAAAAGCAGACCTCTAATTTTTTTTTGCATACATTCATGTCACATAGTATGAAATTCCAGATGACAAACCCCTTCCATAACCATTCCCTATCTTCAAGAGTCTCCTACACTTTTGAAACCCCATTTCTAGCCTCTCATTTGCTCCTTTAAGTTAGGGTGTCTTCCTTGCAAAGCAGAAGTGGACCATAATCCCAATGAAAATTATATCAGAACTATAGTAGATACAAAATATATTATCTCATATATTTTTAATTGGTGTTTAAGGCCATCCTTGGTTTGGAACATCACACATTCACACATAATACACAAATATTTACCCTAGAAACCTTTATTCAGGAAACCAACAAAACTTAGAGTTGCACCTCTCACTTTCTCATTCTGATTATTAACAACTCATAAGACAATATGTAGGTATTCTAGAACATCCAAAACCCTAATCCATTAACACAAATTATAAATAGAACTCAATCCCTTAACCAATATTAAATTACATATTTTTAGAAAAAACCCAAAATAGCCCAAAAATAGCACGACCACAGTAATATAGATGACAAACCACCCCTACACATGCAGATAATAAAACACATACCCAAGATTCTCCCACTTGTTGTTTCTCTACATAAATATGGGACACGTATTGATGGGGTCCTAGGTTCAGGGAATTAATGCCCATAGATTCTCTTCACCAACAAAATTGCTCAATACTGATAGAATTTGTCATTAAGTCTACAACCTTCTTCAAGGTATCAATCGTTTATAGAAACACCCTCTTGTATTCAACCTTATCTCTCACAAAGTGATATTTCACATCAATATTCTTTGTTTGAAAATGATATGTAGGGTTCTTTGCTAATAAGATTGCACTTTTCCTGTTGAAATCTAACCTTATAGCTTTCTGTACAAACCCAATACCTGAACACAATATCTATAACCATACAACTTCTTTGCTTGCATGAGTGGATTCCATGTATTCAACTTTTGTAGTTGAGAGTGAAACTACAACCTGTTTCTTGCTCATCCAACTGATAGCTCCTCCAAATAGGTTAAACACATACCCACTTGTAGATATTCTGTGATCATACCCACTTGTAGATATTCTATGCTCATACCCACTTGTATATATTCCGTGTTCAAGATCTCCATCCTAGTCTACATCAACAAATCTATGAACATATATTACTTTGTGTGATTTAGGTATTCCTTGGTAGTATATTGAATAACCTATGGTGCCACACAAATATCTAAATGCCCTCTTTACAACTATCCAATTCTCCTTCCTTGGTTTTGACATATATTTGCTCAAAACTCCCACTACATGAGCAATGTCCCGTATGGTACAAATCATTGCATACATCAAACTACCAACCACACTATCATATGGAACTCATGACATATATTCTTCCTCTTCCCACATATCGGGACACTGATCTACATATAAATTTACATCTATAGGAATATGGACCTTGAATAGATTACTTTACTGCATCTTAAATCTCTATAGTATCATCTCAAAATATTTTCTCTGATTCAACCAGATTTTCATGTTAGCACAATGTCTTTTAAGCTCCATTCCGAGTATGAATTTTGCAACATTGATATCCTTCATGTCAAATTTGGAGGATAACTGTGACTTCACCTCCTTTATGACATCTTTGATGTTTCCGATCAATGACATGTCATCAACATATAGTACTATATTGATGAAGTGATCACAAAACTGTTTGGAGTATACTTAGTGATCAATATTACTTCTCACAAACCCCAATCCAAGGATGTATGTGTCAAAATTTTATCACCACATCCTTGAATATTGCTTTAGACAATAATGGGACTTATTTAGCTTACATACTAGCTCTTTCCTTCCCATTACTGTAAACCCTTATGGTTGTTTCATGTATATTTCTTCTTCAATATCCCCATGTAAGAATGTTGTAGTGACATCCATCTACTCTAATTCCAGATAAAAAACAACAACACTATCAAGAATCAATTTAATATAATTTAATTTGGAAACTGGAGAAAATGTTTCACAATTTTTTTCCCTCTACCTGGGAATATCCCTTTGCTACTAAGTGGGCTTTGTACTTCTCCACTTTAACTTTTGCATTCAAGCTATTCTTAAACAACCATTTGTTACTAATGTATTTTCTTCCATTTCGTAAATCAATTAGATCCCAAGCTTCATTTTTGTCCAAGGAATCCATCTCTTCAAACATGGACTTCTTTTAGAGTTTGTTATCCATTGAATCAATAAATTTCTTCACATTTATAGGATCATCATCAATAATAGATAAAGAAAAACTAGACCGGAAATAAGGAGGGGAATGCCTTTATGGTTTCCTTTTTTCTTGAGATGATATCCTCAAAACTGGGGTATGAGGTTCTATTTCTTCTAACTCAACTTCTTCCATTGAGTCAGATTCTTCATCTTCTAACTCAAATTCTATTTTCTCTAGTTCCTTTTCCATTGGAGTCACTTCCTATTGGGAAATATATTTGGCCTCTCTAAAAACAATCTTCTTAGTTACATGATTCCAAAGCTTAAAATATTTCACACCAACTTTATAACTGATAAAGATACATTTTTAGCTTTATTATCCTTTATTATCCAACTACTCCTTTTCTCCTTTGGGACATGTACATAAGCATCAAAACCAAAAACTTTTAGATGTTTCATAAAGGTTTTCTTACCAGTCCATATCTCATGTGGAGTTTTTTCAAACAACAATGTGGATGATTGATTTCCCAAGTAACATGCACTATCTATTGCCTTTGGCCATAATTATTGTCCTATGTAAACCTTGTTGAGCACGCTCCTTTCCTTTTCCATCAACGTCCTATTCATTCTTTCAGAAACTCCATTATGTTGAGGTGTAGTATTTGTATTACTATACTGCACTTTTTACATAATTCCTCAAATGATTTCTTGTATAACTCCCCACCATTATTTGTCCTCAACACTTTTATTTTTATTTTTATGTCTAATTCTCTACAAGAGCCTTGACTTATTTAAATTAGAAAATATTTTAGATTTATTTTGAAGGAAATAAATCCATGCATTCCTTGAGAAATAATCTATAAATGAAACATAATACATAGATATACCTAATCATGGAACATGCAAAGGTACAAACACAACAAACACATCACTATGTATTAAATCTAAAATCCCCTTTGCTCTTGTACCACTAGATGCAAATATTATTCGATTATGTTTTCCATATATGCAATGTTCACATAAATAAAAATATAGTGTGCAATCAAACATACCTTCAACCATAACTTTTCCTTGTAATGGTTGAAGAGAATTTTCTTTGACATTCCCCAATATTTGATGCCATAGCATCGTCTTTCCTCCAGACATAATAAGGGTTATGTATTCTTTATATCCTCCCTCATGAAAAACAAAATTGTTGCACTAATCAATGATGGTGTTTCCCAATAGTTTGTATGGAGTTCCATTCTGAACTCCTCTCATCACACCATTGATCCTTGAACCATTTTGCAAGTATCTTTTCCAAACATAGTCTTTACACCTCCATCATTAATATTTTTGATGGATATCAAGTTTCTTGCTAGATTGGAATGTGTAGTACTCTAGGGAGAGTTATAATCCTTCCATCCTTGAGCATGTTCAATTATATTGGTTGCTGAACTATCTCCCAGAAACACATCTTCTCCATTGCACTTTTTATATTCACAAAACCACTCCCTATGAGGAGTCATATGAAATGAATCAATTGAGTAATCAACCATACACCATGATAAGAATGAGTAATTGTGGAATATAGGTACACATACCCTCCTTCTAAGAAGGTATTTGCATTTATGGAAGGGGTATCATTGGATCCCTTCACTTTCTCAACATTCTTATATCTACAATATTTTTTATAGTGCCCAACTTTACCACATTTCTAAGACTTCCTCAAATATTTTACTAGGAATTTATATCTACCCTTAGATTTAGATATCCCCCTAGATCCCTTATTTTTATTTATCTCATGGGGAATACCTCTCATAGAGAATGCATCCATGGTATGGTTATCCATGGATTTTCGCCTCACATCTTTGAATAGCATGGATGCTACTATTTCATCAAATTTAAAGTTTAACTTACTAACACTGCCTATTGCTACAATAAAATTATCCCAAGAATTTGGAAACAAATAAAATAATGAAATACATTCTTGTTCAGCCATTGAAATACCAACAGAGGTTATTTGACTTACCAAAGGATTACAGACATTCATATGCTCTATCAATGTATCGTTATCATCCATTATGAGGTGATACAGTTTCTTTTACAGAAAAATATTGTTTACCATGGATTTTGATTGATACAAAATACCCATCTTATTCTAAATATTTAGTGTATTATATTCTCCAAACACACTCAATAAAACAAAGTTTGATAAGCACAGTCGAATTCTACTCCTCTCCATTTTTTTAAATTTATCCCAATCTTCTTTTTCCGATCCAATGGGTTGTGTACCTAGATCCACAAAAATCCATTGTTCCCAATATACAAGAACATCCTCCATTGTGAGATTCCATAGCTCAAATTTTTGTCTATTGAATTTCTCAATATTGATTCTTGAATTGATCACCATTCTCTTTCATTGCCCAATTCACCATTGCAAAGCTCCCACTGAACCTAGGTTTCTCACAGACCCAAGACATATCAACTGCATCAAATCCGCAACGACAAAGGCATCCCCATTAATTCAATAATCGATCTCTGATACCACATGTAAGTTTTTAACCCATGTAGAGAAGAAAATCATACATATTCTTTTAAGAAAAATAGAGATTACACCACAACAGTTACACACAATAAATAAAGATTTACCCTGGAAACCCTTAATCGAGAAAAAACAACAAAACTTAGAGATGAACCTATCACTTTCTCATTCTGATTATTAACCACTCACAATACAATATGTAGGTATTCTGCATCATCCAAAACCCTAATTCGTTTACTCGGACTAGAAATAGACCCCAATCCCTTAATTGAGATTAAATTACATATTTAAAAAAATTGAAAAAATAGCCCAAATATAGCACATATGCAATCATATAGAAAACAAATCCCACACACATATGCAAATAATATAAAACATACCCAACACACATGACCAAACAATTTCAGCCATAGATCGTACCCCCTACCACAACTCTGTAATATATTTGCAATATAAGAAATCTACATGAGCTCCATAATCCTTACCCAATATAATTAATAGTATTAGGTTTCACATATTTGTGAACGTGTATGTCACATAATCATGATGAAGATACAATTGGCCTTGATATGATATAAGGGTAATCTTAAATATTTTTTTCTAGTCAACATTAGCCTCAGTCCCATGAAGAAAATCACCTTGAATCCCATTAAAAATATATGCATAGACCAACCCGTTGGAAGAATTATTACCATAACAACACCATTGTCACTACTTATGCATATATACTCCAACTTGTCCACCTCTACTTTCAGACCATTATCATTGAAATAAATACATTTACTATTTCTCTAAATCCTCTTAATGGCCACTAATTGACCACTTCTCAATGTGGCCTCATGATTTTTGTTTTTCCCATTAATATTATTTTCCTCTAAGCAATCTAGAATCTCATTGTTAACAATCAAATTAACACCACTAAACGGTGAATTACAGAAGCACAATTTACTGCTCACTTGCAACATGAAGATATAAATAAAGCATAGTAAGAGTCACGATTTCTCAATCTAACCATCACTTTCACAAATGAAAGATGTGAGTGAAGAAACATGTAGCCTAAATGGGGCAAGATTTAGTGATTGAGTTTCCCACCAAAAGGTAAGATCCATTCTCAACTAGATAACAATGGAAAGAAATGAATGGCATATGTATTAATTGTGTATGAAATCCCGAATTAATCATGCTAATGTTTAAAAAACTATGGAAAAGTGGGTTTTTAAGGAAATAAATAAAAGTGATAAATTAGGATTCTATCCCACATTGCAGTTTTGCTCCTGAACACCCAAATTCTACAACTATAAAATGAAGCATTTAGGGTGAAGTAAAACACACATGAATAGATCAAAGTTATGATGAAGGATCAATGAAAGGAAATATTTTGATTCAAATGATTTTGGTGATCAAGGGATTGTAAGGTGAACGAGTGGATAGAAACAAAGGAGGAAGAAAACATCTTCAATGGAAGGATTGCAAGTACCCTCTTTGAATTAATATGAATGAATTCAATTCCCCCCCCATTTGTTTTTATAATTAGTTGGTAGGGACCTAGATATATCTTTCAATTCCTAAAGTTTGTTAGTAGAAGGTTAGGAGAATGCATTGTAGATAAATTTTAAGGTTTAATGAAGATCTAAGGAGTTGCAAAGATTATCTAGAAAATAACTTCATCAACTAAGACGTTGCAAGAGGTAATCCTCATTCTTCATTCCCTAACTCAAACTCCGTGGAAATGATGCTTAAGATCTTAGGACAATTGTAATAATTATTTCACACTGATGTCAAATGGACCTAAAAAATCCATAGCAATAGGAGTATGATATTTAGCTTCTATTGTAGAAAACCCACCTAACATATTGGTGACCATACTGGGGAATATGACAAATCTTTTAGGATTTCCTTCCCTTAATTTTGGATTTCTTTCCATTATATTCTTTAAAATATTACTATATATCTATAGAGATCTCATGTAGGGGAATATTAGGTAATGTTTTGTGAATTTAGAGGTGTTTGAGTCAATTTCTTGCATGGATTTCCCTTTTCTTGAAGTAGAGTCACATTTATCTGCCTAACATAAGCAACTTGACCCCTTAGTTGTTGATTTTGGCCCTAAATGTGGGATTGAGTAATTTATTTTAGCCCTATAAGTGGCTACACCTTAGAAGTGGCATTTATTGCTCATTTTTTTGAATTTTTTCCATTTGTTTGTTATATTTGAATGTTAGAAGGTCATATTTAGCATTTAGATCTCTAATTTCACCTCCCATGACAAAATTTGTCTGATTTCACAAAGATTTAAAGAATTAGTTTACTAATTTGCAACTTTGTTTCAAAAACTTAACAATCATATATCACTATTTTGCACAGGATTTAGGTCCATAATTTGTTAACAAACTTGAATTTGTAGACCTATAACACACATTAGATCATTGCTAGGATCAAACAAAACCATTATTGGAAAATTTTGAAATAATTCACTTGAAAAACCTTCCAGACAAAAGAAAATTATTTAACAAGTAGGTGAATTACTAATTTTTTAAATCGTTGTTACTATTCATAATTAAAGAGATTTTTTGTTTTCATCTTCAAGTTTCTTGTGATAAGTTTTGTTTGAGCCCTATGTATCCTCTTTACTTGTGCTTTTGATAGATCTTGCATATGAGAAACATGCCAATATCAAGTGTAAACAAATTTGAGTCTTAAGAGCCATATCCGAACTCTGTGTATCCTCTATGCTTACACCTTCAAGTGATCTTACACATGGGAAAATTCGATCTCAAGTGTAATACATTTGAATTTTAGAAGCATATCTAAGACTTGCGTATCCTCAATTCTTGCGCTTTCAAGCGATCTTGCATACTAGAAAAAGGGATCTCAATTGTAAATGTTTTAAGTTTTAGAATTGTTTATTAGCCCCGTGCATCCTATGTGCTTCCGTCTCATGCGATCTTACACATGAGAAAAAAAGATCTCAAGTGTAAATATTTGAATTAATTTTGTTTGAGACAATTTTCATTTTAAGGCCTTTTAAAGAATTGAAGAAATTTACTTAACAAACTAGGTGAATTTCTCACAAGGGATTCATAAAAAAATATTTAGTTAATCATAATTAAAATGAACTAATTGCTTAAAAATTCAAAATTCTTTCAAATTTTTGCATTACTTCTCCAACCATTGATTAGTTTAGTTGACTTGGAAGATCGATTTCAACATATGAAGAGATAATTGTGTACATTGTAAAATAAAAATAGAATCATGCTTCCAAGTTTCACACCAATTTCAAATCTTCTTGGAACAAAATACCATTTTTTATTAAGAAACCTCCATTCCCAATTAGTAAATTTGAATTAATTTGAACGTATTACACGTTTGATCTCAACCTCTTGAACCTATGATACAATTTTGGAAACATGTTGGAAAGTTAAATATAGTAAAGTATCCTTTAAAAATTTTGTTTTCAATTTGTAATAATGATTTGGTTTCGAAAGAATTGCAATTTTCATGTCTAAAAGATAATCAAACACACTCTTACCTTTCTATTAATTTAGGATTTCAATGAAACAAAAGATAGATATTAGTGATCATTTGTGCATTGGTTGGTTCACAATATTGAGTCACATAAACACCATTAGTTTAATCGTCATACCTTTGAAACTAAGAAAATTACCCTAAAAATCAAAGCTTTAATCTAAAAATAATCAATATTTTATTTTGATATATCACCAACAAGATTAATCCAGGGTATTGGATTAGGAATGAAGAGTTAGCATCTCCAAGGACACACAATTTTGAAACTAGGAACCACTAAAGAGTAAAAATCCATTAGTAGTTAAGAGCACTTGTCGAGAAAGAACTTATAAAACATGTGTCGAGAACGAGGTCAAGATAAATAAGTAAGGGTGGTACCCCCCCTTTTTCTTGTTTGTGGGATATAAGAACACTACACCCTTAAAAATGTATCAGAAATATAATTATTTCAAGGGCCATGAGGTAGGTATTTGAATTCCTTAAAATTGTGGATTAAAATGCTGGTATGTGAAAATGGGATCATGAGGATGGACTTAGACAGGTAGAGTGATTGTGTATGGGAGAATGGGGGTAAAACCAAGGAAGGAATGAAGAAGAATGTGTAGGGTATACTAAAACCTTTTGTGGAGAAGTAAGCGATACCGACGAACAGAGTGGTTACCTTTGGAATGGGAAGAAGTTTCGGTCAAATAAGAGGAGAAGGATTGAGACTAGGAGAGAGAGCTACAAGGTGATCAGAGGGGGAGACTACAAATCAATACCACTACTCAACGAATAATATTGTGATGAAGAGGAATAATATCGGCTTGTCTAAGAGGAAGGAAAAGATCTAGAGTTAAATCAGATTCAAGGCTGTGACATACCCATGACCTTGTGTACATCTCCTAAAATTGAGGTAAGACCTAAGAATTCATCACAGTATTTTCCTAATAATAATCAACATAGAAATTCACTTAGTACACCACCAAGTTCAGGTTATTCGATACCCTAGAGACCTAGCATGGCTAGGGACGATATGAAATTGCCTATTTTCAATGGGATTGGATCAGAGGATCCATAGCAACATTGATTTTTATGTGAAGCTGTGTGGACGATTCGACAAGTGCAAGATAAAGATGTTAAAAGAGCTTAGATGATCATGACGTTTAGAGTTCACGCCCTGGATTGGTAAATGAAGTTTTCTACTGGGAATGCACAAATGACATTAATTGAGATGAAGACATGACTAACAACGGAATTTAATAACCCTAAGTCTGAATCATAGTGTATTATAGAACTCAAGGAGATAAAGCAGTAGTCGACTGAGTCAGTATGTGATTTCGACCAAATATTCAAGACTCTGATGGCTAGGGTAAGTTTCTAGATGTTTGATGTACAAAATAATGAATAGTTTATAGCTACACTCTTGCCACATATTTGCGTACCGATAATGTAGTAAAATATTGTGTCGTAGATTGAAGGATTAGAGATTGCCATGAAATTAGAATCCTCATGAATTTGAGAGACTAATAATGCCATGTCATATATATAGTTGCAGTTAGCTAACACATTGCTTCACATACATGGCATCAAAAGGGAAGAGAAGTTAGATAAGACATATGGTTTACATGCTTGAAGTTAGAAGGTCATCATAAAGATTCATTCCCATATTTTCTTAATTTCCTTTCTTATGGTGACCCAAATCCATTTAGTACAGAAGGAATGCTATGGTACATAATTTGTCTTACAAGAGATCACTAGTCCTAAGAATTCTTGTACCTAAAGAAAATAGTGAGTACAACTGCTAGTCTTTCTTGCAATTTTTGTTGATTTATAGTACACGATGAAGATATTGTCAATCCCATTAGTTACTTCAAGAGAATAAAATCAATACATATTTAATGAAGAATAAGGAAAAAATGCAAGCCAAAAGAGCTAATGTACAATATGATTAGCCAAGGGGTGGTGGTTCTTTTAGAGGCCGTCAAAGAGGAGGAGGATTTGGTCAGGGAAGAGGTCAGCTTATCTGCTATAATTATGGAATATCAAGAAATTATGCCATATATTGTACAAATCCTACGTCAACATGTTCATATTGCAAGGCACTAGATCATACTTAGAGGATTGTCCACTGCTTATTGCTAAATGGTGAGCTAAAACTAATGCAAATCAAAACTAGGTTTATGGAACAATAACCAGAACGTCCAGAATATTACAACTAAACCTAGAGAAAACCACCTGAATTTTGTTTCCATAACGAGAGGAGGATCCACTATAGGAGTGGATGCATATAGGTACTTGCTAAGCTCTTGAATTCGACTAGCTTCCCAACGACATACACCTTTAAATGTAAAAAAGGAGAAGTAAGTATTCTTGGAATCACAACATGAGTTGTTAGACAAATGAAATGGTGCATTGACATCATGATATGAATGACGATTCAATGAAGTACATGTCTATGATATGCCACCACATATCGACCGAACCGTCGCAACGAAGACGACAAAATCGGTAAGTTCTTTAAAGGATTTCCTTAGAAGTTGCACGAAATTACTAAGAGACGAGCATGTAATACAAGAGTTATCTATTCCTATAGGAGAATTAGATGATCAAATACAAGACAAATATGTTAATCACATCAATGGGAGACAAAATATTGGATGTGAGCTTCATATGAATGCTCAGATTAGTGATTATGATATGGATTCATCATCTTGGATCTAGGATCAAACGTGAATATCCTTACTAAGTGAACATGGAAATTCATTTGATGACCTAAATTAGTATGGTCTCCCATTCAGTTACGACTGGAAAATTAATTAAAGGTCTTGCCACTGGGATGAATTCTAAGAGTTCCAATCGACATAGAAGGGATTCAAACTTATGCATATTTTGAGGTAATTGAAATAGTCGATGATACTAATCTGTATCCTACTCTGCTGGGTATAGATTGGGAAATAGAGAATCATACCATCATTTATTTCAAAAAGAACTACTTTTCTTTTGAAGACTCATAAATGAGAGTGGTTGCACCAATGGATCCATTGGAATGTTAAAGATATGTCGAACCAGTTAAAGGTGAGTATCATCCACCATGATTAGATATTATATAAAATATTTCATTTACACTATATGCCTATACCAATCCTACTACGAATGGTATGTTGGGTTGGAAAAGTGTAATATCTTGCTCATTAGATTTAGTAGAGGCATTGGAAAATTGGTAGAATAGATTACATGAAGTATCATTAAGGAAGTGTGCTAGGATTACAAAGTCATTGAACTAGGTTGGTTCAGAAGTCCATGAATTAACTAATTCTGAAAAAATACCTAACCTAGAAACATTTATAGGAGAATTTGAAAGCTGAGTACAAGAGAAATAACAATTATTGGCTCTGGATTTTGCTCTGAAAGCCACTCCAAGAATATGTTGGGATGCTCATAAAAAAATATTACAGTTTGGTTGCAATGTAGAAGTTTGCTCGAACTTTAGTTTGGTGAGGAATATCTGTATATTGGAGAGAAATGCAATGGACAGACAAATCCAATCGACTACATCAGTGCTTGCACTATGACATGGTATTTGTGACAGCAACAGGAATGGGTGCACATGTCCATCCACACCTTAGATATGATTCCAAGGAACTGATATACGTTGCTAGAGTTGCGACGCGACACTGCAGATTGGGATTATCTCGCAACGAGTTTTAAACACACTTTTGGTGATGCCAATGAGATTTCTTCTATCAATGTAGCACTACAAGTCATCAAGGATAAAATCTTTCATGATATTTTGGTATATGTGTCGAACCTGTCAAAATGTAATGCGATAGTAAAAAATATGATGCAATGCTAAAATATTTCAGGAAAACCTAAATAACATGAAGATGATCACCCCCGTGATATTCATTTCCCATAATAATAAGGAGTTAGAGTAGTATAAGGACCAATTATATCCTCTAATAATTTTTTGAAGCCACTAAAAACTAAGAAAGTACATATTAGTTCTCCTAAAATCCAAAGTTTGCAAATATTGGTGATTATTGGGATGATGAAACTATCAGGAAGATTACTGATCTACTGCATGAATTTCAAGACTTGTTCTTGAAAAAAATTATGAAATGAAAGGTGTTGTGGGTTACCTGGGAGAGATGAAGATCCCATTTAATCCATATGCAAAACCAGTGAAGCAGTGACCAAACAATTAAATCCGTGTTACAAAGAGAAAGTCAAAGAATAGATCGACATAATGTTGGATGCTGAAATTATCAAACCTATCAAAGAATCTGAGTGGATTAGTCCTATGTTTGTACTGGATAAGAAGACATGTGAAGTACATATTTGTGTCAACTTCAAAAATATTAATGACACTTTCCTACATCATCCATTTCCCACTCCTTTTACTAATGAAGTACTGGAAAGTGTCGGTGGCCAAGAGGCATATTGATTCATTGATGGGTTTTCAGGATTCCATATGATTTGGATAGAAAAAGAATATCAAAATAAGAACACATTTGTGATAGAGTGGGGTTTCTTTCAATATACGGTAATTCCCTTCGAACTCAAGAATGCACCTGCCATATTTTTTAGAATTGTTGTTGTTGTATTTAAAGAATTCATACACCACTTTTAGGAAGTATATTTCGATGATTGAACATCTATGGGATTATTAAGAATCACATCGATAGCCTCCATCTCATGCTATAAATATGTCGACAATATTAGATATCCATAAATTTAAAGAAGTGTATATTTTGTGCACCCTTTGGAATTTTGTTGGGGCATGTTGTATGAAATGAAGGAATACTTATGGATCCTGCTAAAATTTCAATCATAGTCGATCTACCACCGCCTACTTCAGTCAAGCAGTTACAGACTACATTGGGACATACTAGGTATTATCGTAAGTTCATAAGAGGTTATGCTGAAATTAATGCTCCAATGGAGAATATACTTACAAAGGATGCAAAGATTCAATGGAATTAATACAATCAAAATAGTCTCGACATATTAAAGGAGAAGATGATTTATGCATCTATATTTTTTTTTTCAGACTGGAAAAAGAAGTTTCATGTCCATGCCGACGCATCATTTGTCGCACTGGGATCCATGCTATCCCAACCTCGTGAGGGTTTGTCACGTCCCCTAGCCTCCGACCGGCGAAGAGGACACGACTACAAGCTTCAAACACATGGCTAAGAGCCCACGAACATGCACATGCGTAAAAGGACTGAAACAAAATGTTGAAGGAGAAAATTTGAACTAAAACATGCACATATGCGATTTAATCATCATACACAGCGAAAACCAACAGCATTCATACATGCATGCATTCAACATGTTCAGTTCATATCATTAACAATAAACATGGTTGCAGAAGTAAAAATAGACAAGATCACTTATCTTATGATGAACGCATTCCACAACTAGCTACGTCGCTGCAACGTTCCACCCAACCATAGGCCAACGTACTCCTCAATCTCTCAGTAGCGCTGCCGCCCCCGAGCTGGGCTTGATTCTCCAAGGAGTAAGGGAACTAGCAGGCTTACACATAGCCAAGGATATACAAAACACATAGCCAAGCCAACAAAGTTGGGTTTATCAGGCCATCCAGGAGTTGGGAAAGGCTTAATGCTAAGCTGGTGAGCTCATTACA
>LPNX010357350.1:954887-1058809 GCA_001517045.1 Pseudotsuga menziesii
TAGGGGGAAAATCAACAATCCATCCAGGACAATGAAGCAAGCGGAAAAATGAATTACACAGACTGCCACACCGTTCTTAAGCGTGAAAATGACTTCCTACAGGAAATCGTGGGTGATAGTGGCCAAACGGCTCCCAGCTTGCTGTGTGAGAATGAATGACTCTGTCCCAAAGCGTAAAGAAGCCACAACAAAACAAACTGTAACGTAGGGGAGCCACAGCAGCCCACAAATCAATAAATGAGGAACGCATACACTCACTCCATCTGCAAAATCTGTAGAGGAACAAAACTGCATGAGTGAATCCCGGAATAATCCCGTGTGTGAGTGTAAAAACGAACCGAAAATGGTCCCTGCATGAGGATGAACAACAATGGCGAGGACGTGAATTTTTGGAGGGCGGGGGTGTTCAACACAGGAATGGAGAGAAGAATGTCTGCGTGAGGGATGATAGTGGTTTTTGGCCATTGTGAAGTCAACCGTGGGTAGAGTGTGCATGTGGGTGAGGACTGATAGTCCTGCCACCCCACTCCCAAAGACCATAACTGCCTCAACCACCAGCAGCAATTCTTAATGAAAGTGGTTGGGATAAAAACAAGGTAAGAAGACACATGGATTTTCACCCCATTGGCCAAGGTTTGACAATTTCCCCCACATCCTTATCCTTGTGAAAATCATGCCCCTTTCTCATTTTAGTTGCCGTGATCGTAGCTGGTCGGGTTCATTTAATTAATTATAGATGCAAATTTACATGGTGACAAGCATAATATATGCTGCATGCCCCGATATACCATCGGTGACAAATTTGAATCCAAAACATAGCATAACCGATCAATGGTGGGGCCTTGTCCTTTAGCTCCACACCGTGATCATTTACAATATATACATCATGTACATTTAATGCAACGGGGTCAAAACCGGGGTGTTACATTCCCCTCCCCCTTCAATAGCACTGTCCTCAGTGCTTTACAAAATTGAACAAATGCTACACTGGTATTGCCTCAGTGTTCCGTAAAATTGAACAAAAATGGATGTGCCAAACGCATGGCATCCTCCAGCTCCCATGTGGCCTCTTCAGGTCCGTAGTGCTCCCATTGCACCTTTACCTGACCTATGGCTCGGTTCCGAAGCATGGTGACCTTCCTGTCGAGGATGCGCATTGGCTCGATTCAGATTTCTCCCTCGGGTTCCACCTGAATCACATCCCAATTTATCACATGGTTAGGATCATGCACATATCTCTTAAGCAAAGAAACATGAAAAACATTATGAGCTCTAGTGCTAGCAGGCAACGCAAGTCTATATGCAACTGGCGCTATTCTTTCAAGCACTTCAAATGGCCCGCAGTATCTCGGTGACAACTTGGCACAACTACCAAGCTTCAAGGAACTCTTCCTTTCCCTCACTCTGAGGTAAACATGATCCTCAACATTGAACTCCCTATTCACCCTATGCTTATCTGCATAGCTTTTCTGTCTATCCTGTGCTGCTTTCAGCTTCTACCTGATCTTAACAACCTCTTGCTCCATTTCCCTGAGCAATTCTGGACCAAGCACAATCCGGTTCACTGGATTATGCCAAGTCACTGGTGTCCTGCACCTTCTTCCATACAAAGCTTCATACGAACTCATCCCTAAGGATGCCTGCTGCCCATTGTTATAAGCAAACTCTACCAAGTGTAAGTAATCTTCCCACTTGGTTGGTTTGTCCATTACATACATGCGAAGCATGTCTTCGAGCACCCGATTAACTCTCTCTGTCTGCCCATCTGTCTGAGGATGGTATGCAGTGCTGAAGTTTAGCTTCGTACCCAAATCTGCAAACAACCCCTTCCAAAAGTTGGAAGTGAACTTGACATCCCTGTCAGAGACTATTGCCTTAGGAAATCCATGCAATTTGAATATCTCCTTCATGAAGATCCTTGCAATGTCGCCGGTCTCATACGTAGACTTAACTGGTATAAAATGTGCTGCCTTAGTCAACTTGTCTACCACAACCATGATAAAATCATGTTGTCTCCAAGTCATTGACAATCCTGTAATAAAATCCATGGAAATAACTTCCCATTTCCATTCCAGAACTGGCAAAGGCTGCAACAAACCTGTTGGATGTTGATGCTCAACCTTTACCTGTTGACATTTCACACACCTTGAAATGTATTCAGCCATGTCCTTTTTCATTCCTGGCCAAAAGCACTGCTTTCTAGCCGTAGCAATTGTCTTCTGATATCCTGGGTGACCAGAATACGGAGCTTGATGGATTCAATCCATAACAACTCTCCTCAAATCTGCTACATCAGGAATATAAATTCTACCTTTATAAGTGAGGAGTCCATCTCCTTCCAATTTATATCCCTCATACCTTTTCTCAAGACTTTGATGCTACAACATGTCTTTGACCTGCTCATACAATTCATCTCCAGCAACATGACTAACAATCTGCTGCCTCAAATCCGATTGGCAAGTACTAAGAGATGCCACATGCATTTCCCGTACCTTCCTGCTGAGTGCATTAGCTATCTTGTTCTCTTTTCCCTTTATGTGTTTGATTTCAAAATCAAACTCACATAAAAACTCTAGCCATCTTGCTTTCCTAGCATTTAGAGTAGGCTGATCAAATAGATACTTCAAACCACAATGGTCTGTTCTGAGCTCAAATCTCCTCCCCATCAAGTAATGTCTCCACATTTTGAGGGCATGCACTATGGCTGCAAGCTCTAGATCATGAGTGGCATAGTTCTGCTCATGCTCCTTAAGCTTTCTTGACTCATAACATATCACGTGGTTGTCTTGCATAAGGACTCCTCCAAGCCCTTGTCCGCATGCATCGGTACATACCACACAATCTTTCTCTGGATCTGCAACCTTCAATACTGGTGCACTGGTGAGAAGATTCTTCAACCTCTGGAAAATTTCTTCACACCTCGATGTCCATTCAAATTTCATCCCCTTCTTTTGCAAAGAAGTGAAAGCATGTGCAACTTTGGAGAATCCTTCAATGAATTTCCTGTAGTATCCTGCAAGTCCCATGAAAGATCTTACATCTGTCACATTTCTTGGAGTAGGCCAATTCATAATGGCTTCAATCTTTTCAGGGTCCATGGATATACCCTCCTCTGAGATAATGTGACCCAAATACTGAATTCTATATCTATAGAAGTCACACTTGCTTAGTTTTGCATACAACTGATGCTCCCTGAGCAATTTCAATGTCAATCTCAAATGCTCTTCATGCTCTTTCTCATCCTTGGAATAAACAAGAATGTCATCAAGGAAGGCAATAACAAACTTGTCCAAATACCTGCTGAAGACACTATTCATACGACACATAAATGTAGCTGGTGCATTTGTGAGACCAAATGGTACCACTACAAACTCATAATGCCCATACCTTGTCCTGAAGGCTGTCTTATGAATGTCTTCATCCTTGATTCTCACCTGATGGTAACCAGACCTCAAGTCAATCTTGGAAAATACCTTTGCTCCCCTCATTTGATCAAAGAGGTCATCAATCCTAGGCAAAGGATATTTATTCTTCACAGTAACCTTGTTCAATTGTCTGTAATCAATACATAACCTGAGTGTACCATCTTTCTTCTTTACAAATAGAACTAGTGCTCCCCAAGGAGACACACTCGGCTGGATATACTTCTTTTCCAACAACTCTCGCAGTTGCATTTTCAATTCTAGCATCTCTGGTATACTCATCCTGTAGGGTGCCTTGGACACTGGTGCCGCTCCTGGAACAAGTTCAATTGTGAAATCAATGTCCCTTTTTGGAGGAAGCCTTGGAATCTCATCAGGAAACACATCCCTGAATTCCTGTAACACCTGATAGTCCTCCAACCTAGGAGTTCCATCTCTCGTTTCCTCCAAAATATGAGCTGCATACAACTGGAAACCCTTCCTATGGAACTTCTTTAACTACATTGCTGAAATCTGCCGTACCGAGATCACCTTTGGAATGCCTTTCACAACTACTAGGTTTCCTTCTTTTTTCATGCATTCGAAAGTCTTATTGTAGCAATCAAGCTTCACCCTGTGAGCTTCTAACCAATCCATTCCAATGAGAACATCATAGGAACCAAGCGGTAGAACATTCAGATCTACACACGTAGCCAATCCATCCATGACCAATGGAAATTTCTCAACCACCTCACTAACCTTTCTTTTAGTTCCAGTGGCTAGCTGAACTAACCAAGACTTCCTATGCTTTACTTTCTTAAAAGTAACAATCTCCACTACTCTAGGAGTAATGTAACTGTGCGTAGAACCAGGGTCAAAAAAAGTAGAAACGGATTGGTCAACAATCTTACCTTCTACTTCAACCACAGCTGACTGGTGATCTGCCTGGCAGTCCTCCAGTGCTACATAGATCCTAGGGATTGCCCTTGCTACTTGACCCACTGTTTCTGCTTCTTGAACGTTATAAGTTGGCTTCGCACTCTCATTCTCGAGTGGACAATTTCTTTTCATGTGGGGTCCTCCACATTTCCAACACTGAAGTGGCCCTCTATTCTGCTGTGGATCCTTAGGCTTTTCTCCTGTCACTCCAATTGGATTACTCGCAGTTTGAGATGGCTGCTTTTGCTGATTCCTGAAGTTAGAAGGTTTGAAACCTTTCTTCCTTTGGTTGAACTTCTCGTTCTTCTTATCCTTCCATGCCTTGTGGTAATCAAGTTTACCTTTTCCTTGCTCATAGCAATACTTGGCTTTTCTTATTGCTTCTTCAAGAGTTCTTGGTTCATAAAAATCAATTCTATCTTTGTAA
This sequence comes from Pseudotsuga menziesii, assembly GCA_001517045.1. Taxonomy (NCBI): domain Eukaryota; kingdom Viridiplantae; phylum Streptophyta; class Pinopsida; order Pinales; family Pinaceae; genus Pseudotsuga; species Pseudotsuga menziesii. The sequence continues at coordinate 959,655 of LPNX010357350.1, forward strand.
GACTGAGGTAATCCACTCAGAAAATGCTGGACCTTCACTTTTTCATCTTTGATGTACCGTACATACCTCAACAGCTCCATAAACTTATTTGCATACTCTTCCATGGTCTGCTGTCCCAATCTCAACTCATGGAACTCCTTAATCTTGTCATCATAATACCTGTCAGAGAGGTACTTTTGCTTAAAATACTTCTTGACCTGTTTCCACTTAAGTCTCCTTTCACTGATCCTCTTTACTTTCTTGAAGTGTTCCCACCAAATGGATGCTCTTCCGTTCAGATTGAATATGGCAACTCTTGCCTTCATGTTTCCTGAATAATCATGCACTTGAAAGTACTTCTTTATCCCAAGAAGCCAAGCTTCAGATTCTTGTCCAGTCTTTATCTCACCATCAAAAGTAGGAGGTTTAGCTTTCTTAAATTCATCCCAAGAGCGATCCCTATGGTGTCTCTTTCTTTTCCTTTTATGTGAATAAGAGCTTGAATCCCCACTAGATTCTTCCGAATCAGATGATCCACTAGAAGTCCTTCTCCTTCTTCTAGTACTGCTCTTACTGCCTTCTGGTCTTGCTGTACCTCGTCCAGAGTCTATCTTTATTTGCAAGTCTGTCAAAATCTGCAACATAGCAACATTCAACTGATGCTGCTCTTCCTGGGCTTTGATCAGACTTCTCATGGTAGCTGCAACATCTGACAGTGTCCCCTCGAATTGCCTTCCATTGGAATCAATGTCATCGTTTCTATTACATACATTTTCTCCCATGGCATCTTCTGCTCGCTCATAAGAATCCCGAGCATCATACCCATCATGGGTTCTCATAACTGAACCACCACTTACTTGTCAAACTGCACTACGTGGAATACTTCCCTTGAAGGTGACTATGATTCTGCAAACGTGTTAATAACACAAATGTTAGATACATAACATCGATATAAATCTGAATTACTTACCTTCTGCTGGACTAATCATAACATAGCAAATTTTCCCAAACATAGAATTTTCTTCCTCAAGAACATCTATCTGAGGGGGACGATCGTTGCCACTTTCTCACTATTCAGCCCTGAAATTTCACTGAAAAACCACTGAAAATTCCTCTGAAAAACAGCTGAATTTTCCCTTGTTCAATCGGGTTTCTTTCCCCAATTATTCTTCCACAGAATCGGCTCCTCTTCCCTTATCTCTTCCACAGAATCGGCTCCTAGAACCGCTAATTCTTCCGCAACGACGACTCTGGGAACCACTAATTATTTCGACGTTTCGGCGGTCTCTCCCGTTGGAAGACTTAACGGTTTCGCTTCCGCAACGGCGCCTCATGAAACACTTTCTCTTCCGAGCGGCGTCGGCAGTCTTTCTGATCGAAAGACTTAAGGCTTTCGCTTCCACAATGGTGGCTCGTGAAACACTTTCCCTTCTGATTGGCCGCTCCTTTCTTAAAGAAATTTTTAGCTTCGGGCGTCAGCGGCCTTTTGGATCAGAAGCCTTAATGCTTTCGCTTCCGCAATGGTGGCTCGCGAAACGCTTTTCCTTTCGATCGGCGTCTGTTTACTTGGAATAATTTTTAAACTTTTCTGCGGCATTGGTGGTCTTTCTCATCGGCTGGCTAATGACTTTGGCTTCCGCAATGGCGGAATGCCAAACCACTATTTCTTCCGACGTTTCCTTCCAACGGCTTCTCCATCGGGCAGGCTTCCGCCTAACTCCTCCGTAACGGCGGAAGTCTTTCCGCCTAACTCTTCCGCAACGGCAGAAGTTAACTCCGTTAATTGTTCCAATGTGGAACACTTAGACGAATTTTCACGACTTTCTCCAAACATTTTCCGGTGTCGACAGTCCTCATCATCGGAAGCCTTAGGGATTTTGGCTTCCGCAATGGCGGAAGTCCCTTTTGCTAAATCTTCCGCAACAGCGGAACACTTGGGAAATTTTTTTTCGCGGTTCTCTTCGACCGTTCCATCGGACAGACTTCCGCTTTCTACTTCCGCTATAGCGGAAGTCTCTTCTACAATCCCTTCCGCTACGACGGAAGTCTGAACCTCTAAGTGCTTCGACTGTCAACACTTAGGCCATTTTAAATTTTTCCAGTCATCCACTGATTTTTGCTGGGCAGAATGAGATACAACCTCTATTAGCTGCTTCTTCTTGGCCCATAGAGGTCCATTGTTGCAACCTGAGGCTCTGATACCATACTGTCACATCCCCTAGCCTCCGACCGGCGAAGAGGATGCGACTACAAGCTTCAAACACATGGCTAAGAGCCCACGAACATGTACATGCGTAAAAGGACTGAGACATAATGCTGAAGGAGAAACTTTGAACTAAAACATGCACATATGCGATTTAATCATCATACACAGCGAAAACCAACAGCATTCATACATGCATGCATTCAACATGTTCATTTCATATCATTAGTAGTAAACATGGTTGTAGAAGTAAAAATAGACAAGATCACTTATCTTATGATGAACGCGTTCCGCAACCAGCTACGTCGCTGCAACATTCCACCCAACCATAGGCCAACGTACTCCTTAATCTCTCAGCAGCGCTGCCACCCCCGAGCTGGGCATGATTCTCTAAGGAGTAGGGGAACTAGCAGGATTACACATAGCCAAGGATATACAAAACACATAGCCAAGCCAACAAAGTTGGGTTTATCAGGCCATCCAGGAGTTAGGAAAGGCTTAATGCTAAGCTGGTGAGCTCATTACAGAGCCAAGAACACCTACACCAGAACTAGCCTGACCTCTAAGACACCCAACCACACCCAACACAAGGAATCAATCCCTTCTCTGCTACACAGTCCCTTAGGCCCTGCATTCCATTCCAGTGCTATTCAGGGGTGATGGAGAAGAAGGCCATCCCTCTAGCTCTATCTGTGTGGTTTCTAGCCACCAGGTTTATTAAGCAACCAAGCCCCCACACCTGCTTCCAATACAGTCCGAAGACCAACCATTGCACTCAGGCAATTAATTTAGCTGTCGCAGATTAAACAGGGAAACAATTCTTGAGTCATTCTTGGCCCTATCATGGCCAAAATGACTCTCAAGTGAATTTACAACAGTTCCCAAACACAACAACAAACACAATTGCAATAGGGGGAAAATCAGCAGTCCGTCTAGGACAATGAAGCAAGTGAAAAAAGGAATTACACAGACCACCACACCGTTCTTAAGCGTGAAAATGACTTCCTATAGGAAATCGTGGGTGATAGTGGCCAAACGTCTCCCAGCTTGCTGCGTGAGAATGAATGACTCCGTCCCAAAGCGTAAAGAATCCACAACGAAACACACTGTAATGTATGGGAGCCACAGCAGCCCACAAATCAATCCATGAGGAACGCATACACTCACTCCATCCACAAAATCTGTAGAGGAACAAAACTGCGTGAGTGAATCCTGGAATAATCCCGTGCGTGAGTGTAAAAAATGAACCGAAAATGGTCCCTGCGTGAGGATGAACAACAATGGTGAGGACACGAATTTTTGGACGGTGGGGGTGTTCAGCACAGGCATGGAGAGAAGAATGTCTGCATGAGGGATGATAGTGGTTTTTTGCCATTGTGAAGTCAACCGTGGGTAGAGTGTGCATGTGGGTGAGGACTGACAGTCCTGCCACCCCACTCCCAAAGACCATAACTGCCTCAACCACAATTAGCCATTCTTAATGAAAGTGGTTGGGATAAAAACAAGGTAAGAAGACACATGTATTTTCACCCATTGGCCAAGGTTTGACAATTTCCCCCACATCCTTATCCTTGTGAAAATCATGCCCCTTTCTCATTTTAGTTTCCGCGATCGTAGCTGGTCGGGTTCATTTAATTAATTATAGATGCATATTTANCATCTACATTTAATGCAACAGGGTCAAAACCGGGGTGTTACAGGGTTCCATCGACTACCCCATTGCTTTTGCTAGTAGGAATATGTCGATGGCGGAAAATAATTATACAACCAATGAAAGGGAATGTCTCGTGATGGTATATGCTTTGCATCAAGTTTGTCACTACTTGTTAGGTGGTCACTTTAATATATTTATTGACCTCTCTGCACTTCGATACCTAGTCAATAATTTAGTGTTGGGAGGGGGGATATCTATCGATGGTTTCTTCTCTTCCAAGAGTTTGACTTCTAAATCATTGCTAAGCCTAGAATACTTAATGATGGCCATGACCATCTGTCAATACTAGAAATTGGAGACAAACGTATTAATTCTGATGATAATTTGCCAAATGCACAAATTTTTGCTGTCAAGGTTGCAGATGAATATTATGAAGACATCATCACCTTTTTATAGACAGTAATGCTACCCAAAGAATATACTAAGGCCCAAAAGAAACAATTGGTTGTCAAGGCTGCCGATTTCCATCTTATTGCCAAGGAATTATATAAAATGGGTCTTGATGAAATACTTCAGTGATGTGTTCTTTAACATGAACAAAAAATTATTCTCACTGAAGCTCATGATGATGTGGATGGTGGTCATTATATTGGAAGAGTTAATTCCCAGAGGTTTTTACGAGCTATTTATGGTGGACGTCGTTACATGTAGATTAAGCTGAATATTGCAAGAGCTGTGGCGTGTGCCAAAGAATAGGGAAACACTCGCGACAAGATGATATGCAATTGATACAACAACTCACTTTGAAATCATTTCATGAATGGGATGTAGATTTTGTGGGACCTATCAATCCACCTTTTAAGTGGATTGATTCACGTTATATCATCATTGCGATGTATTATATAACATGATAAGCTGAGGCTACTCCTATGAAAGATTGCAATGTTTCCACTAGGACGAGGTTCCTCTTCGACATTGTTGTCACAAGGTTTGGATGTCCCAAGGTTCTGGTAAGTGATCAAGGAACCCATTTTGTTAATAAGACGATCAAAGTACTCATTGCAAAATTCCAGATTCAACATAGAAAGATGACACCTTATCGTTCTCAAGCAAATGGTACTATCGAAGCCTTTAATAAGATTTTCGAGAATTCTCTAACTAAGGTATGAAATGTAAACCGAGATGTTTGCAATGTGAATATTCTAGTAGTGTTATGGGCCTATGGTACTACATGTAAAAAGACCAAATATTTTTAACTGAGATTAAATTACATATTAAAAAAAACCCTGAAAAATAGGCTGAATATAGCACATATGCAGTCATATAGACAACAAACTCCACACACACATGCAAAGATTATAAAACATACCCAACAATCATGACCAAACAATTGTAGACATAGATCGTACCCCCTACCACTACTCTGTAATATTTTTGCAATATACAAAATCTATATGAGCTCCATAATCCTCATCCAATATAATTAATAGTATTAGCTTTCACATCTTTGTGAATTGTGTATGTCACATAATCATGATGAAGATACACTTAGCCTTGATATGCTCTAAGGGAAATATTAAATATTTTTTGCTAGTCAACATTAACATCATTCCCATGAAGAAAATCACCTTGAATCTCATTAAACATATACTCATAGAACAACATGTCTGAAGAATTATTACCATAACAACACCATCGTCACTACTTATGCATGGTATACTCCAAAATTTCCACCTCTACTATCAAACCATTGCCATTGAAATACTTACATTTACTATTGCTCTAAAGCCTATTAATGGCCACTAATTGACCATTTCTCAATGTGGCCTTATGATTTTTGTTTTTCCCATTAACATTATATTCCTCTAAGCAATCTAGAATCTCATTGTTAACAATCAAATTAACACCATTAAACAGTGAAGTACATAAGAACAATTTACTATTCGCTTGCCACATGAAGATATAAATCAAGCACAATAAGCGACATGATTTCTCAATCTAAATATCAATTTCACAAATGGAAGATGTGAGGGAAGACCCATGTAGAAAAAATGGGGAAAGATTCAATGATTGAATTTCCCAACATCCATTCTCCACTAGATAAGAGTAGAAATAAATGCATGGCATATGTATTAATTGTGCCTGAAATCCTGAATTGATAATGCAAATGTTTGAAAAACTATGGAAAAGTGGGTTTTTAAGGAAATAAATAAAAGTGATGAATTAGGATTCTATCCCACATTGCAGTTTTTCTCATGAACACCCAAATCCTACAACTATAAAATGAAGCATTTAGGGTGAAGTAAAACACACATTAATAAATCAAAGTTATGCTGAAGGATTAATGGAAGGAACTCTTTTGATTCAAATGATTTTGGTGATCAAGGGATTATAAACTGAAGGAATGTATCTTAACAAAGTAGGAAGAAAACATCTTGCAAGGATTGTAAGTACCCTCTTTCAGTTAATATGAATCAATTTAGTTTCCCCCCAATTTCTTTTTATAATTAGTTGGTAGGCACTTAGATATAGCTTTCAATTCCTAAATTTTTTTAGTATAAGGGTATGAGAATGCATTGTAGATAAATTTGGAGGTTTAATAGAGATCTAAGGAGTTGCAAAGATTAGCTAGAAAACAATTTCATCAATCAACACGCTATAAGAGGTAATCCTCATTCTTCATTCCCTAACTCAAACTCCATGGAAATGATGCTTAAGATCTTAGGAAAATTGTAATAATTGTTTCACACTGCTGTCAAATGTACCTCACAAATCCATAGAAATAAGAGTATGATCTTTAGCTTATGCTATAGAAAACCCACCTAATAGATTGGTGACCATATTGGGGAATATGACAAATATTTTAGGATTTCCTTCCCTTAATTTTGGTGTTCTTGCCATTAATTCTTTTAAATATTACTATATATCTATAGAGATATCATGTATGGGAATATTAGGTAATATTTTAGTGAATTTGGAGATGTTTGAGTCAGTTTCTTGCATGGATTTCCATTTCTTGAAGTAGATTCACATTTATCTTCCTAACAATAGTGACTTGACCCCTTAATCACTGATTTTGGGCCTAAATGTGGGATTGAGTTATCTATTTTAGTCCTATAAGTGTGACTTCACCTTAGAAGTGGCATTTTTTGCTCTATTTTTTTTTATTTTTTCCATTTGTTTGATTATATATTACTGTTAGAGGGCCATATTTAGCATTTATATCTCCAATTTTACCTCCCATGTTTGATTTTTTCTTATTTCACAAAAATTTAAAGACTCAGTTTACTAATTTGCAACTTTCTTTCAACAACTTAACAATTATAGATCACTATTGTGCATAGGCTCTACGCCCACAATTTGTTAATAAATTTGAATTTGTAGACCTATAACACACATTAGATCACTGTTAGGATCAAACAAAATCATTATTGGAAAAATTTGAAATAATTCACTTGAAAAATTTCAATTTGAAAAACCTTCAATTTGAAAAACCTTCAAAACAAAAGAAAATTTCTTAAAAAGTAGGTGAATTACTTATTTTTAAATTGTTGTTACTAGTCATAATTAAAGATATTTGTTGTTTTCATATTCAAGTTTCTTGTGATAAGTTTTGTCTGATCCCTACATATCCTCTTTACTTGTGCTTTGGATTGATCTTACATATGAGAAACATGGATCTCAAGTGTGAACAAAGTCGAGTCTTCAGAACCATATCTAAACTCTGTGTATCCTCTGTGCTTGCACCTTCAAATGATCTTACACATGAGAAAAATGGATCTCAAGTTTAAGAAATTTTAATTCTATTAGTATTTCTGAGCCTTGCGTATCCTCTATTCTTGCACTTTCAAGTGATCTTGCATACTAGGAATAGGGATATCAAGTGTAAATGTTTAAGTCTTAGAATTGTTTATTAGCTCTGTGTATCCTTTGTGCTTGCGCCTCATGCGATATTTCACACGAGAAAACAATATCTCAAGTGTAAATATTTGAATTCATTTTGTTTGAGACAATTTTCAGTTTAAGGATTTTTAAAGAATTGAAGAAATCTAATTAACAAATTAGGTGACTTTCTCATAAGGGATTCTTAAAAAATTGTTAGTTAGTCATCATTCAAAGCAACTAATTGCTTAAAAATTCAACATTATTTGAAATTTTTTCATTACTTTTCCAACCATTGAATATTTTAATAGATTTGGAAGATCGATTTCAACATATGCAAAGAGAATTGTGTACATTTAAAAATCAAAATAGAATCATGCTTCCAAGTTTCACACCAGTTTAAGATATTCTTCGAACAAAATACCAGTTTCAATTGAGAAACCTCCATTCCCAATTAGTAAAATTGAATTAATTTGAACATATTACACATTTAAATTCAACCTCTTGAACATGTGCTACAAATTTGGAAACTTGTTGGAAAGTGAAACATAGTAAAGCATTCTTTAAAAGTTTCCTTTTCAATTTGTCATAATGATTCATTTTCGAAAGAATTGCTATTTTCATGTTTGAAAGATAATCAAACAACCTCTTACCTTTCTATTAATTTAGGATTTCATTGAAACAAAAGATAGATGTTAGTGAGAATTTGTGCATTGGTTGGTTTGACATATTGAGTCACATCAACTTGATCAGTTTCATTGTCATACCTTTGAAACTAAGAAATTACCCTAAAAATTAAACCTTTAATCTAAAAATAGTCAATATTTTGTTTTGGTATATCACCAACAAGATTAAGCTAGGGTATTGGATTATGAATGAAGAGTTAACATCTCCAGGGCTCAAAATTTTGAAACTAGGAACCACTGAAGAGTGAAAATACATTAGTAACTAAGAGCGTTTGTCGAGAAAGCACTTATAAAACATGTGTGGAGGATGAGGTCAAGCTATATCAGTAAGGGTGGTATGCCCCCTTTTTCTTGTTTGTGGGATATAAAAACACTACAATATTCTAGTAAAAGGACAAGTCCTCGAGGTGACATCACTTTGTTAGTGTATCTAGTCTATGTGATTTTTCTTTCCTTACAACTGTTCCACCCTACCACTAAATGTGAAGTGCTAACCATAGTTGCTATGCATTGGACATTGCATGAGATATTGTAAGTGGGGGACACTTGCGATACTTGAGATAGACATAGAATATCCATTAATATACTTGGGAGAGTGTGGTTGAAGGCTAGTACTTACACCCTTGGTGATTGTGGTGTGGAATATTAATGTAACTATTTCTCATACCTTCGTGCTAGTAATTTTTGAGCCTTTCGACCCCTCAATATATACTATTTTTGAAGACCCTCTAATTTTTCTTTTCATTAAACTTTGTTACAGAAAATTTATTTACTTGCTGATTTTCTTAGGACTTTTTTAGTTTTCTAAAAACATTGATTTTTGTTGAGTCTATTTGGCCTTATTATTGTTTGATTGTATTTTAACATACCATAATAAAAAAATTTCAACACTAAAATTCAAAGTGGATAATATCCTAATATGCCATTCAGGGAGGCAATAAGATAAGTCACCAGAGTTTAAAGGCCCCTCTACATCGTGAAGATGAATACAAGAATCACATTAGAGTGGATTGGAGATAAAACTACTTTTAAAATTAATTAATATTACTAGAGAAGAACACCTTCAAACAAATTCTAAGAATTCATCATCATATGAGAAACCTAATGTATATTTAGTTTATGAGATTGCTCCAATTAACATTGAAACATTAAAGGAGCACACAAAGGCTCATGCAAATACAACTTTAACAAGCCTTTCAAACTCATTTATAGTTGCTGTTGAGTCATGGGAGAATATACCCCCTCTTTTGGAAAGTTGGAAAACTATGCAAAACACACCACTTGATACTTTGGATTCATCAAGAGATCAAGGGCCCAAACCGATGCAAATTCAAATGGATGTAGGAGGAAACAATTATTTCACTTGAACCACAATACTAATCCAACAATTAACATGATTTCCACTAATATGAACTCAACTAGAACTTCTGTTCCAATTGGTACAATTGCAATGAAAATCTCAAAAGTACATCCACTTCATATGCAGGTATCCCTACTAGTGGGTGTGCCTTAAAAAATATGGGTTTCTTTATTGGAACAGAACAAGAACAATGAGAGGTGGGGGGGTAAATCAATGTTCCATATAGTCAATTGAATTTATTCTATTTAAGTACAAATTTTGAACATTTATCATTAATGTTTCAATATACATTCAATAATCATCACAAACAAGAGACACACCAAGTACATTAGTTTGTAGAAGACACCAATATTTTGGGTTTTCAACACCAAAAGAGGGATGATGAATCCAATCCTCAATTCAAAACCCAACCTGCTGACATAATCCAACATGTTGTGAGGAATCCAATCCTCAACACAAGACCCAACTTGTAGACAAGACCAATCTTGTCCAATGAAAATTTCAACCTTCACTGAGAGACACCGGTTATGAATGATGAAAAATATCACCTTTAGAGTTCCTTTGGATATGCTCGAAGAGAATCTCGTATTACTACAACTTTTCCTTCTTACTACACCCTTCGACCACACTCTTTACTCCTTCATTCACTGTTTGATTCAATATGTGATTCCACTTGTATACTACAACTATTAGATATTTAAACTTCTATTTTCTCTTCACCCTACCATCTTCATTATCACATCATCTTCATAAGAAAGTGTACCCTATATCAATAAGTTAATATATGTCCTGAACTAACTTAATAAATTTCTTCTTCACAGAAATGGAGCATCTAACAAAGGATGAATTCTAACACAATCATTATAAACACATTACGAATTCCATTTCTGATGAAAGGAGCGCTTAATAAAATGAATTCCTCACATACAAATAGAAAGCATTAACATAAACTTACACATATGAAAATGAGGCAAAAAAGAAACACATACTGAACATGAACACCTTAATGAATCTCAGAAACTCAGAAGAATGTTTTCATTAATTACTTCCAAGAAAGTTTCAGAACTACAAAAACCAAGCACACCAGGATTCAAAAATGAACATCCAACCATTTCTTCCTCTATTGAGGCTATATTTATAGAGTAATATGCTCCTGATACCAACCTCGAAATAAATCCAAAATTAGTTATGATATGGGGATCAAACTCACACACACTAAATCCTACCAAATTCTAAGTTGGCAGGTTCGCCATGATCACAAAAAAATTAGGAAAACATGACGGGATGCGCGTGGTGGATCAAAAATGGAAAACTATACATCTGGGACTCAAGATCGCTTGATGAAAATGACTGTTCAGAGCATCTCCAAATGACCTACAACAATTTCATTCATCCCTGCATATTTAACTAGTGAAATCTATGCTAGCTTTAGATTTCAATATTACCCGCATCTCAACTGTCCAATGGTTCAACTCCTACCCGATTTCACAATCCTCCTTTGTGATCTATCCCTTTCTTTTTCTCGTTGTGAAATCATCCTGGACCATGTATCAATAATCGATCCAGATCACCACCATTCAAAGGTGCGGGTCCTACTGGATTTCACAACCACAAAAAGTTTATTCTTACGTGCATGTTATGTATGCGAAATGAATACCCAACATAGATATTCAACCTTGATTGATCTTGACCATCCAACGGTGCGGCTTCTACCTGATTTCACAGTCTTCTGACCTGACTTATTCCTTGCACATGTTGCCATTTTTTGCACCATCGATCTTATGTATAAGCTTTTAGAGCCATTGATCTGAGATCAAGCTACGGGCAGTGGAAAGCGGAAAGCAGGCTTTCGACTTTTCATAACCAAATTTTTTATATTTTTTCTTTCCACCTTTCCACTTCATTCTAGGCCATTGATCTAAGATCAAATGTGTGAAACCTTTCTGGACTGTCGATCTTACGGGCTGGCGGAAAACGGGATTCCAAATTTTCATAACCAAATTTCTGTATTTATGGTTTTCACCTTTATGCTCCCTTTCGGGACGTTCAGTACAACAAATCCTGGAATTAGTGTCCCATTTAGAGTCCCTTTTTAGTGTAATTTTTTTTTACATTGAGTGGTCAAACTAGACGCTAAATGGGACGCGTGATGTAAAAAACTTAAAGTGTCTCAAAAAATGTCTTTTTTTGCTTCCTAAATAGCATCCTTTATGACGTCCAAAATAACATCTCTTTTTTTTCTCCAGAATAGCATCCAACCTTGCTTCCTAAACAATGTCAAGGTTTTCTTCCAGAATAGCGTCCAACTTCGCTTCCTAAACAACGTCGAGGTTTGCTTGCTAAATAACGTCCTACTTTGCTTCCTATTGAGTGCCTGATTTTGCTTCTTAAATGAAAACCCCGTTAGTGCCATATTTGCATCCTTAATAGCACCATGTTAGCATCCAATATTGCATCCATTTGCTACCACTTTAGCATCCCATTTTGCACCATGTTTCACTTCCAAACATGTGCCGATTTTTGCTTCCTTTTCTGCATTGTGTTTTTCTACCAAAATGATGCCAAATATTTGTTCTATTGTTGCACCAAATTTTTCTTCCTATGTAGCACCATGTTTTGCATCCAAAGTAACTTCTTATTTTGCTACCATATCAACTCCATGTCTGGCTTCATCATTATTGCCATGTGTTGCATCCTTTTTAATGCCTAGTTTCGCGTCTCTCATGTTTTGGTCATTAATTTAGTCATTTTTAGTATTTAACCAATATTATAATATCATTAGGGCATGGAGGAATCAAAACACCAACCTATTGCTTGTAAGGCAGATGCTCTTCCATTGAGCTAGAACCCTTTAAGAATTTGGGAACCTAACTTACAAAGTCCTCTATAATGGTAGAAGGGATAAATACACAACTTTGAGTATCTAATGGTTGTCAAAGGATGATAGGTTGTATTATATTCAACATGGGATTGGTTAATTTACTTGGTTCTCTGTATATCATTTATTTATGATTGTAAAGTTTCTATCATTACAGTACCAACATCTGCAGCTTGTGAGGCAGTAGCATCACCTTTTTCCTATGATCTAGTGGTATCACAGGCCTAATATGATCGAGTTTCATCAACTGCTTGAGCCCTCTATAACTAAGAAACAAAATTTTCCTCAATTCCTAATTCTATTGTAGTGCCACTCATTCCTCTAAGTTGCTGACTATCATCAACCCAACTACTCAAACGATTTATTTGTCACCCACTTCGAAGTGTTCAGTAAATAGAATCCAATTGTGACGAAGCTGAAGCACTTTCAATATTAATATCTGCTACAACCCTATCATTCTCTGCAATCATAGACACATTACATTATGTATGTCCTTAAATGATGAACTCTAAAGTTTGAATCCAAGAAAAATAATTTATAATCTAGTAGATGTTCAACAACCAGAAATTTTAAAATTACACACTAGTACATGTGGACATTTTTCCCACGGACTTTCATTTCTAAAGCAACACTTGTGCATTGCTTTAGCAATGAAAATGGCCCCTTTGTTTCATGGGAAAAATTTTGTCGCTAGAGCCATGCTTTTAAAACTTCATCGCTTTTGCGACGAACAATTCATGTCGCTTTTGCGACAATATCTGGCTTCTTTTGTGACAAAAGATTAGCGACGAAAATCCTTAATACATCACTTTAGCGACGAAAAAACCAAAAAAAAGGCAACACACACACCAAAAGTGGCAACAAAAGGCCATCACAATAGTGACGAACAGACCAAAAAGTAGCGACGAAAACAGCAAAAAACCAAACTATTTGCGACGAAATCCCATCGCTAGAGCGTCGTACATCCAATAGGTTTGCAACAAATATTAGATGGTGTTGCAACGACATGCTGTCGCTATAGAGACAACGTATCAACATGTTTACAACAACCTAACAATATTTGCGATGAAAATACATAGCAAGTTTTGTCGCTGGTATAGCAAGTTCGTCGAAACTTGCTATGTATGTTCGTCGCTATAGCGACGAAGGTGTCTATTTAATTTTTTTTTTTTTTTTGGATAGGGGTTAGGATTGGACAGAAGTATTTTCTACACCCTACATGACCATTCAAAGGATTTACCATGGCTACACCACTTCGTATATGAGCTTTCCCAACACAATAGCGGCACATATTAACCCCCAATGAATTCAAGAGGACTCCCCTTCCCTCAAGGCTTTCTAGGATAACATTGTGTCATTAATAAACTGCTACAGAATAGAAAAAAATCCTCTACAAGATGATTAAATAATAAAAAAACACTAAGTGTCACCTTGTAATTGTATGCAACATACACAAGCAGAAGGATCACCCTCTTATTCAATGCATTAAAAACTCGGAATTTTGTAGCTACTATGAGCACTATGATCCATTGTGACATGGAATAATAGGAAAAACAACTAAAATGAAGAGAGGGATTTTTTATCTCAAGAATATTGAGAGGGATCAAAAATCAAATTGATGTTGAGCCTAGAGATTCTCTTTTCCCAGATTCAAACGTGTGCTTGTTGTACATATCCAATCCATATATGCTACACCAAAATCTATATTAGAAACAACTATTGTAAGATAAACTAGCAGGTTTGAACCTAGAACTAGTTTGCAAAAGCAATAACCTTACATATACCAAATGTTCTTGTATACATTAATGAACCTTTTTATTAATGAACCTTTTCTTCCCTAGAACCAACACAACATTCATCTGGTTGTTAAGGAGCTAGATTAAAAAATGTGGGAATTGTTTTCATGAAATGACAAAAGGTTCCCTGTCATCTAAATATCAAACGATTAGAAGCAAGATACAACAGACATGAGTTGAAATGAGTGGATAGCAATATGTTCCAAACCAAAAGATGCCCAAGATTGAGTAATATACACTGTAGAAACAAACGTTGAATGCATGCAATAATTTTTTAATTGCATTGCTGATCACTGTAGAAACTACATCCAGCTTTAAATTGGCCCAAACCGATCAATTGAAAATGGCAACAGGAATTCTGTTGATGTCTTTCCTCTCTAGACTAGTTATTGTCAAATTGCCACATTTGGACTTGTTAAATCAGAAAAGTTCACAAATTCAGAATCACAATAAATTCTGAATCACAACTCCTAGCACGAATAAGAAGTTTTATACATCTGTAGATTCCTAGTATGCATGATTTGGGTAACCTTTACCACAACTTTTATGCACAGCCAAGAAACCTTCATATTCCTTAAACCTGGCCTAAACTAGCACAACCCTAGTGGAATTTTGGAAAAGTTACAAGTTCTACATCTTCATCTAACTAAAACCACCTTCTATATGCATGGATGCAAATATTAGATACCTTAATGCATATCAGATGGTTTCCAGTCATTCCCATATTATTCCCATTGCCTTGTAAAAATGGTGTTTTTAAAAAAGTTCCAGATATACTAATAAAAGCACAAAATACTATATTGTTGATTAATGTTCCACAAAATATAGAACAATTGAGTACTTATAGTAATCTTTGCAGAATATTCATGCAATGAAGAGACCAACAAGAACAAGTAGCTACCTTCCATCCAACTTCTTTGCAACGGTGTTGTTGCACGATTAGAATTTGACAAAGTCAAGGAAATGTATAGCAAAGGGACTATGTAATTAATACCTGTGTAGAGTTATTCCACTCACCCATTTCATTTTCAAATTTTCTCTTTGCAGGATCGTCTTGAGAAGTTTAAACGGTAATGCATTGCTTAATAAGCATTTTGGAGGATAAAAGTATACCAACATGTACAGTGAGAAGAAGATCAATCATAATAGAAAAAAATATAATATTTAATATCTAACCTTCTCACATTGATCTCTGTTACTTCAACTCTACATCTAAGATAAATGAATAGCCTTACCTAGCTCCACCACTCACCCCGTAAAACGGAAAAATAAAAGTAATTTTTAGAATAAGAAAGGATTTGCACAGAATGTGTTGAAACGAAATAACAAGATTATTTGCGTAAATATAAACATGCATAGGTTTTCACACCAAGGTAGTTCCACTTCTTTCCTTCAAAATCCTAACAAGTCTATGCACATTCATCATCATATTTCTCACAAATAAGGCCAAGACTAGCCATCTGTGTACACTATCACTAATATAGAATACATTGCAATCGAGCAAAATGCGTAATATAATTGAATTGAATTTATTGTGAAGGAAAGAATGTATTGAAGGTAGATTTAATTTCAATTTTTAGCCCAAGAATTTAATATTGAATTTTCAATCAGAAGCATGAAATGTTAGCTTGAAAAGGATTAGACAATCTTCAGGTAAACCATTTTCATTCTGAACATCTAGAACAAATCAAGCATCAGTATTCTTGTTGATCTGATCATAAATTATCCTCATTTGGAATGGTACCCCATCCCAACCTTAATTCAATGCCTAGAAGCTATAACTAATAGAGATGCAGTTCATCTTGATATTTTTACCTCAATCTAAAGCGAGCTACCTAGTCTGAAATTATGTTTCTACTCTTCCATTACTTTTCAAGTTTTCACATATCAGTGTAAGTGACATTGGAGTCATCACACCCTCTACCTTCTAAAGTTTAAACAATTGACAAACCTTTGAGAACTTGGTTACTCACATTGCATTGATTACATGTCAGAACATAACTAAAAAACTAGACTTTCATTAAAAACAATTTTCTTCATATAGCATATTTATTATTTCCAACTAGGGTAATGAAAAAAAATATGGAGCCAAATTGTAAATTGAAAACTATCCATTGACCCTACAAAATTCATGCACGCAATAAAGAATAATACCACCAAAAACCCGTGTGTCATTTTCCCACATACCATGAAGAATATCATGCAATGATCCCATTGTTGCAAACTCATATGCAAGCACACGAAGGATGCCCTCAACACAATATCCAACAAGTTCCAATACATTTTCATGTTTTAATCTTGAGACTATGGACACCTACAAGCATATTTAAAAGAATATTACAAAATCCATGTGACAAAGTAAAAGTAGATATCTGGGCTTAAGATTTATTTATTGACATATTAGAATTAAAAGAAACAACAAAACATGTGAGCTTAAAATTAAAAGCCTTTTAGTTTAACATTAGAATGTCTTACCTGTGCAACAAATTCTTGATCGGGTTTCTTTCTTGTGTCAAGCTTCTTAATGGCTGCAGTACGACTACTTATTAAGACTGAATAGTACACCCGACCATAGGAACCCTCTCCAATCAACTATTTTGGACCAAAGTTATCTGTTTCTTCTTTCAATTCCTCTATAGGAATCTGAGGTACTTCAATGAGTAGAGGCAGTATGATTTGTCCATCCTTACTAGTTTATGCACTCTTGTGACCCCCATTTTTACCTGCAATATCCATTCACATAATAATGAGTAAAAAAAAGAGATCCTGAACTATATCTATTGAGTTCCTTTTAAGGATAACGGTTTCAAAATGAAAGTATCATGTTTGGCGTCCATGAGAACTTGAGTTAAAGTTGTGTTCTCAAATATTTATGGTGTTAAGCATTCACATATAAAATAAAAAATATAATTCCTCTTAGTGATGAATTGTCACAAAAACAATTAGAACCCATATCTATGATTCTATATATAGATAATCTATAAAACAGTTTCAAGAAAACCTGCCATGGAAATCAAAAAATGACAAGAAAATTGTACAGGGAACAACTTCCTATTGCTATCTATGCTATCATGACAATTGAAACCTTAGAAAGTCTGCAAAGCTATTACAATGTGTAGCAACGTGAAGTGTACCCAAAAACAAAATATATACGAACATGCAATTCATGACAGGAGGATTTTGGGGCACAAGATGAATCTGAAAGGACAAGGGGATGTATTTTTATCATTAGTCATGTGTGCAGGTTCATTAATTTTCTTTATGCTTAATGCTTGCTTCTTTATGACACTCTTTCACGGATGAATTTGTTTAATACCCAAGATTCTATCCACTAGCTATTGGCAATATCTCTCTCTAAATACTTGATAGCTTGGCCATCCCAATAGCTTGTACCCTTCTGAGTCTAGTTTGTTTCCCATATTTTATTATGAACGATAATTGGGCATTTATGCTTTGCTATGTGATAGCTTTACACTGTGATATCACTATTGTAGGAAAATTCGATATTTTATCAAATAAAAACTTGATCCTATAGCACTATCTGTTTATAGGCTAAACATTTCCATAGCATTATTTTCTTCTATCTAAGCATTATTTTCTTCTACCAGGCTCAACCCTTAACAAATAGTTCCAGGTCTAGTTCAACTTGATCTTTCACACCCTGTTCCAGTAACACACAACTCTTGGGTCTTTTATCAAGATGACCCTTCACACACAGTTCTAGGCCCGACCCTTTACACACAATTTGGGTCCTCAACCCAGCCCTTAGCAACAAGTTTTCATATGGGACCAAGGGTGTTACATTTGCAATTTACAATATTATCATAATTAATGAATAAATACAAGGGTTATAACATATGGTGTTATTAGACAAACTCACAATCATAATCTGATTCATACCAAGAGGTATCATAGCAGGGATTCTTGAATTGTCACTTTAAGGAGTACCTTGTGTTCATGCAACTATAAATTTCTCCAGAAAAATACAAATTCCATATGAAAGAGAATAACATGCAGCAAAACGCAATATTTCCATTTCAAAACCAAATCAGGCTTTACCAACAATTTGCTAGGATCATAATTCATTAGTTTGTGATGTGTGGTCATAACGGTTGGTTGTCAATATATTTAACAAAAGAAATTTTAGTGACCAAAAAAAGCCTTCTGTACCATTTATTATTTACAACTACGAAAATACTACGTTGCATACCTGTTATATTGCCATTTGATAGAAACGGACTTCCACTATCAGCTGGCCTGTGAATGTCATCCGTAGTGCAACAGTTGAAGCACCTCATGACTCTTCCTAGAGAAGCCCGTCATATTCTTGTAACCCAATACCTCAAGCCACTGTTTCTAACAAATAAATCACTTAAGAACAAAGTAGAGAAATAAATAAATTACTTAGAGTGTCATAGTTATTGTTGTGTTAGAATTGCCAAATCAATGGGATTGGACACCCACACTGCGCATAGTACACATATGCATCATCAGCCTACAAATAAATTAAGCACAAACCCCTAGGATTCCACTTAAAAATAGGCATGGCCATCAAGCAATCCTATTTCCAGAGTAAGGGAGGATGCTAAATTATTAACCTGGGAACTTGCACACCAAAGCTTGCTTCCATATTAGCAGAGCTGTAGACCCATGTTGTGTTTTAAGGACCATTTTTGGAATGTGGGAAGATTTTTTTTCTCTTTAACAGGAAAATTTGGGTAGACACTGCAAACAGAGAAATTTACATTTAATTTTCTACATCTGTGGGCCATCAAGGTCGCTAGGAATTTCACCTAGTTTTCAATGCATTTTTTTTTTATAGCAGCCTGCCTGAGTCATCGTTACAACAAGAGCTTCAACCTAGTGTTAGAAAATAGTCCCACAGACCATAGAAAGTTTGAATATTGACGTAAAATGGAGGAAGGGAGAAAAACAAGAGGAGACCTTGGGATCTTCATATGAACTTCTCTAATTTTACTAGTGTCGTTTATGAAAAAAAACTTCAATTTTTTTCTAACGTACACTGTTGCCACCACCACTGTGCATAAATAACATACCTTCTACGCAATATCTGGAGATACATAACTAATTAATTTTGAGATAAGAAACAACAAAAAAAATATCTAGATGTGACAAAAAAGCTTCTTAGCACACAAAAACTATCAACAAACTGACAATGTATGTACAAAACAAGAGGAAATGTCTAGATCCACCTATAAGTAGTGAAGGAAATAAACAACAATAAAGGGATTAAGCATAAGCCACGTGTAAAAGAAAAATCACCTTTAACACTCCAACGCACTACAACACAGGTGCTCTTTCAAAAACAACTTAGATTACAATGATGCATAGGAACACCAAGCACGACGATTGTATAACTTTAAAAAAACATAAAAATGCAAGGCTTTAAATGATGATTTGGAAAGGTTTTGTGAGACCTGAAAATAGAGCCTGCTTGGGAAAGATAACGAGAGTGAACTATCTTTTAATCTATGCCCGCTATCCATGCCAGAGAATTCCAAAATCCACTTGAGAGAAAATCAAAGTGAAAAGACATCCCACCACACAGATGAATCTTATTTTATTTATGGATGGAATTTTAATGATAATGATGTGCGTTAATACTTTCCCAAAACAGTATCTCGCTCAACATTTTCAATTTCAAGTCCTTGTCTCAACAATTTAGCTAAACAACATGAACAACATCCAGCTCAAACTTTCAGAAGTTAAATAAATATTTGGATTCAGAACAACATCAAGATCAACATCAAAATTAAGACTAGACAAATTTCCACTTTGGAAGCCCATGAAGAAACCTCATACGCATGAGTTTGGTGAAAATAATTTCATTTTTTTTCTTTGGTGAAGCAGTCATGATTTCAAACCCCATGGATCCATTACAACCTTGATATAATAGACATACATACACAACACAGGCTACTTGTACCTCTATATCACTAGGTATCTCAAGGAAATAACAATTTCATTCATTATAAATGACACTTTAAAACCCATGAGAAATTCATAGATGCAAAAAACCCACTTGAAGAAGCTAACAAATATCTAGTACATGTTGCAGAAGGGTTCCATGGATATGATCGAAAATGAGATGGCATGTGCTATTGATGTTTCTCAACTGCCGCACAACATGAATGCGGCTTCCATGGCCTCCTCCGATGCATGGAAAATAAACCCTATGAAAATATATAAACATTCACACAAACCCTTGGACGACGATCGGGTATTAAAACAGGGCACAAGAAGTATATAATTTGATGTAGCAAATGCAAATAACAACAACAACATACATCACATACATCAAATAAGGGAAAAAGTGGGGATGAAAAATAGACTGACGTACCTTAGTAAGCCATGCCAAAAATCCCTTGACCTTGGCGAGCCATGCTGGAAATCCCTTGAGGGGACGGTCCTCCTCTGGCTTTTGTCGTTTGTTGACGACCTATAAGGAGCCGCCCCCTATCAAAAAATTAAATGTGGCATAGTTGTCCATAATGCTTGGCTATATCACCTCATTCTGCCATTCTGTCCACTACTCAATTACACGATAGCTTCCTCCGGGAAAGAAAAACCCTACGAAAATCTAGGCAATAGGATTCCGCTGTGCAATATTACAATTTGTATATAGGAAGAGGGCCTTTGTGAAAAATGCAACAGTTAAAACTACATGAGCTGAGAAAATAATTTTACATTTAAAAAAATGTGATCATGAGGTAACAGGTGTGGTGTTCGAACCTCGTGAACTCTCATGGAGTTAAGTTGTCTGTCCTCAACATGATTGGTGAGAGAATCCAGAGCTTTGTTCTACTGCATAATGTCTTTGGAATATACTATACATGTAACAACCTCATTGGACACTTCCACTACCATTTTCACTTTCTCGATTCAACTGAAGGTCTGCTTGTTTTGCCTCCGTCTCCGAGTATTTGTTCGTTCCCTCTTCTTGTGAGTATCGTTCGTGTTATGGGCCTCTCTTATCTGAAAAACAAAAAAGAGAGTAAAGTTTTCATGTGGAATAAATTTATGAAACATGGATAATGGTTTGTAAATTACCAATAACGGTTGACAACAAAATAAGGGTAGGGTTAGCAAGAGAATGGCCAATTTTGTATGTAAGAAATAAGAAGTATGTGCCGATGTCAAAGTTTAATGATATATTGAATATATTTGGTAAGGTTTTGGATTTTTTATAAATTAAAAAATTCTATTATTACTAATAGAGAAATTCACAATCACCATATATATGATTTTTAAGTATTAAAGTTTAAGTTTAAATATTCAATTGTAATTATTAATCTTACTTTAATTATAAAATTTATAAATTTTGTTTGATCAAGATATTATTGCACCTAGAGTAGCTAAGCGCTTTACAGTTTAGTATGGTGGAGATGTTGTAATGTAATGTTTTCAAAAATGAAAAAAATTAATTAAAAGAATTAATGTAGGCTCATAACTTGTTAAAAATTATCAAAATTTTAAAAAAAATCACCTAGGCTCAAACTTAAACTGAGATCTATTAAAAAAATTCATGGTTAACGTAAAACCAACACATTCTAAAATTCAAAATCAAACTGATATTGAATCACAACATTCTAAACTTCAAAATCGAACTAATATTAAATCACAGACGCCCAGCCCTGGGACTGCCAAATGTTATAGATTTCTTCTTTCAGGTTTTTATTATTAAATCCCTACATTAGAAATCAACTCGAACCTAACCCAATAATTTCCAAATTGTAGCTATAATAGAGATTTCCCAGAAGTTATTTTGTGCTTGTTTGAATACTTTGGTTGTCAAAATATCAGAAAAGAAAAGCAATAGCTGGAAGATTAAACATTCAAAAGGTTGTTGAAAAGGAAACATGCCCTAGATACTTGTCGTTCCCTGTACATGTAACCATCCAAAATTTGTAGAATTAGGAATTTTACTTCACTCTGGTTGAAGGGCTCTTTTGGAGATCATGTTTCATGTACTCCATAATGATAAAAGCTTTATATACTACCTGCTACCTACATGACTGCTTCCTCTATTCCCACACACCATAGAAGGATGACAAAGTGAGCATAAAAAATTAATCTCCTTTAAGCTAGTGAATTTTATTATCCTTGGCTTAAAAGTCTATGCTATAGGTAATCTCAACTATCTTGTCCAGTTTTTCATACTTGTCAATGCTTCCACAATTGGATGATAATATATTAAGGCATGGACGATTGAGGAACTGCTATAATTGTTGTGGGGAAATATAATTTTAAACAAAAAATAGAATAAAATCCCATGTGTGATGACACGAGGAGAATCAATCAATCAATCTTGGATTTACATAATAAGTTTCTATGAAAAATTGAATTTATTGGACTATATACTATCGATATTTAATACGAATATTGACTTAGGATATTAAACACTTGAAACATAATTTTTCTTCACCTGTCAACCTTATTTGGCCATTTAATGATCTTCAATACATGAGATTATAAGAGGACCCACATGAATGGTCGACAGGAAAAATGGTGTCGCTTGTAGAAATTATGATGTGCAGAAATTTTAATGTCTCACATAGTTCAAGTTTCGATTTCAAAGGTATAGTCTCTCCACATCCAGGTCAGGTCTCAGTTTCAAAGGTATAGTTCCTCCACATCCAGGAATTTCAAGGTTCTCAAAAGCTACCTAAAACTTGGAAAACTCCTATAACTATGCCCCTTGTATTTTTGGACTTTTTTGCTTTGTAAGATTCCATTGGAATTCAAAGGATCGAGGCAAAAACATTGACTTATTCACCAAATGTTTTCAAATCTAAAAACTTTATGTATACAATATTTTTGGAGGAAACATATTTTTGTTACACTGAAATCTCGTCACCATCACTTTATGAGATAGGTATTCCCTTGTTTGCTCCAATCCCTCAGATTTTCCGTAGATAAATGACAGGAAAAAATATCCCCTTGCAATTTTTCCTTGTTTTGAGCTAGTAATGCTCCTCTTCCATTGAAAAAAGGTGGTGCTAGGATATCACCGCTCCTGATACATGAGAAGGAAGGGGTGCCACCACCCTTTCCCTTACTACAGGAATAGGTTCCCCCTTAGCACCTCCTATTTACTTCATTGAAAGAGCGGTGCTCGAGTTTTCAAGGGAAAAAGAGAAGCTTCGAGAGGATTCTCGAAGCTGACCTCCGTGGAGACTCATCCCTATGGTTTAGGACCAGATGGAGCTTGAGATACTCCATTTTAGGATCTAATATCCACCTCACCCATGAGATCCTCAACCATACCTATCCTCCCATGCCTTTAAATACTGGCTCACCCCCCATGGGCAAAAGGAGGAATAATTGTGTTGCATACCCAAACTCTGTCAAAATCATTCTTGAGTCTTTGGAGGCTAGGTGAAGTTAGAGGCAAGGAGCCATTGGAAGGAACTCTCAACACCAAGGGATGACGGTTGTAGTCTCTCCCATCATTTCTAATAAAAAATGTCTTTTATTACCCATTTTTACTGTTGCATATGTTTATATTGCTTGATTCCCTGGTCACAAGCATAGATCTAGTTGATTATATTGTATGCTATCATGTTTTATTTGTTGTATTCCATATTTTACAGGTTCTTCTGTGGGGATAATGAGGACAACCTTTGAGAGAAGTATCATGGAATTTCATTCAACTAAGTAACCAGATCTAGGGGAACTTTAACATTTGGTGTTTGTGTTTTGTTCTAGACCTAAACTATTCACATCTAGGGAACCAACTCTTGTTCGTAGGATGTGTGTATTTCTGGATAACAAAATTGGTGACTCCGTTGGGGATCTACTTCAAATTTTGAATATTTGGTAAGTTGAAACCTCCACCTTCATTTTCAATTTCTAGATCTACTTTTCCAATTCATAGATCTGTAGATCTACTTTGAATTTGATTGTTTTTCCTCGGTCTGCCTTTGGATCTTCATATTTTTGGTTCACTGGGTTTTCTGGTGATTGTTTGGGTTCATTTTTCAGTTTGTAACTTCCTTTTTTGTTTCTTTTTTATTTTTCAAATCGCCATCTCGGGAACCACTCTTGAATTGTGTTATAAGTGCGGTTTTGGAGTTGTCACTGCTATTCCTCTGTGTTAAAGAAGCGGTACCACTGGACTTTCTCTATGTCCAAAAAGTGGTGCTGGACCTGACAACTCCCTGGTGTGAATCTGTGAGAAGTGGTGCCACCTCTCTTTTTCTATGTACAAGAAGCCATGCCACATCTCTTTTGCTATGTACAAGAGGCGGTGCCACCTCTCTTTTGTTGTGTACAAGATGCGGTGCCACCTCTCGTTTGCTGTGTACAGGAAGCGGTTCCACCTCTCATTTGCTGTGTACAAGAAGCGGTGCCACCTCTCTTTTGCTATGTACAAGAAGAGGTGCCATCTCTCTATTACTGTGTACAAGGAGCGGTGCCACCTCTATGTTTCTGTGTACAAGAAGTGGTGCCAGGTATTTTTCTTAGCCCTGTTTGGTGTTTGATTCTTAAATGTTTGTTTTGGTATTTGAGATGCATGCTTCAGATAGTTATAGTTGTTGTTTGAAATCTGTAATTTGTTTTTGAACATAAAACTCAATCAAAAATAAAATTTAAAAAAATATGAATCCATAGGTATTCTCAAGAATTGTGATTGATGTTAGTCTTTAAAGATTCATAGTTGGCTTTGAATAGAACTTGGTTTTGTTAGATCTCTGATTTTTGTCTTTTTTGATAGAACAAGAAAAGATTCATTCCAGTTTTTCTTCATATGTTATACATGATTTTTGTATGTTTTTTCCTTTTTTCATAAATTGTGATAGAATCCATATAAAAGTTATTGTAGAATGTTGATTTTAGTTCATTCTCACTTTATTTGAAAAATTTGAACACTTTTGTATAAATTTGTAACAATCTTTTCTTGCTTTTCATTAGAGATCTCACCTCTTTTTCAGTTCAAAAGAGAAGATTTTGTTTGTTTCAGTTAGGAAAGGACCATATAACCAAGTGTCTTTTATTTTTGTATGGGATTTATTCTATGTTTCAATTGAATTGAACCTCTCTCTCCCTTCCTTAATTAGGGCATACTTTGAAAGTGAAAGTGAAAATTTTGCATAATCATATTGCATGGTTTTACTTTTATGTCCTCACCTCATGCATCCACCTAACCATTCAAGATAAAATTAAGCGCTAGCTTAGGTTAAATTTTTTTAGCAATTTGTGTGATAGGTTAGTGACATGTTTGGGTGTCGTAAAATGTAGGAGCTGTTGTTAATTTGTCTGCACTACAACCTGGGACTTACGTGGTTCTTCCACGTACCATCGGTATATCGAACTGCCTTTCATGTACCCTTGAGGTATATTGAAAGGTACTTCACATACTCGATTGTATATAGGAAGGCCCCTTGTGAATGATTGTGCATTAGACAACACTACTACCGATTTGAGCTCCCATGTACCTTGCGTATATCGGGAGACACTTTTAGGAATCTTGAGACCATCCGAGTTAACCCTTTGGCCATCTTGGCATCACACAATTTATGAAGCCTTGATAATCCCATGAGGTTCCAGACCTTTGATCCACTCCTCTCACATATTTTTCTTGCTTCTTGAGTTTGAGTAGCGCTTCTTGTTTGTACAGTTAGGATTTTTTAGAAGAGAGAGATAGTTTTGTTACATAGTTATGGCTTCACATTCTAGGACTACCAACCAAGAGACTTCTTCACCAAGCATGTCTTTTGTGTTCCACCCATATGGGGATGTTGGTCCTCCTCTCATGGCTACGTTAAGCCTTCCTGGATTGACTATTGGATTACCTGTTTGGTTATTCTTCAGTCCAGTTATCCCTTGTACACCATTTTCTTCTGATCCTAATCCTTCATCGCAATAGCATCAACCTTATGTTGATCCCTCTTCTTTTACATTAGATGTGTCTTCTCCCATTTCTACCTCTTCGCTTGTTGAAATATGTAGTACTAGTAGTCACGCGGATAAGAAGAAGAAGAAAAGGAATATTAAGGAGAATAAAAACAAACAGAAAACCAAATCTCAACCAATTACTCCTCTGAGTGTGGAGAGTGTTGATCTGCACACCCAAAGACTGCGTAAGCCCAAATTACCTTGTAGTCTTTGCAAGGGTGATCACCTTCTGAAAGATTGTCATGGTATAGCCCCAGTTTTAGAAGAGTGGTCTAAGGTTTCTCTACAAGAGATGTCATCAGCCTTTGGTCATCATGCTGACTCTGTGGTTAAGATTCAGAAGGGTAAAGTCAAAAATCCTTTCTTGCTTTGTAAGAACATACACTTTACTTACCTTTGTCCTCACATGGATGAAGCTTCTAATTTGTTAGAAGATATTACTGTTTCTCGTCAATGGCTTCCAATAGGTTATCATAAGTTGTCACTTGACATCCCATTGGTTGATAAAGCGGTCAGTCTAGTTCTAACCTTGGTTGATCCCACTCTTCCTTTGAAGAGTGAAGTTGAAGTGGTCAATTTGGTTTCATCCGTAGTTGATCCCACTCTTCCTTTGAAGGGTGAAGTTAAAGTGGTTGATTTAGTTTCATCCAAGGTTGATCCCACTCTTCCTTCTAAGAGTGAATTCCAAGTGGTTAATCTGAATTCATCCGTGATTGATCCCATTCTTACTTTGAAGAGTGAAGTTAAAGTGGTCGAGTTGATGTCATCTCCACCCAATCCCACTCTTTCATCAGAGAGTGTTAAGACAGAAGTAGTCGCTTTGACCAAATATTTGTCTTTTTCTTCTCTTCTAGTAGAGAATGAAATAAAACCTATTGAAGTTTTTATGCTTCATTCTGATTGTTCTCGACAAGAGGAAATTTTTTCTCTTTTGACAGAACCCTCTCCAAGTAGTGAGGTTATTTCCTTTGATTGGAGTAATCTAATAGAACCTCATCTTCATTCAAGTGTCCCTTTCCAAATAGTTGTGAATGTTACTACTAGGCGGATACTTTGCACTATTGTTGATGAAGGGGATTCTGTTAGAATTCTATCCTCTACTGCATGGCAAGCCATAGGTTCTCCTCTGCTTGTACTAGACACCAATAAGATAATAGCTTTTAATCGATGACCTACATCGCTTTTAGGGATCCTTCTTCAGTTACCTATCACTTTGGAAGGAAAAACTGTCTTTATCGATGTTATGGTAGTCCAAGGTCCTTTAGATTTCAATATTCTCCTTGGGCGTGATTATGTTTATGCCATGAAATCTGTAGTGTCCACACTCTTTTGAGTGATGTATTTTCCCCATGATGGGAAGATTGTGACCATTGATCAACTTTGCTCTTTTAAACCCGATCATCGTATGAATCCTAGTCATTAGACTTCCCTGAATGTTCCGCATGTTCTTGTGGTTCCTTCCTCTTCTAGTTAGCTTCTTCCCATCATACGTAAAATGGGGGGCACGGATCCAACCTCTGGATATCACATTGGAGTTAAGTCGCTAGCTTATTGGGTAAGAACAGGTTGGTGAGCATAGTTCCCATTCTGTGTCAAGCTTGTTAAAAAATGAAACAGATGCCTATGAGCAAAGTTCCCATTCTATGTCAAGCTCATTAAAAAATGAAATGGATCTCCTTAAGCATAGTTTACCTTTTGGTTNAAGCATGCATAAAAATGAAACCATGTTTCAAACATAGTTATTTTCTGTTTTAAGCTCATGTAAAAATGAAACAAGTCATTTTGAGCATACTTTATTTTAGTTTGAGCTCGTTAAACCATGAAATGACCCTTTGAGGATAGTTTTTTTTCTATGTCAAGCTTGTTAAAAAATGTATCAGATACCCTGAGCATTCTTTCAACTGATCTTCGAGCTCGTTAAAAATAGTAAGATGGTGTTGAGCTTAATTTTCATTTTTCATGCTCTGGTTAAAACATGAAAACTGGTTTGAGCTTAGTTTATTACTTTTTTGTGCTCTAGATTCAAACATGAAAAAGGTTAATAGAGTCTTCTTTAAACTCTTTTTGGACTCTCAAAATGTGAAAAGATTGTCAAGTTGTTGGAGACATTTACCCAACATGCACACTTAATTTGGTCAATTTGGCCTTGTTAAACCACTATCCTAAGTTTTATTGACTTAATCAGCATCAAATGAGCACACTATGACATCAACATGAGCACACCCACACCTACCTTTAGTCAAGGAGGCCAACTAATCCTTCTCCTTCATTCGGGGAGGCTAACTGGGATTCCTCCTTCAAACAAGGAGCATTCTGGGGGTGATCTGAGTGTCATAAATGCACCTAATTGCTAACTGATTGTTACAATCAATTAATCTAAGTGGTGAAGGTGCCTCCATTCATTATATTTATTATTTTTATTAATATTTATGAACTGGAGTCAACTAGGGCACCTCCAACCACCTCTGATGACCAGTTTGACTTCAGCTAACCTCATCGGGGTTCATTGGAGTTAATGATGCACTACCACTTGTTTATTGGAATGCAAGTACATGTGTCTGAGCTACTTTTAGTTATACTCAATCATCCATTTTACTGACTTCAGTTAAGATTCAATTGAGTCAATCTGGACTTTATCAGTGGGTTAACTAGGTGTGTTTACTGTGGATTACATTCAGTTAAGCTACACCCATTCATTCAATTTGAATGACCTCCTTGGGAATTTGAATTGTCTTGGAATTCATGCAACTTTCATGATCATTGTATTGTATTACTCATTCTTTATTGAATATACATAACTGCTACTCCAATTGCAGCACCACTATGCCATTTTCATGCTTAATTATCTGAAATCTATTATGAGACTGTGTTTTAGTCCCTAGTTTACTATGACAGATTAATATGGTATCAGATCTCATGATGAGATGAAGCTCAGATCTCTCAAAAACATGGTTTTTGATAGATCTTGCATGAAAAATTGAGCAAAAGCTCAAAATTCCAGCACTACACCATAAGCCAAGGCTTACCACTTAATACCCCAAGTAAAGGAATTGTTGATCAAGCTTGCTTGATCAACTATGCTGGGTGTGATGAAAGCCTAAAATGTATAGGATGTATGACCTTACGGTGCCCCTTTTGTTGTGATTTGCAGGTTTTAACCGGTGAAAAGCATTCACTACATCAGTTTGAGATGGCTTCTTCCGTCGAACTCTTGACTCCGATCAATTTCCATTCATGGAAAGGAGATATGGAGATCCAACTACATGCCAGAGGACTCTACTGAGTCACTATGGACACTGAAGAAGAGCCTACTCATGTGATTGAAAAAGATAGATTCTTGAACAAGAAAGATGAAGCATTCAGATTCTTGTGCCTCTCTATTTCCCGGGATCTTCTTCTCCACCTCTCGGGATTGAAGACTCCAAAGGAAATTTGGGACAAATTGGACACCCTGTATGGAAAGTAGGATGATTTGAGAGTTTACCAGCTTGAAAATGAGTTGATGTCTCTCCAACCTTCCAATTTCGAGACCTTAAATGATTTTTTCCCAAAGTTCAAGCACATTGTCTTACTGTTGAAGTAGTGTAAGGTGGAGAAGGAGGATGATCAGCTCATTGTCACCATTCTCTCTAAACTTGGAGCTGATTATTTGGTGTTTGTTTCTACATTCTATGCGGGGAATATCACAACCCATGGATGGAATATGCCTTCACTCAAAGCCTTCATTGAGTCCCTAACAAGTGAACGTGATAAGCTTGTCCAGATGGGGATCATCAGATCCTCCCGTGATCAAGCCCTCTATGCTTTGGGGCCCAAATATTTGAAGGGTAAAGGAAAGAAACATAAGAACCCAAAAACCAAATTTGAAGCTCTTAAGCCTAAAGTTGAAAACCGGTAGCATGAAGAGCCTTCTGGCTTGAAGAAGAACAAAAGCAAAGGGCATCATGGAAAGGAAAAAGTCAAGAGTTCATACCGCGGGAAGGGCTTCCACCCTGAACATGCCTGCATGAAAAATAAACTTGATGAAGCTACTTCTCTTCTTGAGAAAAATCACATCAATCTTCTAGAAATCTTTTGGAGGAGAGATCAGCAAGATCGGGAACCACAGCATGAAAGAGGTCATGCTCTCATGGAAAGCACTTCGAATTCCAAGGATATCTTGATAGATTCTATAGCTTCAAATCACATGATGTATGAAAGAGACTCTTTCTCATCTTTGGAGACTGGAAAATACATTCCCATCCACATGGGAGATGACTCCACAATCATATATGAAGGACAAGGTACTGTAAATCTTGAGCATGGTTACTTTTCCAATGTTCTGTATATACCATCTCTTGCATCAAACCTCCTAAGTATTTATCAAATGAAACATATGGGAGTGCCCAAGAGAGTCTCCTTTATCCTAGATGATGTAGAGATCACAGAAATTGCATCCAGAAAACTTGTAGCAAAAGGCCTTGCAAACCATCATGAAAAAGCCTATGAGTTCTCCCATTTTGTGGCGGATGCAAAGCCCATTGCATTGCTGACTCACGGAAATGAGGTTAGTAGACTGTGGCATGAGAGGTTCGACCACCTGAAATTTAAGTACTTGCAGCAATTATAGAATAATTCTATGGTTGAAGGCCTCTCTATCATCAAAGCTACCACCAGAATTTGCAAGGGCTATGTTGTTGGCAAGCACCTTGAGCATAAGTTTGATCGGAGGAAGGCAAGCTGAGAATCATGCATCTTGGGACTGATACATTCTGATATCAGTGGTCCCATTCCTATCACATCCATGAATGGATCAAGGTACGTTCTCACTTTCATTGATGACTTTTCCAGATGCACATGGGTATTTTTTATCAAAAAGAAGTTGGAAGTCTTGGAAAAATTCACTGAATTGAAGGCTTTGATTGAGAATGCATTTAGAACAAATATCAATATTTTGAGATATGATAATGGAAAGGAGTATATCAGCAATTATTTACTACATATATATGTTCCCAAATTGGTATTCAGATCCAACATTCAGTCCCCTACACTCCCCAACAGAATGGTGTAGTGGAGAGGAAGAATCGGTCTCTCAAGGAGATGATCACTTGTATGTTGGAATCAAAGAAATTGGCTGCAAATTTGTGGGATGAAGCCATGAATTCTGTAGAATATATTCAAAACAAAGTGACACACTCATCCATGAAAGGTAAGACCCATTTTGAAGCATATTTCAGACACAAGCCGGATGTATCGAATCTGAGGGTGTTTGGGTCCACTGCTCGAGCCCAAATTCCGCTTGATTAAAGGAGGGATTTGCAACCGCAAAGAATTGAATGTTTGTTTATTGGATATCCTAATGAATCTAAAGGTTTCAAGATACTGGAAATCAGAACAAAATAGATCATCATTGGAAGGATTGTAATGTTTGATGAGCCTCTTCAGGAGGTATAACTAGTAAAGGAGAAAATTGTTGAATTTCCTTCCTATTCTACTGAATATTTGGATGATGGAATTGGGGGTGATGACCATGATTTGGATACTCTGATTTATGATATTAGTTAAAATAAAAAACCAGGTTCTGAATCATAAAATAAAGTACAAAATCATCTCCCAACTTGGGACCGATAGACACTCTCCTCCGCAGATGATAACATTGGAAATCCGGATGATCCAAGGAGAACCCGGTCTGATTTCCAAAGAATAGGTATTGCGATATATTGTCCTGATTATTTGCTGTCTAAATTTTTTTTATTTAATGATAAGTTCATATCCTAAGTCTTACTACCATGCTCGGAAGGATTTGAGATGGAAAGCTTACATGGATGAAGAGATGAATTCTCTTCAGAAAAACACTACTTGGGAGCTAGTTTCTCTTCCTTCGGGGAGGAAATTGGTTCAATGCAAGTGGGTGTTTTGGAATAAGGTTGCTACTGATGGAACAACTTGAAAATATAAGGAAATTCTGGTAGAAATTTTTTTCTCCTAGTTCCAAGGTGTGGACTACCATGAGACTTTTGCACCGGTTGCAAAAATGGACTCCATCCGCCTAGTTTTGGAAATTTCTTCATCTAAGCACTGGGAAGTGCATCATATGGATGTTAAGTCTGCCTTTATACATGGATATATTCATGAGGAGATATACATGAAGCATCCTGAGGGCTACATTTCTGATCCATCTTTGGTTTGCAAACTAAAGAAGTAACTATACAGGTTAAAACATGCCCCAAGAGAGTGGTATTCCAAGATGGATGTCTTCCTTCTCTTGCAAAAATTCCAAAGGTGTAAATCAGATATGAATGTGTATATACAGAAGTATCATGGTAATTTGATTATTATTTTTTTATATGTTGATGACTTACTGATTACAGGTAGCACAATTACTTCTATTTCAATCATCAAAACTGCTCTCCACAATGCATTTGAAATGAGCGATTTGGGGCTCTTGAAGCAATTATGGGACTCAAAATTGAGAAAAATATTGATGGGATAATGGTCACCCAGTAAAAATAAATATCAGACCTATTATTCAAGTTCAAAATGGATGAACGTAAGGCTGCTCCATTCCCTTTCCTTTCAGGGATCATCCTTGAAGAAGGAAAAAGCACACCTCCCATGGACTGCACTATTTATTGACAATTGTAGGTAGATTGCTCTACTTGACTCATTCTCAGCTTGATATATATTATGTTGTGAATGGTTTTCAAGATACATGCATCAGCCTCATGATATTCATTGGAAGGCAACCAAGAGGATCCTCTAGTATATTCAGGGAACCGGGACCTACGACATTCACTATGCTACAGAATCCGAGCTAGAGCTGGTTGGTTACACAGATTCTGATTGGGTGGGTGATTATATTGATAAAAATTCTACTTCTAGATATGTCTTCATGTTTGGTGGTGGACCCATTTTTTGTTCTAGCAAAAAGCAGGCTGCCATAGCATTGTCTTCAGTAGAAGCCGAGTACCGAGGAGCGGTGAATGCTTGCATCCAAGCTGTTTGGTTGCAAGGAATTCTTTCAGAGTTTCATGTTAGTATTAATTTTTCCACTTTCCTCTTTTGTGACAATAAAAGTGCCATTAAGATATCCACAGATCCAGTTACCAGGCAGAGGAACAAGCATGTAGATATACACATGCAATATATCAGGGGATTAGTGCATGACATGACCATCATTCTGCAATACTGCCCTACTGATGAGAATATTGCAAACATCTTCACCAAGATATTTTTAGAAAATAAGTTCACTTACCTTCGTTCACTATTGGGGGTGAGTTCATCAGGGTGATCAGACTACTTTCAGTGTTTAGCTTGAGGGGGGGTTTTCCCCACTGGGTTTTCCCTCTTTTCCTCACTTAGATTTATTTTTGAGCATTGTTTGAGTTACATTATTGTAAAGGGTGACTTATGGCCTTTGTTTTCGGGGCCCTATCATTTCATGCATTTTATTTTTACTCCTCTGAGTATAGCTTAAGTGGGGGTGTTGGAGACATTTACCCAACATGCATACTTAATTTTGTTAATTTGGCCTTGTTAAACCTCTATCCTAAGTTTTATTGACTTAATTGACATCATATGAGCACACTATGACATCAACATGAGCACACCCATGCCTACCTTCAGCCAAGGAGTCCAACTAAGCCTTCTCCTTCATGCGGGGAGGCTAACTGGGATTCCTCCTTCAAACAAGGAGCATTCCGAGGGTGATCTGAGTGTCATAAATGCACCTAATTGCTAACTGATTGTTACAATCAGTTAAGCTAAGTGGTGAAGGTGCCTCCATTCATTTTATTGATTATTTTTATTAATATTTATGAAATGGAGTCAACTAGGGCACCTCCAACCACCTCTAATGACCAGTTTGACTTCAGTTAACCTCATCGGGGTTCATTGGAGTTAATGATGCACTACCACTTGTTGATTAGCATGAAATGACATGTGTCTGAGATACTTTTATTTAGAATCAGTCATCCATTTCACTCCGACTTC
This sequence comes from Pseudotsuga menziesii, assembly GCA_001517045.1. Lineage (NCBI taxonomy): Eukaryota > Viridiplantae > Streptophyta > Pinopsida > Pinales > Pinaceae > Pseudotsuga > Pseudotsuga menziesii. Next base: position 993,983 of record LPNX010357350.1, read on the forward strand.
AGTTAGGACTCAGTTGAGTCAATCTGGACTTGATCAGTGGGTTAACTAGGTGTGTTTACTCTGACTTACATTCAGTTAAGCTACACCCATTCATTCAATTTGAATGACCTCCTTGGGAATTCAAATTGTCTTGGAATTCATACACCTTGTTTGATCATTGTATTGTATTACGCATTATTTATTGAATATACGGAGCTGCTACTCAAATTGCAGCACCATTATGCCATTTTCATGCTTAATTGTCTGAAATATCTTATGAGACTGTGTTTTAGTCCCTAGATTACTATGACATATCAATACGAGTGAGCTTGTCTCCTTCATGCTCGTAAAAGTACTTGAAGATTCTTCTTCCTAGTGATAGTTTACCCCTTTTTCGGGCTAGGGGGCACTACTTATGAAAAAGGTACACTCCAGCCAATCATGATTGGAAGAGTTCTCTTGGGTATTATTTTACACTTTTTCGAGCCCTAGAGACCAAATCATACGAAAAAGGACCCTTTGGAGTTTTCTTTAGTTTGTTCATATTCTCTAAACATGAACTACACTGAGTTTTCTTTCAAAGGACTCGTTAAATTAAACATTGAAAGACCCTTTTTTGGGAATGAACCCCTCCTTTCTCAAGTTTGTAAAACATATGAATTTTGACTTGTCTGAAGGACGAGCTAAAATGAGTGTTTGTTACCCTCTTTGAACTCATAAAAATGAAAAGAGGCACTCATCAATCATGATGGGGAAAATAAGGGAAAGGGAAAACATTTTTCAATAATGGTAGTTGTTAGTCACCTTTGAACATGGCACTTGTCTGCATTTCATTCAGTCAATTGGGTATTCAGATTGTTTTCGAGTCAATCCACTTTCATGAGTCATGCCACTCCTTTGAGTCTCTCAAATATTGCATTTTCCATTGTCTCATTGTGTTCCGCCTCATTAAGCAATGCTACCAAGTCTTCGGTCGTGCTGCCTTATGTTCAAAAGGGAAACTATTTTGAGAGTTTACACTTGCAGTCAAAACAATGTTTTTGAGTCAGTTACTTTTGAGTCAGTCCTATGGTTACATTATCTACAACATTTCAGAACTTTGTTCAAAGTTTCGTGTCGTCGATGTGGGATTCATCATGGCCCTCCTTCAATGAGACTATTCATGTTGACATCAGCTCATTATCCAGGAATTAGTCTTAGAAAAAAGTTTAGTTCCTTGAGATCTGTATACCTCAAAGACAAATTCTCTTGCTTTCAACATAGGTTCACATCATTGACCTTTGATTGAAAGATTCAACTAAATGTTTAACATCAGATCATCTATTCACACTTATGATATTGTACTTGGGTACCTTGGGAATCATTGACATCAATGGTGATCTCCCTCACACTTGTTAACGGTTCACATCATTGGCCGGTAATCAAGTGGTTTCTACCATGTTAGACTTCAGATCATTGTAATCACATGGATAGAATTGTACTTTGTGGAAGACGAGACGGAGACCCTGGGTAGTTGTTAAGCTCTAATTGCTTTCCCCAGGTTGCGATGGAATATTTGTATGAGTCCTAGCATGGATCCACATTTGTATGTTCGTGGTTGTGCTCAGATTTGCGTATGCATGACATAGATATACATTGTATGTCTGGTAGCTATGTCCAAATTTGAGTCTTATTCACATGGATCTACACTGTATTTTAGTAGACATGACTTTTTTGTATCTCACATGGATCTGCGTTGTATTGGTCGGCAGCCATGTTGTGAGTCATTTGGGACATGTATCAAAATGTGTTGCAGAAATTTTGTGATGTTTGAGAAGTTCCGACCATTGGACCTTTGCCTCGATACTATACCTTGTTCTTTCAAAGTATTATGCCTATCATTTCCCTCTAGCCATCATACTTTGGGAGGAATCTATATTACACCGAAATCTTGTCACCATCATGTTATGAGATAGGTATCCCCTTGCTTGCTCCAATCCCTTAGAGTTTCCTTAGAGAAATGATAGGAAAAAATATCCCCTTGCAATTTTCCCTTGTTTTGAGTTGGTAACGCTCCTCTTCCATTGAAAAAAGGTGGTGCTAGGCCAACACCACTACTGATACATGAGCAAGAGGGGGTACCATCGCTCTTGCCCTTACCGCAAGAAGAGGTTCCCCCTTAGCACCACCTGTTTGCTTCATTGGAAGAGATTTGCTTGAGTTTTCAAGAACATATTCAGGAACATCCTTGAGGGTATCATAAATAACATCCAAAGGATAAATCTCAAAGATTTACATCAAAGAACCATTTGGAAGCACACGTGATTCATCAAACTTGCCTCGTTTCAGGCTAGTTTCAAATATGTTCAGGGCCGACACCTAAGTGCCAACAAGAATTTCTGAACCAGCAGCAGCAAATGCCTTTGATATTTCCCACCCATATCCATTGTCATCAGCTATTCCAGCAATACATGCTCTTTTTCCTCTCAAATCAATGGAAATTCCAGAGGGCACTCCGTTATCACTGGCAATAGCCTAGATCTCTTTTGTATGTAGATTCCTTAGGTTTTCTTACCAGTTCAATTTCAGTTACATTGGGTCTAGGGAGAATACGACTATCCCTTGTGTTCTATAAATGAAAAACTTTTTGCTCAAACAGATTTTCTTCCACATGAGTCCCATCAGAAGTGATTTTCCATCTGATCTCGGTATCCAAATTGAAACATGAGTGATCACTTTGACATCTGCATGCTGCCAGAAACTGAAATTTTGTTGGAGTAGATCTGATGACAACATCTGGCTTCATTTGGGGATGGAATACTCCCTGTGAGCTGCCAAGAACAGGTAGACAAGTGCCTTTTCATTTTATTGGGCTGGAGTCTTCATCACAAATCTCTGCTACTTTAGAAAAATTTGAAAACAAACTACTGGTTGAATCTTTAAACTACTCTACAGATTGAAATAATCCTTTCACAACAATTTGATCACACTATGCAAACTGAAACAAATGCTCAAAGATGAGCTTATTTATCCACACTACTATTCTAATCAACTAAACTCTGCTTGATCAAGTGTAATCCCATTTCCAATGTAGCCATGTAAAAAAATCATCTACCAACAAAAACTTGCTTCCAACTTTGAGCATATATACAATCAGAAATATTGAAAAACATAACTCATACTCACTTCCATCGAACTCTGTCTCTGAAAAATTAATGATAGAATATTTATAGTTCACTATTGAATCTGAATAATTTGCAACAGGATCATAAAAATTACCAAAAATGATCTCTTCCTGTTGCTTGTCTTCTGAGAATCCAAGTTGACTGATTTCTGAAAAGTATTGCTCAACTGATGAGGATTGGATGAACGATTCTAGTAATTCTTTGTCACTGCCTTCCTCAAAACCTGATCAATTACTGTCAAAGAGTATATCATTGTTGAAAATATCAAAAAATGCTGATGTAGCAATAAGCTTCTCTAAAATATCCTTATGTACATCATAAAAATGTTCTTCATTGCAGGTTAATGTACAAGTATGCAATTCTTCATCTAAGTATTCAAACACATGCTGACCTTCAAAAAAAATCCGGGGCAATATTTACATTTGAGATAATATCAAATGAAACCACATCTGCTTTATCATCATTGTATTTATCATAAATTGGGGCATCCTAATCGATTTCCAAAGATGAAGATTTCTGTTCTATGATGCTATCATCAACTTTAATATCAGAATTTTGAAAAATTTCTTGTTGTAAAACAGAATTAGAGGAAGATAATAAATATTCTTCCTTGTTCATAGCATAACCACCGGATTCATCTTTACTACTGGAAGAATCTGCTACTAAACCCTGGATATATAATGCATATCCCCTACAGCAATGCTCAAAAAGATACTCAGTTGGGTAAATCCTCTTTCAATATGAATAAAAGGCATCATGAAAATCTTTGAGAGAGGAAATACTAGAAGCAGGAAGAGTTCTGTACCATTGTCTCGCACAACCATCTAATGAATACATAAACATTTTCATCAATACATCTTCATGATGTATGCTCAAGTGATCCATGTATTTATGAAATTTAATTACATGGTGTGTCGGATTGTCTTCTTCCTTTTCTCGGAATTGCGGAAGAAAATCTCCCCATTCATCAATGATAGGTATTGTGTTTGGAAATCTAGGAACATTTGAGAAATTGAGCGGAGAAAATCTCTGTGCCAACATAGTTTCAAAATTATTTGACATCTTGTAAAATCGCCTCTGGATTATTCAAAGATGGAGTCGCCCGGTGAATAAATCTGTAGTCAAACTAGTGTCCTACTCCTGTCCACCATGAAGAGCTGGCTCTAATCATTTTCATTCTTTCCTAGGGAAAATATCCTTTTGTTTCTCCATCCCCGACAACGGTTCCAGAAGATGTTATCCCTAAAGTTGAACCTAGACTACAAGGGTTCAAGCTTAAAGAAATATTTTTCAAAAATATAATTCAATGAAATCAAGATAAAAATTGGGCTGGTATGAAATTAAAGATATAGGAAAATCACATAATCATTAAATATCTGTACAACATAAAACATAATACAAAATTCAATATCAAAGGAACTACGAGCATGAATTTATGAAATGAGACTGACTCTGTTATTAAAAGTTTAAAAGATAACTGTACTTCACCATAAGAATCATGTAATGGGATTCAATTGACCATATACAGGATAAATCACAAGAAATACAATTCATAAGATACAAAGCCAACTCATAATCATAATCATATCAAAGCAGAACCTGTATTGAAGATGCAAAGCATTTCATGTCATAAAGAATATCATCAAAACTGGATTTCCATAACTCCAATTGCCATCAGTTTCCAATCTAGCTACTATCCTTATATACAAAACATATGAGCTTCTAAGATAGTTTATCAGATCCTACATCTATGGATCGAGTTCTTCCACAAATAGAAAGCTCAATCTTCTTCAAACAATTTTTAATACAAGTGTAAATAAAACAGACATTTGTTAAAACCTAATTGTTTTCAAAAGCCAACATGTATGAGCTGGTGGAGGATGAACACCCAGCCACAGATTCAATGGTAAAAAACTTGGTACATTTTCAAATGGATGTCCAGAGGCCCTACTTTCTAGAACTTCATGAAACCCCTTTTTTGAACTTGTCACATGATTTCGCGCAGCAATCCAACTAATGAAGACGATTCATGAGCAGGCTTTGTGGATTTGGGTTCCAATACGTTTCTAGTTGTGGCAATATTTTCTGAATTTTCGATCACCATTAACTGAATCTGACCATTTTCCATCATATCACTTGCATATGGGCACCCTTCATGGAGTTTCAGAAATCTCTCCACCGTATCTCGGAATGATACTTTCAGATGCAATATATGTGAGAGATATTGTCGACCCATCGGGATTCAATATAGGTTTGTCCCATATACGTGATAAGTAGATATTGGTAAATCAACACAGAGAAAACAAGCTGGATTGACTTCTTGTTAAAATGGCTCAAGTATGCAAACATGGCCTCGTCACCTGTTATGCATAACACTATACCTCCAAGCATCACCCATCCTTGTTTGTGATGTTTATGAAAGTAAGAGATTATATAATAAGGGCTGAATGCCTTGAATGCTCCTAGATAAGATTGCACAATATTATACAGTCCTATCATGGTGTTGGTCACTAACCAGATAATCATTATGGGTGAGAACAGGAAGCTAACTTTACTTCTATCAAATCTTTGAAAAAGGAAAAGTAGTAACAGGATTACAACTAACATAGATACAACAATGCCTTGGCTCATATCAGGTTTCTTTGACTTAATTCCTTGCACAGCTGACATCACTGAAATTGCAGGAGTAAGTGCTCCATCGCCAATCACAATACAAGTGCCTATCATGACAACAATAATTAAAATTCTTTAAGTTGTTGCGCTCTTCTCAATCAATTCCTTTGTCTTCGAGTTGATAACTTTCCCACCATTTTGCTTCCTAAAAATCTTTAACTTTGTATCTGATGCAAGGCATGTGAATTGCTTACCAATGCTTTTCTCAAGGTTCACATGCTGAGATAATAAGGAGTATACATCGAATGTGCCTCCTTTTCCATGATCATTTGCTCGAAGGAAAATCATAACATACTTGACCATGGAGATCATGATTAGAGTCCAGAATATGAGGCTAAGACATCCCAGGATATCCTTCTCCTGTGGATTTTCAAGACCAATAGAAGAGAAGACATACAAGGGAGAAGCTCCTAGATCTCTGTACACTATTCCAAGTGTCTGATAAGCTAGCAACAATGTTTCTCACCTTCCAAAAGTATTTGGCATAGGAAGGGGAATTTTATAAGACTCCAGTATTCTACTGGAAATATCTGGGTTCCCTTTATCCATCATACCCTCTTCCCCATTTTGAATTGCTATCACTTCCACTGCACCTTGATAATTGGCCTTTGAATTTGCAACAACATGTTCAGACTCTCCACTGATTTCCATCTTTGTGATCATGCATACTATCCCAAGTATCTATGATACTAATAAAAAAATAATATTCAACAAGGCATGCCCTTCTGATTCATTGACTCACGCTAAGTTTCAGACCCAACCTGATTTTGCAGCTGCAATATTGTTATGGTAAAAGTTTGATTATAAAGTGCTTCAGCAGCGACACAAAGGAATAAATTGAAGCTGAAACAGCTGCAAGATACCCTTTTCTTGATGTCTCAAGAAGAGGTTTACTGACCTCTGGACCATTTGCAAGTGAGTGCACATGAATATCAATGCTTCCGAAATCTTGTTTTACAGACTCTGCAACTTCCCGAACTGTCCAATTTGAAGCTCCTGGGTACCTTTTGTTTGCTTTTACATCTTCATGAACATCCTTGAGGGTATCATAAATAGCATCCGGAGGATAAATCTCAGAGATTTCCATCAAAGAACCATTTGGTAGCACACGTGATTCATCAAACTTGCCTCATTTTAGGCTAGTTTCAAATATGTTCAGGGCCAACACCCAAGTGCCAACAAGAATTTATGCACTAGCAGCAGCAAAGGAATTTTCTATTTCCCACCCATATCCATTGTCATCAGCTATTCCAACAATAAATTCTCTTTTTCCTCTCAAATCAATGGAAAGTCCAGAGGGTGCTCCGTTATCACTGGAAACATCCCGGATCTCTTTTGTATGTAGATTCCTTAGGTTTTCTTGCCAGTTCAATTTCAGTTACACCGGGTCTAAGGAGAATACGACTGTCCCTTGTGTTCTATAAATGAAAAAATTCTACTCAAATGGATTTTCTTCCACATGAGTGCCATCATAAGTGCTTTTCCATCTGAACTCGGTATCCAAATTGAAACCTGAGTGATCACTTTGACATCTGGATGCTGCTAGAAACTGAAATTTTGTTGGAGTAGATCTGATGACACATATTGCTTCGTCTGGGGATGGCATGCTCCCTATGAGCTACCAAGAATAGGAAGACAAGTGCCTTTTCATTTTATTGGGCTGGAGTCTTCATCACAAATCTCTGCTACTTTAGAAAACTTTGAAAACAAACTACCGTCTGAATCTTTAAACTACTCTGCAGATTGAAATAATCCTTTCACAACAATTTGATCACACTATGCAAACTGAAACAAATGCTCAAAGATGAGCTTATTTATCCACACTACTATTCTAATCAACTGAACTCTACTTTATCAAGTATAATCCCATTTCCAATGTAGCCATGTAAAAATTTCATCAACCAACAAAAACTTGCTTCCAACTTTGAGCATATATACAATTAGAAATATTGAAAAACATAACTCATACTCACTTCCATCGAACTCTGTCTCTGAAAAATTAATGATAGAAGATTTATAGTTCACTATTGAATCTGAATAATTTGCAACAGGATCATAAAAATTACCAAAAATGACCTCTTCCTGTTGCTTGTCTTCTGAGAATCCAAGTAGACTGATTTCTGAAAAGTATTGCTCGACTGATGAGGGCTGGATGAACGGTTCTAGTAATTCTTTGTCACTGCCTTCCTCAACACCTGATCAATTACTGTCAAAGAGTAGATCATTGTTGAAAATATCAACAAACGTTGATGTAGCAATTTTCTGCTCTAAAATATCCTTATGTACATCATAAAAATGTTCTTCATTGCAGGTTAATGTAGAAGTATGCAATTCTTCATCTAAGTATTCATTGAACACATGTTGACCTTCATAAAAATCTAGGGCAATATTTACATTTGAGATAATATCAAATGAAACCACATCCGCTTTATCATCATTGTATTTATCATAAATTGGGGCATCCTGATCGATTTCCAAAGATGAAGATTTCTATTCTATGATGCTATCATCAACTTTAATATCAGAATTTTGAAAAATTTCTTGTTGTAAAACAGAATTAGAGGAAGATAATAAATCTTCTTCCTTCTTCATAACATAACCACTGGCTTCATCTTTACTACTGGAAGAATATGCTACTAAACCCTGGATATATAATGCATATCCCCTACAACAATGCCCAAAAGGACACTCAGCTGGGTAAATCCTCTTACAATATGAATAAAAGGCATCATGAAAATCTTTGAAAGAGGAAATACTAGAAGCAGGAAGAGTTCTGTACCATTGTCTCGCATAACCATCTAATGAATACATAAACATTTTCATCAATACATCTTCATGATGTATGCTCAAGTGATCCATGTATTTATGAAATTTAATAACATGGTGTGCCAGATTGTCTTCTTCCTTTTCTCGGAATCGCAGAAGAAAATATCCCCATTCATCAATGATAGGTACTGTGTTTGGAAAGCTAGGAACATTTGAGAAATTGAGCAGAGAAAATCTCTGTGCCAACATAGTTTCAAAACGCTTTGACATCTTGTAAAATCGCCTCTGGATTCTTCAAACATGGAGTCGCCCGGTGAATAAATCTATATTCAAACTAGTGTCCTGCTCCTATCCACCATCAAGAGCTGGATCTAATCATTGTCATTCTTTCCCAGGGAAAATATCCTTTTGTTTCTCCGTCCCCGGCAATGGCGCCAGAAGATGTTATCCCTAAAGTTGAACCTAGACTACAGGGGTTCAAGCTTAAAGAAATATTTTTCAAAAATATAATTCAATGAAATCAAGATAAAAAATGGGCTGGTATGAAATTAAAGATATAAGAAAATCACATAATCATTAAATATCCGTACAACATAAAACATAATACAAAATTCAATATCAAAGGAACCACGAGCACAAATTTATGTAATGAGATTGACTTTGTTATTAAAAGTTTAAAAGATAACTATACTTCACCATAAGAATCATGTAATGGGATTCAATTGACCATATACACGATAAATCACAAGAAATACAATTCATAAGATACAAAGCCAACTCATAATCATAATCATATCAAAGCAGAACCTATATTGAAGATGCAGAGCATTTCATGTCATACAAAATATCATCAAAACTGGATTTCCATAACTCCAATTGCCACCAGTTTCCAATCTAGCTACTATCCTTATATACAAAACATATGAGCTTCTAACATAGTTTATCAGATCCTACATCTATGGATCGAGTTCTTCCACAAATAGAAAGGTCGATCTTCTTCAAATAGTTTTTAATACAAGTGTAAATAAAACATACATCTGTCAAAACCTAATTGTTTTCAAAATCCAACATGTATGAGCTGGTGGAGGATGAACGCCCAGCCACGGATTCAGTGGTAACAAACTTGGTACATTTTCAAACGGATGTCCAGAGGCCCTACTTTCTAGAACTTCACTAAACCCCTTTTTTTGAACTTGTCACTGATTTCGCGCAACAATCCAACTAATGAAGATGATTCATGAGCGGGCTTTGCAGATTTGGGTTCCAATACGTTTCCATTTGTGGCAATATTTTCTAAATTTTCAATCACCATCAACTGAATCTTACCATTTTCCATCATATCCCTTACATATGGGTGCCGTTCATGGAGTTTCAAAAATCTCTCCACCGTATCTCGGAATGATACTTTCTGATGCAATATATGTGAGAGATATTGTCGACCCACCGGGATTCAATATAGGTTTGTCCCATATACATCTTAAGAAGAGATGGGTAAATCAACATGGAGAAAGCAAGCTAGATTGACTTCTTGTTAAAATGGCTGAAGTCTGCAAACATGGCCTCAGCACCTATTATGCATAACACTATACCTCCAAGCATCACCCATCCTTGTTTGTGATGTTTATGAAAGTAAGAGATTATATAATAAAGGCTAAATGCCTTGAATGCTCCTGGATAATATTGCACAATATTATACAGTCCTATCGCGGTGTTGTTCATGAACTAGATAATCATTATGGGTGAGAACAGGAAGCTAACTTTACTTGTACCAATTCTTTGAAAAATGAAAAGTAGTAACATGATTACAACTAACACAGATACAACAATGCCTTGGCTCATATCAGCTTTCTTTGAATTAATTCCTTGCACAACTAACATCATTGAAATTGCAGGAGTAAGTGCTCCATTGCCAATCACCATACAAGTGCCTATCGTGACAACAATAATTAAAATTCTTTGAGCTGTTGCACTCTTTGAAATCAATTCCTTTGTCTTCGAGTTGATAAATTTTCCACCATTTTGCTTCCTAAAAATCTTTAACTTAGTATCTGATGCAAGGCATGTGAATTTCTTGCCAATGCTTTTCTCAAGGTTCACATGCTCAAATAATAAGGAGTATACAATGAATGTGCCTCCTTCTCCATGATCATTTGCTCGAAGGACAATCATAACATACTTGACCATGGAGATCATGGTTAGAGTCCAGAATATGAGGCTAAGAAATCCCAGGATATTCTTCTCCTATGGATTTTCAAGACCAATATAAGAGAAGACATACATGGGAGAAGTTCCTAGATCTTTGTACACCATTCCAAGTGTCTGATAAGCTAGCAACAATGTTTCTCGCCTTCCAAAAATCTTTGGCATAGGAAGGGGCATTTTATAAGACTACAAGATTGTATTGGAAATATATGGGTTCCCTTTATCCATCATACCCTCTTCCCCATTTTGAATTGCTATCACTTCCATTGCACCTTGATAATTGGCCTCTGAATCTACAACAACATGTTCAGACTCTCCACTGATTTCCATCTTTTTGATCATGCAGACTATCCCAAATATCTATGATACTGATAAAAAAAATAATATTCAATAAGCCACGCCCTTCTGATTCATTGACTCATGCTAAGTTTCAGACCTGACCTGATTCTGCAGCTTCAATACTGTTATGGTAAAAGTTTGATTATAAAGTGCTTCAGCAGCGACACAAAGGAATAAATCAAAGCTGAAACAACTGCAAGATACCCTTTTCTTGATGTCTCAAGAAGAGGTTACTAACCTCTGGACCATTTGCAAGTGAGTGCACAAGAATATCAATGCTTCCGAAATCTTGTTTTACAGACTCTACAACTTCCTGAACTGTCCAATTTGAAGCTCCTCTGTACCTTTTGTTTACTTTTACATCTTTAGGAACATCCTTGAGGGTATCATAAATAGCATCCAGAGGATAAATCTCAGATATTTCCATCAAAGAACCATTTGGCAGCACACGTGATTCATCAAACTTGCCTCATTTCAGTCTAGTTTCAAATATGTTTAGGGCTGGCACCCAAGTGCCAACAAGAATTTCTGCACCAGCAGCAACAAAGGACTTTGCTATTTCCCACCCATATCCATTGTCATCATCTATTCCAGCAATACATGCTCTTTTTCCTGTCAAATCAATGGAAAGTCCAAAGGGTGCTACGTTATCACTGGAAACAACCCGAATCTCTTTTGTATGCAGATTCCTTAGGTTTTCTTGCCAGTTCAATTTTGGTTACACTGGGTCTAGGGAGAATACGACTATCCCTTGTGTTCTATAAATGAAAATATTTCTGCTCAAATGGCTTTTCTTCCACATGAGTGCCATCATAAGCGCTTTTCCATCTGATCTCGGTATCCAAATTGAAACCTGAGTGATCACTTTGACATCTGGATGCTGCCAGAAACTGAAATTTTGTTGGAGTAGATATGATGAAAATAGGTTTAATATTAGGGATTCCATCAAGGAATGTTGGGAAGCATCACATATTTCCTTGAAAAGTTACCATTGGAAAAAAAACACAAGGCTGCATTATAGACAATACCTAGGAAATGCCAATTTTCTTTATACCAAACTAAATTAACCACCAAAAACTTGGATGTAGATGTTGAATATCTAAAATTCTACTTAAAATTTGTTAACATTCATCCAAGGAAACAAAAAATAAAAATACTAAGCATAGATATTGTTGTCATCTTGATAAAAAGAATATTTTAAACCTAGTTGATGGGACCAAGGGACTAAGAAAGAGAATTAAAAAAATACATTTATATCCCAAAGTTGTTCAGAAAGAAATCAAATGGTACTGCTAAATACATGATATGTTATATCCCAGAAGTGGTTAAGACATTTGCAAGCTAAATACCAAAAAAAGTAAAAAAATGCATCTAAGGAAGAGTTTCAGTTGCAAAAGTATAGTATATCTACTTGGTATTGGATGCTTCTTGCATCAAAGTCATCAACAAATAAGGGTTGTTCATGGAAATATTTATATAAGCATCAACAAGATATGGTTTATAAAGGTTAGTTTAAACTCTAGAATAAACAACAATCATAATAGCATGCATAAAAAACATTATCAAAAACTTTCAACAGGAATGTTGCTTGCAACAATTTTACTTCACACCCCTTAGAAATAGTTATGCACCATTCACTAACATGAATGAACATATTTTTAATGATAAGGTTTGAAGTGATCAACATCATTTTCAAGGTGTAAAAGTGTTGTGTTAGTCAAGAGAGAAAGGTTGTCCAGGATGAGAGCATTCAGTGCATAACACAGAATATCTATTGCTTCTAGGGCACCATCAGTCAACTTTCTACATTGCAATTATCTAGTGATCAACAAACACCCTCAATAACATAGGTATCAAAATAATGTAAGCACGAGATGTGCTCTGGAAGATATTCTGTTATCCAAGTTATTTGAACTTAAGTAATTTAAAACACTAAAGAAATTGAACCACTTAACCACAACCAAATAGAGAAATCTCTTTCAATTCACAGCCTAGATAAGCGAGCAGTTCACTAACAAACTCATCATTGGCACTTGTTATCCCTGCCACTGATAACACTTCCAATTTTTGCATTTTTTTTAATGTAGGAAAAATATTGAAGGCTTATAGCTGCTAGCATGACTCCATACACAATTACTTAATTATTGGTGCCAGTCTGTTGCCATTAGGATTCATGCCATGTAATTTTTAAGGTTATTTATATGTTATTACAGGCATTTCAATGATAGTAGGGTTGTTTAGATGTCATTACAGACATTTAGGTGCCATTAGAATCAATTAGAATCCAACATTTCTACCAAATGCATAATTATCATTGACATCTACATCGTCATCATCATCATACAATAAATCAACATCATTGTCATTGTCATAGTCATCATCAATATAATTGTGATAATTATGAGCAAGGAGCCCTACTACCTCACAAGAATGGATGCTATAGTCTTATACTTATCAAATCATATCCATACGCTCCATCATAGTTATCGTAAGGCATCATCGTCATGTTATTAGGGCCAATCATATTCCATTAGGGCCTATCAAATGTTGTTGGGGACACTCAAATGTCATTAAAGAAATTTAGGTGACAAATTAAGATAATTTACCCCTCATTAGGATTAATCAAGATCCAAAAGTTCCATGATTATGATCATTTAGGTGCCACTATCCTAAATCAATACCAAAAGTAAAATCACATGAATCATGATAATTGACATTAACATTAATATATCTAGCGTTATGTCGGACATTTTTCGAACACAATTCCTAGCTCTAAACCTAGTGCAATTCCTAGTGTGGTTCCTTTCAAAATTTATGGAATTATTCCAGGCGTTATACCTGGTGCTATGTTGGATTTTTTCTAGGCACAATTCTTGGCTCTATACTTCATGCTATGTTGGATGTTTTTCCTGCTAAAATTCATGGCGCAATTCTTGTCGCTAAACCTAGATTAATATACGGTGATATGCTATTCAGGACATTTTTTCGAGGCTATTTTGGGAGTTATATGGGATTTTTTTATGGACGCTAATTAGCATCCACAATAGCGCCAACTTTTAAAACAAGACTCTAATTGGGATGCTAATTGGGACTTTAAGTGGGACGCTAATTGGGATGCTAATTAGAGTCCAAAATAGCTCCATCTTTCAAAAAGGGATGCAAATAACACCATTAAAAGCGCCATCCCGTGGAAAAGTGTGCACTTTTTCCAAAAAATGATGAAAAATACACTACAAGTGATAGTGGACGCTAAAAAGGAAGCTAAAAGAGACACTAATCACAGGGTTTTGTTGTAGTGGTTGATCTAAGAAGAAGGGTGCATAATATTTCTGGACCGTCGATCTGCACTTTCCACATTATCACCAATATTTTCCCTCCTCACACCTTGGATTAGCGGAATCATTATCAACCACTGATCTAAATTGTATATTCATATGGACCATTGAAAAGTGCTATCTCTACTACATTCTGCTGAATCTAGGAGTTCATTCCTCCTTGCACTTTTAATCTATGAAATCAGCCTCATTTGTTGATCTAGATCAAGTTTTAATATGAGCTGTTGGAACATGCGGCCCCTACCCAATTCCAAAAATATTCATCCCTGCTTTCTTTGTTCTAGTTCACATTGTGGAATTGTTTCCAGCCTTTGATCAGAATCTTGCTTAGATATCCGTCGTTCACAGTTTAAGAGCCTACCACATTTCGCAAATGTTGGATTAGTGGAAATGTTCCTAGCCTTTGACTAGAATCTTCTTTAAATCTCCATCGTTCAAACTTTAAGAGCCTACCAAATTCTGCAGATTTCAAATATTCATTTACTCACTCATGTTAGATCAGCGAAATTCATCTCCTCCATTGATCTTACTCCACCATCAATCTTGTCTGTTGAAAAATGCAGGCCCTACAACATTCTGTAAATATGAAAAGTTATTTGGTTCGTGCAAGTTGAACCAGCAGAATTATTTTCCACCGTATATCTGATTCTATCTTTGATCATCATCGTTAAAACTTAAAGCTCCTACACCATTCCATCGGTCTGAGAATATTATTCCTCCTTGCATGTTAACATAGTGGAATTCTTCAGGAACGTAGATCTTCTTCTTCTCGTTCATTTGACGGTTGATCTTGCATGACCTTTAACCTTATTCCACCAACATCAAATTTCTTTTAAAATGTGCATCTTTCCCTTGCAAAATCTCCTGCAACCTTTGATTTCCTTTGCTATGTATCTAAGATGTTCATTCCTATCACCATTTATCCTTACTCATCACTTTCACTGGATTATGCTTTTACAGGGGAATTAGCATGGACACGTCTATAAAAATCCTTAAATTTTAGCACAGGCGTTAACAACGGCTCCAACTCGAGGATGCTATCCTCCTTGTGAGGTAGAAAAGAACCTTGTAGACTAATTTCTTTATCCATTGGGACCTATGTACTTGTAAAAACCCCATCTAACTACACCACTCGAAGGCCCATCGCCCCAAAATTTGTTTTAGTGCCTGTAAGTTCAAATTTGCATAAAAAGAAAACCAAATGATGGCTCCTCTTGGGGACCTTATTCCCTTCACCTAGGGATTTAATTCTGTCAGAGAGCTATCCACAAATGCAACATTAAAATGAAATGGTATATACAATGACATGGGACCTGAACTTACTTTATTGAAAGTAGTGCTTGAAGAGCCTCCCATTTACAGGAGCTCCAGATACCAGACCACCCTCCATCTCCTCTAGTATGTAGGAATTATTTCCTCTAAAAGCTGAAATCTTATAAGGGCCCTTCCATAGGTGATCAAACTTACCATGTTTCCCTTTCTCTTCATGTGGTGCACCCCATAGAAAAACTACATCCCCCATCTAGAAATCATCAGGCTTTGTCCTCCTGCCAAATATCTATTTCATTTTCTCCTGAAATTTTTGAGTTCTATCAAATAGTTTCTCCCTTTGTTGATGTAGTTCAATCAATTGATACATCCTCCTCTGAGTTGGATGGGTTTCAGTTTCTTTTTCCTGCAATAGTCTCATTACTCGAAAACTTAGGGAACTAGGAAAAATTACCTCAGAGACATAAACCAACTGGAATGGTGAAGTGCCAATGGATTTCTTCACACTGATTTTTTCAGATCACAAAGCATGAGGAAATTTTGTGTGCCAAGCCTTCTTGTTGTCCCGAAGCATCCTTTTGATGATCCTCATCAAGCTCTTATTTGAAGATTCTGCCAACCCATTTCCCTTTGGATAGTAAACTATGGAATTCCCCAACCGTATGTGATACTTGAAGAAAAATTCCACCATCTTCTTTGACTTGAATGCAACAACATTTTCAGTGACCAACTTTCTAGGAACCCCAAACCTAGAAAAAATGTGCTCTTGTAGAAACTGTATAATCACTGTCTTAGTGTCCTGTCTAGTTGGGATGGCTTTAATCCATTTTTTGAAATAATCAGTGGTAGTGAGGATGCACCTATGTTGTCATGAGGAATATGGGTTTATCTCTCCAATAAAATCCAACCCCCATTGCTGGAAAGGGGCCTCAACATGTATGGGATTCAGAGGAAATGGTAGAAGCTTCCTCCTCCATTCAAATATCCGACACTTATGGAAGGAAGAAACCTCTTTGTGGGTATTGGAAAAGATAGTGGTCCAATAAAACCCCGCCCTCATGATCTTATTCACAGTGGCCTTCCAATAATGATGACCTCCACATTCTCCTGCATGGAATTATTCAATGAGATTCTTTTCCTCCTGCTCATTTACATAGTTCATCAGAACCCCTCCTTGTTCTTTCCAATACATTTTTCCATTTAAGATGAAAAACCTTGATGCTTTCTTCTTCAGAAACCTGAACCTTATTCCGTCCATACCCTATGGAGCTTGCAGATGCTATAAAACAAAGATGATGTCAGTGTACCATGGGGATGGAAAGAAATGCTCAGATACTTGGGGATCTGGCCGTCCCTTAGGATTTTTCTCTTCTGCTGAAAATTCAACAATCATGTGTAGTCTAAGAGCATCACACTTAGATTGTACCATGAGTTTGGCTAGTCCCTATCCTTTAATCATCTTGGTGGACTTAATCTCCAAGTCATATCCAAGTAGGACCGCTATCCATTTTACTCTCCTACCTTCAGGATCTGGTTGGGTTAGGATATCCTTTACTTCACTGGTGGGGACATGGGAAATAATGTGAGAGTGCAGGATGTACACTCAGAACTCCTTCAAGGCTTGCATAGAGCATAAGCATGCTTATCTAGGATGTTGTATTTCAGAGGAGCATATCTCAGGGTTTTGCTGTAAAAATAAATGGGCTGCTCGTGTCCCTCACGATTCTTTTGTAGCAATACCCTTTCCACTGTGTGCTCTGAAGCAAAATAGAATACAAGGAAATATTTGGAGAAATCAAGGATTTCCAGTACAGGGGCATCAGAAATATCCTTCTTGATATATTCAAAGGACTATTTAGCTTTGGGCATCCACTTGATCTCTTTGTCCTTTCTCAACATGTTAGTTATATACCTTACTATTTCAGCAAAGGAAACAATGAACCCGCTCAGAAAATTTACCTTCACCAGGAAGGATTGAACATCAACCTTATTCCAAGGTAGCTCAATTTTACGAATTTCCTCAACCCTATTTGGGTCTATTTTGATTCCTTTCTAAGAAATTATGTGCCCCAACAACTTACCTTCCTTCATAGCAAAGAATTACTTCTTCAGATTCAATGAGATACTAAACCTTCTACACTTTCAGAACATTCTCAGTAGGGGTAACCATTTCAAACCAACCTTTAGACTGTATTCTAGCCTATATAGTCAAAGAGGGCTCTCTCTTTTTCACAGGGTCATTCACATACACATATAGCTTTGAACAAGCATTCAAAAGGCTAGTTTTCTGAGGGGAAGGGTTTTTTGGATTTTAAAGAGTGTAAGACAGACATATATTAAATACCATTGGGAAATGGATTCAAAGCTTGAACCATTCAAGGGTATTACAATAAATAATAAGCAATGATTTTATATTTGTAATCTGAGGCAGAGTGGCTGTTACATTTAGTCAAATATTTTGAAGTGGTGGTAGAGGAAAGGAGAAGAATCCCAGTGAAGCAAGAGGCACCTACTATGGATGAATCTCTTGAAAACACCTTTAGCAGAAGCAACAATAAGGATAATGATAGAAATAGAGCATCTAACAAAGGATTAATTCCACAACAATTATTATAAACACATTACGAATGCCATTTCTGATGAAATTAGAACTTAATAAAACAAATTCCTCACATACAACTAGAAAGCATTAACAAAAACTTACACATATGAAAATGAGGAAAACAAGAAACACAAACTAAACATGATCACCTTAATGAATCTTAGACACTCAGAATAATGTTTTCATTAATTACTTCCAAGAAAGTTTCAAAACTACAAAAACCAAGCACACCAGGCTTCAAAAATGAATGTCCAACCCTTTCTTCCTCTATTAAGGCTATATTTATAGAGTAATATGCTCCCGAGACCAACCTTGAAATAGGTCCAAAATTAGTTATGATATTGGGATCAAAATCACACACACTAAATCCTAACAAATTCTAAGTTGGCATATTCACCATGATCACAAACAAATAAGGAAAACACACTGGGATGCATGTGGTGGATCAAAAATGGAAAGCTTAACATCTAGGACTCATGCTCACTTGATGAAAATGAATGTTCAAAGCATATCCGAATGACCTACAAGTATTTTATTCATAGCTACATCTTCAACCAACAAAATCTATGCTAACCGTAGATTTTAATCTTACATGCATCTCAACCATCCAATGGTGCAGCTCCTACCCGATTTCACAATACTACATTGTGATTTATCGCTTGCTTGTTCTTGTGCAAAATCATCCTGGACCGTGGATCAAGAATCCATCGAAATCTCCACCATTCAAATGTGCAGGGCCTACTTTATTTTGCAGTCACGAAAAGTTTATTCTTTCGTGCATTTTGTGTCTGCGAAATGAATACCCACCATAGATATTCAATCCCGATTGATATCGACCGTCCAAAGGTGCGAATTCTAACTGATTTCATAGTCTTCTAACCTGACTTATTCCCTACACATGTTTCCATTTTCTACACCAGTGATCCTATGCAGAAGCTTTCCAAGCCGTTGATCTGGGATCAAGCCGCGGGATGCAAAAAGTGGAAAGCGAGCTTCCGACTTTTCATAACCAATTTTTTTATATTTTTGCTTTCTACTTTTCTGCTCCCTTCTGGTCCATTGATATAAGATCAAAGGTGTGGAATATTTCTAGACCATCGATCTTATGAGATGGAGAAAAGAGGAAAGCGGGATTCCAACATTTCATAACCAAATTTCTGTATTTCCACATTCTTCCTTTTTGATCCCTTCCAGGCCATTGATCTAATATCAAAGGTGCGGAAGATTTCTAGACTGTCGATATGCACTTTCCACATTATCACCAAGAGTTTCCCTCCTTGCACCTTGGATTAGCGGAATCATTATCAGCCAATGATCTAAATTGTATCTTCATCTGGACTGTTGAAAAGTGCTATCTCTACTACATTCTGCTGAATCTAGGAATTCGTTCCTCATTGCACTTTCAATCTACAAAATCAAACTCAATTTTTGATCTAGATCAAGTTTTAATATGAGCCGTTGGAACATGCAAACCCTACCTTATTCCGCAAATCTTCATCTCGACTTTCTTCATGCTAGTTCACAATGCGGAATTGTTTCCATCCTTTGATCAAAATATTATTTAAATCTCCACTGTTCAAACTTTAAGAGCCTACCACATTCTGCAGATTTCAAATGTTCATTTATCCGCACATGTTGGATTAGCGAAACTATTCCCAATATTTGATTAAAATCTTCTTTAAATATCTACCGTTCAAACTTTAAGAGCCTACCACATTCCACAGATTTCAAATGTTCATTATCCAAGCATGTTAGATCAGCGGAATTCATCTCCTCCCTTGATATTACTCCACAATCAATCTTGACCGTTGAAAAATGCAAGCCCTACAACATTCCACAAATCTAAAAAGTTATTTGTTTCATGCAAGTTGAACCAGTGGAATTATTTTCCACTGTATATTTGATTCTACCTTTAATCACCATTGTTAAAACCTAAATCTTCTACGCCATTCCGTCGATATGAGAATATTATTCCTCCTCGCATGTTAAAGCAGCAGAATTCTTTAGGAACGTAGATCTACTTCTTCCTGTTCATTTGACGGTTGATCTTGCATGACCTTTAACGTTCTTCCGCCAACATCAAATTTCTTTTAAAAACGTGCATATTCCCCTAGAAAAATATCCTGCAACCTTTGATTTACTCCTATATGTATCTAAGCCTTTCATTCCTGTCACCATTTATCCTTACTCATCACTTTCATTGGCTTATCCTTTTGTAGGGGAATTAACATGGATGCATCTCTAAAAATCCTTAAATTTTGGCACAGGTGCGAACAGGTTACAAACTTAGTTACTGCAGACTTTGATATCTTACCACCTTATGTATTTTAGTATTTGTCCCACTTCGCACTTCAACATCATTTACTTCGAAGTTCGACATTTCACTACCTTATGTATTTTATCAACTACGAATTTTCACATTTAACCAGCTTCACTTGCTTGGTTAGTTTGACTACCAGCTTTTGACATCTTCATGTTGGTGTGCACTTTTGCATCCTTTACTACTTTGACTGTGATATTTTCAACACACCAACTGTCTGTAGTGTACTTCAAAATATCACTTTCTTGTGTACATATTTGCACCTTTTTCCTATTTCTAACAACACATTTTAACAATTCACTCATTTTTCTTATTCTATATACTTCTTCAGATTGGATTGTTCTATATGCTTCTTCATACTGACATTTTCTATATACTTGTTTAAACTAGATTGTTCTATATATTTCTTCAAACTAGCTTGTTCATTATACTTCTTCAAACTGGCTTATGCTTTACACTTCTTGAAACTGACTTCTAGATTCACATGCATTTCAAACAATCTTGCTTGACATCAATGACTAAACTAGCTAGGTGAATTAATATTACCTTTTGAAATCAGTGACAATACTTTTGATTTTATACTCCCTTTGACATCAATGACAATATCTAACAATCCCCCCCTTTGGCATTGATGTTAGCACAAATTAAGACTGAGCTATCATGAGTACAAGGATGATCAAATTTCCTGTTCTGCTCCCCCTAACCATGCACTTTTAATTAATCATTCCTTTCTCTCCCTATGTTAATTTATCCCCCTTTGACATCAATGGAAAAGGCTTGTTTGATCTTGATCTTGATCTCTGGATCTTCCTCTGAGAATATGCTTGTTCTGACTCTGCTTCCCCTTGGACTATGCATGGAATTCTATTTTTTTTTTTTTATCTTTGACATTTGCTGGTATTTACTGTACGTATTTCATCAACATTTATCCAATCCTTTCTTTCATAATATTTTAGTGCTTTTCCAATAATTTTTGATGTCATGCTATTGATTTTTTATAATAGTCTTTAATTATGAATTGGTCCTTGTCTACATTTCCGTATTGATTGTTTACTTAATTTTTGTTTTCTTATTAAATGTCAAATCATCCTCAATGTCAATTATTAGAGAAATATACACCTTCTAGTTTTATCCCCATGCTATGTACCCCACTTGGTGATTCACACAATCATGTATTTCATCTTGGAGTTATGCATCCATTATATCCTCTTTGCTCATCCAATCACCAAAATTATACCTCAAATATACAATCATCCATTTTTTCAATAAGAATGTTCTGGCACCAACGAGATTGATCCAATTCTATATATAAACCTCATTTCATTGGTTTATGTTTCTATGTCACACAATACACTTGATCTTTATATAACATTGTGTTTGGATATTGATAATTCGAATTGTGTAGCAACTACCTCCCATAATTCAAGTCTACCGTTAAACATTAGATTGAGTTGACATATTGTTTATGACATGTGCATGATATGTTATTTCATCTGTGTAGTGGGGATTTCTCCCAATCTATGTGTAGAAGCAACAACCTTAGATTGATATGATCATAAGGAAGAGTTCAATGGAAAATAGAAAAGAAAACTAAACTAATAACATAAAGCAAATATTTTTATCATTTTTAACATATATCTCGTCTAAACTAAACTAATGCAAATAAATAAAAACACACCTCTTTTCTTGTAAAGTGGGCCACCGTAGCTGTCCTCGAAAGTGGTTCCCCAGCTCCATGGGTTGGTTCTCCAGTTGTCTCCACGAACAATTGTCAAATGGGGAATGAATCCAATATGGGTACAAAGAATGTCTCAATGTACACTGTGGAAATGGTATGGCGACGAGAATGGTGGCAAGGGAGCATGTGAATACCCGAGAGCAAAAGTGTCACATCATACTCACAAATGAAAATCAGAAAAAGTGTTTTGGGAGAGCCCTTCACGATGTATTTATAGTATGGTCCTGTGGTTTTTTGACCCAAGGTGGTGACCCATGGTATTGTGGTTTTCTGACCCTTTCTCTTTTCTAGGGGTTTTGACCCTTTTTTGGGAGAGCATGAGGGTAAACCATAGTAAATAATGATGTTTTGGACCATTTTTTATGGAAATAAAAGTAAGGGAAATATTGTAGGAATAGGATGTATGTATATGGTTTAGACCATGAAGATCTAGATGAACACTTTTTAGTGTTAACAGATTTCCCCCTGATGTGTGAGGGTAGGAGCTCATCGTATGGCTGATGGGAATCATAGGATCATGGGAATAATAGTGACAATAGTGGAGAGACAGGAGAGAGCCATGAAGAAGTGGAGCTTCCTCATTCAAACTACGATGGATTTTGGTTTTTTATTATGGGTTCTCAAAAATGAATGAGATACATATAATGTGTGACATGCATATGGATGAGGCAGGGATACCCATGCTTGTAACAATGTCAAAAGAATAAATAATGGGATCAAGGATCAAACCATGGGAGACGATCAATACATATACAAATGATGATACATAATAGTGGCCTTAATGGGAGGATGAATACAATGATGATATGAAGAACTAATACACAAGAATAATGGAATTCTCATGGAATGCAATATCATCAAAATTGATGCTCTGCTGAATCTAGAGGTGTACATATATATGGACTCAATGACTAAGAGTCAGAATCTCTATGGTACAATGTGTAGCATAAAGTACCGGAGACACACGGAAGCACAACAACGGGGCTTCCAAACACTGTCGCCAATGCAGCCCGAAAATGTCAGGGGACAAGAAACTGTGTGGGTCCCATAGTAGAATCACCAATGTGCTAGAGTTAGGTGACAACCTGGGTCTTCGACTAAATAATAAATGGACCAATACCTTGTACGAATATCAACGGTGCGATGATGTAGCTAAGGTTGAGCACTTTAGACACAACCATCTCGAGAGGCACTAATGACTCCTCTGAAGTGTTCCAAGGAACTCATCAATGAGGTGGATGAAAATAGGATACAAGGACTTCTAGGTCTATCCTATGGAATAGATGTGTTGATGTCGACAGAGGGAGACCTACAAATAATCAAGGAAATGATGTTTCCTTGACTAAAAGCACAAGGGAGATAACCAAAGATGTGGAACAATCTGGGGACAGATATAGTGAATGGGGGAACATGGGAGTCAAACTTCCTTTGTTTAGAGTATGATGGCAGGGTTGACCTGGAGGCAAATTAAACTGACTCATGGGAGAGGGATCATAGCTGTAATACCGGGGAGATAATTGCAAATGGGAAATACTGAGGGAGGTAACTGGACTAGTGGTATCCAAGGGATCCGAGGAAGACTCATCGTAGAATACTCTGAAAAAAAGTGACCCAATGGGGTGAAGCTACTATACTATAATATCATATGTAGTGGTGCCTAAAGACACAGTTTAGGAATTCTTCATAGTTTAAAAAGCATGAAGAAGGGATAGAAGTAAGCTCAACATGACACGATCTCATGGATTTTTAGCAAGCCCAAGAAAGCAAATGCTTGATGGTGTTTTCATTTTTAGAGAGTTTGAAAATAGGGAGAATACTCCAATGTAGTCTCTTTTTCATTAATAGTCTCCTAATACTGAAAAAGGATAAAAGTATACAAAGGAGAGATATTCCAACCTTTGGGGAAGGAAGACCTCTTTACCATTGGTAGTCCAATCAGGACGGAAAGGGTTAAACCTATATTGACTGGACGATCATTCAAATAATTTCACAAACATGAATGAAACCAAGTTTGCTCAGCAATATTTTCTTGGTGAGAAGTCTGGAAAAGATATTAAAGACAACCTATAATGAGTTTTTTTGTAAATTACGGTCCCAATGTCTGAGAAAGCATAAACGTATACAAAGGGAAACGTTCCTAGCTAGAAGGTGCTAGGGGGATCCTTTTCTTATAATAGTCTAGGTGGTCCAAAAAATTAAATAAATGAGGCCACATAGATGCCCTTTCAAATACTTTGGCGAGCATGAAAGGAATCAAGCATGCTAGACAATCTTTTCATTCTTTTAGGAGTCAGAAAAGAGCTTAACAAAAACTTCGTAATGGTCAATCAAGCAAGGGGGAAGTGTTCGATATATGGAAAGAGGTTATGTTGTGAACATGGTTGAGAGAAATAAATGCAGAACAATGATGGCTCCCCCTTGCGGGATGATGGATGGTGGTAAATATGGCCAACTGTGCAGTATGGATGGAGCAGATGGCTCGTGAACATGCCAATACATACAAGGGGAGATTCACGTGATGACACACAAATTGGGTTGAATTTTGGAAAATGGTCCAAAAAATCATAGTGAGAGAAAAAGACAAGGGTCTCGTAAAAAGATAGAGGACAGAAAACCGAATCTAGTAGTGTGAACAGTGTCTCAAACAGAATCCGGATGACTCTATGGTGCATGAAAGAAAACTAGACCCAATGGAGGCCTATAAACAGGAGGGATGCCATTTGTCATTTTTACTATTTAGTTCTGAGTTGGATTGGATGACCCTAGAGCTCAACCACTAATTTCTTTCGACTGGATCGATAGTTTTCTAAGCTCTGACTTGTAGGTAAGAGTTCTCGTCGAACCCGTCTTTTTTACTAGTTTAGTTTATGGTTTTGATCATCCTGGGGCTTATGTCAAGATTTGGGGATTCACAGGGTCAGGTCACACTTTTCAAGGGAAAATACATGCCCCAAGTTGATCATATCAAGCTGACAGGCTCGACTTGGTTGCACCTCGGTGAGACAGGCGTGACCTAAGTCGCACCTGTTGAGTAGGTATGAGCAACCCTGTCGCTCTTGTTCGAGGTTTTTGAGTGACTTGGGTCATAAAAAAATGCCAAATAGGGGAGACTCATCCCAAGATGAGTTTTTGTGCATGACTGGACCTGATAGGGACTATTTGTATGTGAAGGATGCCACGAGTGGCATTGCAAGAGAAAGATATTGGTAGCCTTTGAGATGAGATATGAGATGATCCAACCGTGTAGAATATGATCACTCATTGTGGGCTGTGGAAGTACTTCCATATCCCGTTCATGCATTCAACACAACTATTGCTAGTCAAGTTAGTGAGATTTTGGGACTAGGATGCAGAGTGTTTTATCATCCAGGAGGAGAAGATAGAGATCATGCTCCTCGATATCTATTTTATGACTGGTATCCCTATGTTAGGTGTGATTGGAAACACTACGCCGAATCCCACACATGAGGTATCACTGGATGACCTACACGAGAGGCATTACTATGCCTCTACGACGATACACTTGTCATACATACCAGTGTGCGACATCGAGAGTCTTGAGACTTGGGATATGGTAGCGATGGTGCGTCGGATATTGGGGTCATCGGGACATCATAAGATCTATGGCGGTCAACTCCATATTGTGGAGCATGTGCTGAGGGGCACCTACTTTGGGTGGCCCTAGATGTACCTGTCACTGGTTCGACATACGCTGAACCATGCTAGTTCAGGGGGAGGGGATTTTTGTTTCCCCTCATTCTTATGCTCATTCTTTTTTGAGCGGCTTCTTACTCTATGACCGCATCTTGTGGTGCGAGAGGGGGGACCTTGTGAGCCTCACATGAGGAGGTGGAGTGAGATGATGATCAGGGAGGGAGGTGGCTTAGAGGGATGATTCTTCACCCAGGAGCTATTTTTGTAGTGGTGCCAGCTACTAGTCCTTATAGAGGACTATCCATATGCTGGCATGGATTACCAGGGAGATCCTGACATGCCTCAACCTCCAGGACATGCCCGAGGACTTGACACTACATATACATGATGCTTTATGTGGTTACATTCATATATGATTTACTAGATTAGTGATATCCAGTTTATGTGTGTGATAGATATTGATGACATACTATGTGTATGTGCAGACATCAGACCACGTCCTCCAGTAGGATATCAGAGGAGGAGGGGCATAGTGGAGGGGTTAGATCCACCCGCTCATGGGCATATGAGGCGTCAGATTATAGTGGACTCACTTTATGTTGATATTGAGTGCTTACTATATGGGGTCACTAATGATGGCTGGAAGTACCTTGATGATGATATGATTGTCACATGCTACCATGCTCCTCCAGAGTGGATCCCATTGATGAGGAGGATCGTAGTTGATGTTGAGTATGTCAGAGCAGTGGAGCAGGGTGATGGGCCGATGGAGGAGGATGATGACTTGTATGAGGAGAACACAGAAGAGGATACATACCAAGAGTACAAGGAGGATGACTATGACTCTAACTAGCAGCTAGTGATGCTTCCCCCTATTGTAGTGGTGAACAAGGATGTTTTGTACTATATGTATGCCCAACCGAGAAAGCTTGTGGGGCTTCTTATTTTGTAACTAAACATTATGATATGATATATATATGCATGTGGATGCACTTTTTTATGTGTTTTTTATGATTCTTTTTATGATGATGCATATATAATGTATATGACATATGTATGCATGACTATATGATGATGCATGATGTAATTTTATTTCCTAGATGCGATATTTGATGTGCCACTCTAGAACGTCATTAGCCATTTGGTCTGCTACACTATTGAGACTTTTGGGAACATTCATGAATGTAATGGATTCAAAATGTCTAACCACATGTCTAGTGTGTAGGAAATTTCTAAAGAGACAAGGATCGTGTACCCGATAGTAGTTATTCAATTGGGAGACAAGCATCTGGGAGTCTAGGAATACATCAATGTGACGAATACCCAAGTGGAGGGCAGCGGTCAGGAGACCAACAACACCATCGTACTCATCTTGGTTATTGGTATAAATTCCAACACACATTCTAGCAAGATTAGGAGACCATCTAATTGCTCCTTTAGCGAAACCAACATAGCGATGTGAGGTAGGATCCATATGGAGAAACCAATGAAAAAAACTATGAGACTCATGATAAGAATGGTGTAAAACAAAAAAGAAAAAGTATGACACACGTGTACTACATGGTGGGTGACTTCAGGAATAGAACCTCTTGAGGTAGAGCCCGTTGTGGGCATTATTCAAGAGATGGCCATCAGATTCAGCGAGGATGTATGCCCCATTTTCGAGGCATATATGGACGACATATGGGCCGTACCACATGGAATAAAATTTTCCTTTTCCTAACTTATCATTGGATTGATCATAAATGAGGACCATATTTCCTTCACTAAAGGTTCAAGGGTGGATGTGGGAGTCAAAATGGGACTTCGACCTAGTCTTAGCTGCTTTAATCATTTGGAGAGCAACACAACAATCCTTATTAGTTCATTTGAGCATAAGTAGACATTGTTATAATGGGGAGGTATTGAGTAAATGTTTGATGGAAAGGAGGAGTGATGGAATCTGGCACTCAATGGGAAGTATCGACTCCACACCACGGACCAAGTGAAATAGGGTAAAACCGGTGGCGGTCTTCGTTGATGCATAGTAGGCCTAGACGGCAGAAAAGAGAAAGTGATTCCAATTGGATTTATGTGTGTCCACTAATCGTTGGAGCATGGTTTTGAGTATCTTGTTGACAACCTCAACTTGTCTATTTCCCTGAGGATAGTATATAGAGGAGTATTGGTGTTCAAATTTCAACATGGCATACAACTTTGTCGAAATGGCGTCCTCAAAATGAGAACCGTGGTATGAGACTATCTATTGGGGAAAACTAAAACATGTGATAACATGGTTGAAAAAGAACCGTGCCACAGTATTATCCTTACAATTGAATGTCGGCATAACCTCATCCCATTTAGTGAAATAATCAATGACCATAATGATGTACTTATGACTGCTGACCGAGGTAGGATTACAAGTCATGAAGTCAATTTACCACTTACAAAAGGGACCGACTGTGATGCCATGATGTAACGGTGTAGGAGGGGTCCTTTCCTTTGGAGAAAAGAGTTGTGTTGCTAGAAATTATCACCTCTTACAGATAGGAGATGTTTCCCTAGATTTGAATGGTACAGGTCTAGAACAAAACACAAACCCAAAGGTTAAACTTTCCCTAGATTTGGTTAATTGCTTGAATATGATTCTACAATACTTCTCTTAAAGGTTGTCCTCACTATCCTTGAAGCTTTCTCCTTTGCTACTACGAAAGAACCTGTAAAATATTAAAGACAACAAGAGAAAGATGATTTCATACAAGATAATAAACTAGATCTATGCTTGTGATCAAGGAATCAAACAATACATACAAATGATACAGTAGATATGGGAAAGAAAATAAAATTTTTATTAGAAATGATTAGAGAGACTACAACCTTTGTACCTTGGTGTTGAGAGTTCCTTCCAATGGATCCTTTCCTCTAACTTCACCTTTCCTCCAATAGCACAAGAATTATTTTGACAGAGTTTGGGTGTTCAACACAATTCTTCCTCCCTCTTTCCCATGGGGGATGAGCCAGTATTTAAAGGCATGGGAGGATAGGGATGGCTGAGGAAATGGTGGATGAGGTGGAAGGGAGATACTATTAGGGGGGATCCCGGGAGTCCAGGTGTTCCTAAACCATAGGGATGAGCCTCCATGGAGGTAAGCTTCAAGAAGCCTCTTGAAGTTTCATTTTTTTCCTGTAAAACTCAAGCACCGAACCTTTAATGAAGTAAACATGTGGTGTTAAGGGGGTAAATCCCTTTTCATGAAGGAAAAGAGTGGTGGCACCTCCCTTTTCACATGTAAAAGGAGTTTTGTTGACTTAGGTAACACATTTTATCAATGGAAAAGGAGTGTTACTGGCTCAAAATAAGTAAAAAATGAAAGGGAATAATTTCTTCCTTTCATTTATCTAGGACAAACTCTGAGGGATTGGAGCAAACAAAAAAATACCTATATTATAACATGATGGTGACGAGATTTACGTGTAACAAGCTGACAATTGCGGTAGTGTTTAATTGCATTGATGCAATCGGTAAATATGGTGGGCCATAAATAACCAACACGGAGGATCTTTCGGGTAGTGGCGAAACTAGAGAGGTGGCTACCACAGGCTCCACTATGGCATTCATTCAGGACTTTCTCAGCCTCATCATGGGTGAGGAAATGGCATAAAATTGGGTCGACACCATGATGATATAGGAAATCCCTAATGAGGACATAATGAGCAGCTTGGTGTCAAATGCGCTATCGATCTCTGTGGCTTAAATGGGCCCCAAATTTCTAATTGCACAAATACAAGAGGATGCCCCCAAACCACGGGTCTTCCATAGAAATGAAAAATAAGAATTCGTTTGGAAGGTTGATTGTGATCGGTGATGAAGAAGATGACGGAGGAAGGTATGGCATTAAGGAAGCTAACGCCAATGCCTTGGTTCTCTTAGGGAAAACAAATTCCAAATTGTACTCTGGGAGAACGACAATCCACTTGGAAACATGACCTTCAACAAGGCGATGACTCAAGAGATACCTCATGGGGTTGGAATCGACCACGACTTGAGTGCGATAAAAAATGATGTAATGGCGTAGCTTCAGAACAGAAAAGATGACGACGAGAGCCATCTTCTCTTCATGTGGATAACATAAAGGGGGACTGGAAATATTCTGACTGAAATAATAGATCACATGATCTTGGTGAGCATCACCTTCTTGGAACAAAACTCCAGTGATGGTATTTTCATATGCCAACACATAGAGAATGAAATCCTTAGTGAAGTCAGGAGGAGACAACAATGGAGTGGAAGTCAGAGCTTGTTTCAATGCATCAAAGGCATCTTGCACATGCTTATCGCAAACAAAAGGAATGTTGGTATGGAGAAAACATAAGAAACCATGGAATTTTGTCGCATAGTCTGAAATGAAATGATGGAGGAAGTTGGCCTTGCCTTGGATGTTAGATTTTTATCATTCAAGCTAGCATTATGATCTTAGGATCTTTAACTGAGAGAATAACATGCACATCAGTAAACACAAGAGACAAGAGACACAAAGAATTTTCCTTGGGGAAACCATAAAGGAGAAAACCCTGAAACTTCCTCAGAGATAGAATCAACACCAGAAGTAAAACCTGAAAACATAAAGATGATCTCCCGACAGTAGTAGTCTCTCTCTGGTCCCAACAACTTTATCTCTCACTCATGCACCCTAATGAGTGACTGTGTGTGTGATAAATAGAGAGGATCACTCTCTATTTATATTCTTTCGTTCACTTGAAACCCACTCCAACATGTCGGCCTCACTTAACAATTACTTACTAGAGCCCCAATGTCGTCCCCTAGAGGATAGTCTAATAACCCTAGGGCCCCACAACTGCGGGGACTTTAACCATTGACCAATAGGAGGGTTACCCACAATGACTTGACATGACTTTTTTACATTATAGAAAATCATGATCGAAACATCGGGGCATGACATGACTCAATTACATTACATAGACATCTCATAATAAACATCAGTGTACAATACATAAGATATACGGATGAATACATTTCGAATTTACAATTACATCAACACTCCCTCTTAACTAGAAAGGTATTCTCTCGACACAATTTATCAGCACAAGTCTTCTTCATTGTATCATCTGGATCATCATTGAGTTCTCGTCATCTTCATCTTCAAGTCATATTCATATTTAGGTCATCTTCATCTGGATCTAGATCATCATTACTGGATATAGATCATCACTCGATCTGGATCATCATCACTGGATCTAGATCATCACTCGATCTGGATCATCATCACTGGATCTAGATCATCATCACTCGATCTGGATCATCACCACTGGATCTGGATCATCATCACTGGATCTAGATCATCACTTGATCTGGATCATGACTGCTGGATCATCATCACGGGTGCTATCTCATGATTCTTCTCGTCATAGGAAGTTCTATAGAGCCAACCCTTTTTCATGCTGGTTGTAGGCCTAACCTCCATGTAGGTCTTCTTTAGCACTTATATCTAACACTAAGTCAGAATGGCCCACCCAGCACTTACATATGACCATGAGAGGAACACATCCAACACCATGTCAGAAAGGGACACCCAACACTCACATCTGACCATGCGAGAACACATCCCGCAACCCTATTAGAAAGTCCCAGCACTCACATCTGATCATGCGGGAACACATTCCAAAACCCTATAAAAGAGGCTCAACACTTATATCTAGCCAGGTGGGAACACATCCTGCAACCTTTCTAGAAGGGCTCTGCACTTACATCTAGCCATGCGAGAACACATACTGCAACATTACTAGAAAGGCTCTGTATTCACATCTATCCATGCGGGAACACATCATGCAACCTTCCTAGAAAGGCTCTGCACTTACATCCAACCATGCAGGAACAGATCCTGGAACCTTGCTGGAAAGGCTCTGCACTTACATCCAACCATGCAGGAACACATCTTGCAACCTTGCTGGAAAGGCTCTGTACTTACATCCAACCATGCGAGAAGACATCCTGCAAACTTGCTGGAAAGGATCTGCACTTACATCCAACCATGTGGGAACACATCCTACAACCTTGTTGGAAAGGATCTGCACTTACATCCACATCCTGCAACCTTGCTGGCAAGGATTTGCACTTACATTCAACCATGCGGGAACACATTCTGCAACCTTGCTGGAAAGGATCTGCACTTTCATCCAACCATGCGGTAACACATCCTGCAACCTTGCTAGAAAGTCTCTCAACCCCAGGTTGAGGGTTCCTGGTAATTGACTAGGTGCCTCCATTCTCCTAGAGAATGGAATCTGCTCTTATATCTGATCAAGTGGGAACATATCCCTCAATCACATCAGAATGACCATGCACTCATATCTGATGATGTGGGAACACATCCCATAGTCATATTAGAATGGCCCTCAGTCGTAGCCTTGAGTATTCCTGGTAACTGACCAGGCACCTCCATTCCAAGAATGGAAATAGCCCTTATATCTGATCATGTAGGAACCAATCCTACAGTCACATCAGAATGGCTCAACACTCATATCTGACATGGAAGGAACTAATCCTCTCACCATGACAGAATGGCTTAGCCCTTACTTATAACCATGGAAGGAGCCAATCCTCTCACCATGTCTGAATGGCTCACAGACTCATCACTTCCCCTTGGAAGGAACCTCGATCTGGAGAACACCAAGCTTCTACCTGAAGTACTCAAACTTCACTCTAGCTAATGGCTTTGTTAACACATCAGCTATTTGTTCATCCGTCGCAACATACTGGAGCTTCACTGCTCCTCTTAGCACCATATCCTTGATATAGTGATACTTGATATTGATATGTTTCAACTTGTCATGGAACACCGGGTTGTCCGACAACTTCACACAACTCTGGTTGTCGCAATATATACAAGTAGCATCTAACTGGAGATCAAATAAATTAGATAGTAGCTTCCTCAGCCATACTGCCTCACAACTAGCTAAACAAGCTACGACATAATCTGCTTTAGCTATACTCAGTGCCACATAGGATTGCTTCCTGCTAAACCAAGAGATCACACTTGATCCCATACTGAAGCAACACCCTAAAGTGCTATTCCTATCGATGGCACTACCTTCCCAATCTGAATCAACATAAAATTCTAGGTTAATCTTATGATTCACCTCATACTTGAGCCCATAATCAAATGTACCCTTCAGGTACCTCACTGAATGCTTTGCAACAATCAGGTGAACATGTCTCAATGTGTTCATAGCAAAGCAAGTATCTGGTCTCGTATCCGTCAGGTACATCAAGGAACAAATCATCTAACGATACATCGTGGCATCAACTAACTATGATGAAGCAACACTCAATAGCTTTAGGTTCGATGCCATGGGTGTGGTCATGCAGTCCATCATCCTGAACCTATTTAGGATCTCTACTGCATACTTCCCTTGTCCACACCTCCATGCCTATAACGTAGTGCATCAACACATAATAGGAGCATCACTGGTCTTCTGCCTTCAACCTTGAAGCAAAGGTTGGAATCCACTTTACTCTCAGTAAATCCTAGAGTCATTAGTAATCTATCTATCTTGTCATACCATGTTGAACCTTAGGATCTTCTACAGTCACTCCCTCTGAAGCATCATACTCCCTCTGTCTTCTATACTTTATGCACTGAAACATTATGTACTGGAATGACAAGTAGCTTCCTCTGCTACTATGATTCTATGTATCAATCTAGGGTCACTGGATACCAAGATCCTCTATCTTTGAAAGCATTCTTGCACCCATCTGTGAGCTTGTCATCCTCTATAGGCTTTCATCTTCAACCTTGTAGCAAAGGTTAAGATCTTTATCAAGCTCATCATGTATGTGTTATCCCATGGGTGTCTTCTGAGCTCGTACAAGGCCTTCTTTCATTTGCACACATGATTCTGTCTGTCATGTGACTTCACTTCCAGTGGCTGCAATTGTCTCTTCATATTCTATGTCTTCTTTTCATGAGAAGCCTCGTGCTACGAATCTTTCCTTGTATCCCACGATGTTTCCATCTACTGCATGATGAAACTATGAACTTCCCTTCACGTATCAATACTACATCCTAGACATCATTCTTCTTGAACTGGTCTTCCCTTTCTTCTTGGTTACTTCTTCATGGATGGAAGGTTCTGCATCAACGATGTTGCTGCATTTATCATATTATTCTTTATCTATCGTCACTTGTTCTTCAGAACAAGTCTCATCCTTCTTTTCTTGTAGGTGATTATGTACGCGATCTTTCCTACAAGTGAAATGCATTAGTTGTACGGTTAGAAACATTTCATAAGGTATATTCATAATGAAAAATTCTTTTGCATAAATACATGATCATGCAACTATTTTAGCCAATACAACATTTATCCATATCTCACAGAAATTTTTCTAGATTCCTTCCATCTCTACCAGGACAACATTGAGATTGTGCACTAATCCAATATGTTAGCAAAGAGGTTTCACTCTAGATAAGTAGAAATGGAGAGTTGTATAGCACCATGAGCTACTTACCCATCACATGCATATTAGTAGTATAATGTCATTAATGCAAACATTCTATCATGCATAATACATTAACTGAATATAAACAAATGCATAACAAAACAATATCATGAAATGACAATTGAATACTTATCTTTATTTGTTTTGTGGGTAGACTCCTTCTTGAGCCTTTAGCTTTATTGTCTTCCTCATTCATCATAGCATCATTTCTTATCCAAATGCTAAGATGGATAAGAGGTTCTTCAAGAGTTGAGTTATTCATATTCCTCATCGCCTGAGGGATCTTATTTGGATGGTGAGAGCTTGATCTTCCCATCTTCTTTTCTCTTACTATGAGTTGAGCATCTTCTTGTGTGTGCTCTTCCCGGAATCTTTTTGAAAGTAATCACTTCCTTCTGGCACACATTCCTTGAATGAATGAATCCCATGATCCTAGGAGGTCATTTAAGGTGGTTATCACAACTTCTGCATTCTCCACTTCTTCTTCTACCGCTTCAAGTTGTTCTCTGATTTGAGAGGCCCTTGTAAAGTATGACTGTATGGTCTCTGCATTCTGGATATTCACATTCTTCAACTGGTTTCTTAAGGTCATATTCTGATTTATGTTCTTCCCTTCAAATAGTTTGGTCAAGGAATCAAACATCTTTGGTGTCTTTAGGGAAGACACTTGTGGTACAAGTTGATGTGTGATTGAACCAACAATGATCTTCTTGGCCTTAACCAAGTTCTTCTTATGTAAGGATTTGAGCCTTATCTCCCTCTGGAACTGGAACCTCTCTACTCATGTAGGTGTCCAATTCATTTTCTTCAGAGAGATCATATAATTCCATGCTTGGAAGTTGTCAACTTCACCAAGATTATCATCAAGCTGATGTGATGGATCACTTTGAAATAAGAACCTCAAATGAAAATAGCAAAAGATAAGATCTTACTGATCTGAGGTGTTCATCATGGTTCCGGAGCTGGCTAATCTAGGGTTTGTCAGAGAAACCCTAATTTTCAAAACTTGGAATATTTTAGATCTGATTGGATAGAAAGATAGACCTCTTCAAGGTGAGCTGTCCAATGTACTCCTTTTCTAAAAACAGTGGAGGGAAGCTCCCAGAATAGCAAGCCCTAGTTTACCAATTTCTTCTGCATAAATGCCTGATACTGTTTCTACGATATATCCAAAATTAATACTCCTATATGTCTAAAAATTTGCTTTGAGGTATCCTCTTCTATCCCTGTTCCAACACCATAGGTTTCATCAGAATTTATTTCACCAATTGGGCCTTATGATCATTTTCCCAAGGTGACCTGTTACAGGACTATTCAGAATAGTGAAGTTGTACGGACTGCCACATGTCACTGTTTCATCTTCTTGGTCTAAAACTTAGAACAACAAAATTAAATTCTGTGCCCTTTTTGGAACATCTTCTAACATTTCATTTGGACCTTTTTAGCCCACGATATAGCAATTCTCCCTAGGTGTCCTGTTTAGGAATTGATCCTGGAAGAGGCTGGACCCTAACTTGGAGGGATCATATCTCCCAAAATATAGCAAATCAGAGGCTTAATTTTGGACACAGTGTAAATCAGGAGTTTAGATTTGACATGTGAAATTTTCAGCTCTTAATCCTTCACCAATACCAATATATAGTAAATATACCAAAACTTATCAGTTTTAGTATTTTAGGGTTTTTCCAGCTCGGGGTAAAACTAGGGTTTGACTTTCCTATAGTTTCACCCAACCAAAAATCTCTACCTAGGTCTCTAAAATTCGATTTTGATGAGGAGAGAAACCCCATGCCAGGCTCACTCAAAAATTCTTCTTTTGTAGAAATCTCTAATTTCTTGCACCAAAACTGAAAATGCTTGGAATCGAATTCCGTTTCGATAGAAAGATGCACCCTTCAATGGAGAGTCAACCTAGTATAATTTTTCTGATGGATTGTAGAGAGAGACACAAAATTTAAGAAGCCCCAGCTTCTACAGCTTCACAATGTCTTCTTCTCAGGTTAGCTCTGATTCCATGTTATATTTTTATCATTCAAGCTAGCATTATGATCTTAGGATCTTTAACTGAGAGAATAACATGCACAACAATAAACATAAGAGATAAGAGACACAAAGAATTTTCCTCAGGGAAACCATAAAGGAGAAAACCCCACAACTTCCTCGGAGATAGAATCAACACCAAAAGTAAAACCCGAAAACATAAAGATGATCTCCCGACAGCAGTAGTCTCTCTCTTGTCCCAAAAACTTCTCTCTCACTCATGTGCCCCAATGAGTGAGTGTGTGTGTGATAAATAGAGAGGCTTACTCTCTATTTATATTCTTTCGTTCAATTGAAACCCACTCCAACATGTCGGCCTCACTTAACAATTACTTACTAGAGCTGACATATTTGGGAGTGTCTAATAACCCTAGTTCCCCACAACTTGTGGGGACTTTTCCTCCTCCAACCAACAAGGAGGTTTATCCTTCACACAATGGTGGGGAGTATTGCCCTGACTTACAATGACTCACCTAGGGTTGACTTCTCTAGGATAGTCTAATAACCCCAGGGCCCCACAACTACAGGGACTTTAACCCTTGACCAATAGGAGGGTTACCCACAATGACTTGACATGGATTGTTTACATTATAGAAACTCTCGATCGAAACATCAGGGCATGACATGACTCAATTGCATTATAGACACATCCCAGAATAAACATTGGGGTACAATACATAAGATATACGGATGAATACATTCTGAAGTTACAATTACATCAACACTCCCTCTTAACTAGGAAGGTATTCTCTCGACACAATTTATCAGTACAAGTCTTCTTCTCTGTATCATTTGGATCATCATTGAGTTCTCGTCATATTCATCTTCAAGTCATCATTACTAGATTTGGATCATCATTACTGGATCTAAATCATCACTCGATTTGGATCATCATCACTGGATCTAGATCATCATCACTGGATCTGGATCATCATTGGATATGGATCATCATCACTGGATCTGGATCATCACTTGTTCTGGATCATGATTGTTGAATCATCATCATAG
The DNA here is from genome assembly GCA_001517045.1 of Pseudotsuga menziesii. Lineage (NCBI taxonomy): Eukaryota > Viridiplantae > Streptophyta > Pinopsida > Pinales > Pinaceae > Pseudotsuga > Pseudotsuga menziesii. The sequence continues at coordinate 1,031,569 of LPNX010357350.1, forward strand.
GTTCTATCTCCTGATTCTTCTCGTCACAGGAAGTTCTACAGAGCCATCCCTTTTTCATGCTGGTTGTAGGCCTAGCCTCCATGTAAGTCTTCTTCAGTGCTTATATTTGACACTAAGTCATAATGGCCCACCCAACACTTACATCTGACCAGAGGAACACATCCAAAACCATGTCATAAAGGCACACCCAACACTCAAATCTGACCTTGTGGGAACACATCCCACAACCTTGTTAGAAAGGCCTAGCACTCACATCTGATCATGCGGGAACACATCCCACAACCCTATCAGAAAGGCTCAGCACTTATATCTAGCCATGCGGGAACACATCCTGCAACCTTGATAGAAGGGCTCTGCACTTACATCTAGCCATGCGGGAACACATCCTGCAACCTTGATAGAAAGGATCTGCACTTAAATCCAACCATGCGGGAACACATACTGCAACCTTGCTAGAAAGGATCTACACTTACATCCAACCATGCAGGAACACATCCTACAACCATGCTGGAAAGGATCTACACTTAGATCCAACCATGCGGGAACACATCCTGCAACCTTGCTAGAAAGGATCTGCACTTACATCCAACCATGTGAGAACACATCCTACAACCTTGCTGGAAAGGCTCTGCACTTACATCCAACCATGCGAGAACACATCCTGTAACCTTCTGGAAAGGATCTGCAGTTACATCCAACCATACGGGAACACATCCTGCAACCTTGCTGTAAAGGCTCTCAACCCCATGTTGAGGGTTCTTGGTAACTGACTAGGTGCCTCCATTCTCCTAGAGAATGGCATTGGCCCTTATATCTGATCAAGAGGGAACACATCCCTCAATCACATCAGAATGAACATGCACTCATATATGATCATGTGGGAACACATCCCACAGTCATATCAGAATGGCCCTCATTCCTAGACCGAGTATTCCTAGTAACGGACCAGGCACCTCCATTCCAAGAATGGAAATAGCCTTTATATATGATCATGTAGAAACCAATCCTACAGTCAAATCAGAATGGCTCAACACTCATATTTGACATGGAAGGAACCAATCCTCTCACCATGAAAAAATGTCTCAGCCTTTACATCTGACCATGGAAGGAACCAATCCTCTCACCATGTCAGAATGGCTCATGGACTCATCACTTCCCCTTGGAAGGAACCTCTATCTGGAGAACACCAAGATTCTCCCTGAAGTACTCAAAGTTCACTCTGGCTAATGGCTTTGTCAACACATCAACTATCTGTTTGTCTGTCGCAACATACTAGAGCTTCACTGCTCCTCTCTGCACCATATCCCTGATATAGTGATACTTGATCTCGATATGCTTTGACTTGTCATGGAACATAGGGTTCTCCGACAACTTCACACAACTCTGGTTGTCGCAATATATACAAGTAGCATCTAGCTGGAGATCATTGAATCCACGGCTCGCATGGAATACATATAGCTACGTCTTAGGAGGGGGTTGTAATCAAGTTGAGCATTGACAACCTCAATGTCAATCAACACCGTTTTACCATCTAACTCAACATGAACATTCATGAGAACCCCCTGTGGTTGAGTAGAGTGACCATCGTAGGCGCGGAGAGCAGTGGTGGAAGGTTGAAGGGTAGGGAACCGAAGATTCTGCCAAATGAAAGTTGACATAATGTAGGTGGATTCCCCGTCATAAATAATGCATCGATGTACGACCAAATTATGAATTGAGACTAGAACTTAGAAGGAGATAGTAGACGACATCCTGGGCTCTCCTTGATCCAAGTCGAAGTTGATCAACTTGGAATCGGAGGGATCGAGGACACCTAGTGTGGACAACAACACTTTACACTATAATGGGAAAGTTTTAAGCACTTCCAAAGTGAACATGGATATAGGAGACTGGGCCAAGTCGTCAACTGTGCTATAGTTGAGGGCAGCTCTGGTAGTAGCATTGTTTGCGACATGACACATAGGGAACCATGGGACTATGGCCACCCCATATCTAAGGGGTATCAATAAGTGTAGAGACAGGTCAGAAGTGGTAGAAATAGATGCCACTGATGGGTCAACAATTCTGTGGTGGATCCATATTGGTTGCGTCGAGTATGGAGGTTGACTTTAGACGAAAAATTTTGGCTCGGGAAAGGGGCATAAGAAGGAACTTTGCATGCGCAGCTAAGGAAGATGACCCATGCACATGATAGAAGCAAAGGAAGAGCACAAAGGATGAAAAGGGCCCATGAAGGCAAAACAGAGAAGTGCATGGCAAAGAAAAGGAAAGCACGGGCATGGGCAAGGGGAAAACAGTCGAAAAGCGACATATATGGAATCTAGATCATGGCCGTAGAAGAATGCGTAAGCCTGCATCTACAAATGTATGAGAAGATATTTGTAAGTTAGGCTGATAGTGCCTTGTGTCAAGTCATGATCACCACAACTATAACTAGAGGGGCCACTGATGGTGATGGCTAATAGACTGCTGGGATGCAGTTGGCCCTGTGTGGCCATGTAAGTTAGTATAAATAGGAAGGATGCAATGGTTAGAAGGTTGGTCAGTCTTATTTTCTGCTTTTGAGTTTATTTGATTAATGTCATAGAGCAAGGTTTGTTTTTTGGTCTGTAAGGTTTTCATTGATCTTTGTGTAGTTTTCATTAGATTTTTATTCGGTGGTAATCCATAGAAGGGGATGCCGATTATTTTGTAATGCTGTAGCGATCAGAAGAGGAGTATACTCAGGAAGAGTATGGCAACATTAGAGGGGCTGTTGAGCCGCAGATCTGGCTACAGTGGGAGCAGACCACTAGGAGTAGGAGTAGAGTAGAAGAGAAAACCAGAGAGCATGAGAACTATGAGTTTGAACTTAAAGACATATCTCAAGATCAGTCTGTATCCCGCAGACTGCAAGGTGCTATATCCTTTCTCATGCTAGATGAAGAGCACCTTGGTGGTCTTTCCCAGATGGGTTTCCACATTATTTCTTGTGTCCAAATGGATGATTGATGTGGTGAATATTTATGTGATTGATTATTAGTTTCTTTCTGTATCATGTTAATTTTGGTTCAGTTTCTATTAGTTTCCTGCAATTGGTAAATGGATGAACAGATTGCCTTGCTGAATGGAGCTTGTATAATTGTATATCATTCTGGATACTTTCTGATTATGAATCCTGACTTGAGTCCTAAAGCTGATTGATGTGAGTCAGCTGCGCCAACTACAAAGGATAAATGGAATTTAGGTTGTGCGTGATGACATACACTTGTGCTCATTCGTACCGAACCTACTCCTTTGTCCAGCCACCCTGCTTCCTTTGTTGAGCTCCTTGGTTTCGAAACAAGGGATTATACTTCCCTGGCAATCATGGAAACATGGTTCCAATGGTTACCCATCTATGAGATATCTCGGGTGAGACTATGCCTGCTTCATAGGTGTTGTCGATGAGGCTTGCTCTATCGGGCTGGTATCTCAGGTAGTTGTTGGATCAATGGGCTGCGCAGAACCTAGGTCGCGCAAGAGGGGGAAAGTGGCCAACAATAACATCATGAGGTGATGGACACCAGCCTTAGCATGTGGGTCCACAATAGGATATAGGGGAGTAGGTGGGGCTAATAATTGTGTTGCAACCATTCCTTGGTGTGGTAGGGGGTTTTGGAGCACCATAGGTAAAGGACCTGGTGGCCCGGGGTTGGGCTGAGCCGGAGCAGCCGCATTCACATCATGCTGACTGTCATTTTGGAGGATTTGTTTGACGTGAGCCATGTGAGGACGCTGATGAGTGAAATGACCATAGGTGTTACAAATAACACATAGATGATTGGTCCATAACTGTGGGTTCTTTCTAGGTCAATTAGGACGCTGTGGATTCTGTGCAGGAGGTTTGACGCCATTTTTTTTGGAGGGTTGGCCTGTTGGCCGCCTCCTTGAGGCTGGTTGTTGCCCTGATTCCTACCTCTCTTGTTCTTTCCCTACCCTTATTGGTTATTGGGGGTGGGTTTGTTAGGAAGGTTTTGCTGAGCATAAACCTGTCCCGTACAAACCATAGGAGTTGGATCTAGAGTTGGAGTGGGTTGCACAGGTGGTGCATAATAGATCGGAGGAATAGGAGGGGCTGCAAATCTGACCATTTTTCCAAAACATGAATGTGATGAACAATATGGTCCATGAACATGAGGAGTTGGCGCGGGAGGTACATAGGAGGCGGTGGCTCCGGAATGAGCCGTCACACGTGAGTAATCAAGGGCGTAACAGGGGGGAGAATGAGATGAAGTAGCTCCAGAGTGAGCTATCATACGTGAGTAATCAGGGGCATAACTTGGTTGGGAAACACTATGGGTGTTACTCGGATGGGGTGGAATCATGGGAGAGGTTGCATAATACTGGGGGTGCTGGGTAATAGATCCGATAACTCCATCATCAGCGTGAGATTCCACCAATGTATCACAATGAGAGGTGCTGGCTCGGGGAGAATAAGGTATGACGGTATATAAGTAACTGAACTAGGCATAAATCAAATCAAAATGCTGAGCCTTAAGGATGGCTTCTTCCTCTGTTTGGAATCACTTAGATGCAATGTCCTTGGCTATGGGGGGAGTAAGGTTTTGAGGAACCATTAAAGGATGATCCTATCATCCAACTAGATATTGCACAAGCTAAAATGACATCGCCAATCATGGATATGATCCATGATATGGGTAGATGTGGTCTGGCGATAGGATAATAAGATCTCCACTCCCTCATCACAATGGAAGGGTAGTCGAAAGTATTGAAGGAACATCGAAGCGAGTGAGGAGAAGTCGAGGTAAGTAGCATGAGGCAACTCGATGCATCACTTGGCTTGAACACCCATAAGTGTGCACTGGAACAAGCTCAATCAAACAAAGTCATCCAAAATACTATTAGATGAACACCACAGGTGGAATGACATGATGTGATTTTGAGGATCCTCTCCCACCTTTCCCTCAAACTTAGGGATGTCTGAGGGAAGCTTTGTAGGCATAAGAGGCCATTGTGGGTGGTGACAAATGGGATCATTGGTTAGCCATGCCAAATATGTTAGGTTGAGACTAGACATAAAGGGTAAGCTAGAGCTGAGTGTGGCTCGGGAAGGACCAACAATGGTGTTGGTAAATGCAGGAACATAGTTCCCATGCATAAATAGGGGTGGATGAGGTTGAATTCCCATAGAAGGAATAGTCAAAATGGACGTGGAAGGGCCATTGCCCCTAGGTATATAAGGCAAAATGGTAGTGACAATGATGGCTGGAATGGAACCACCACTAGTGGGTAGTTTACCAGCGGCAGTGTGTGTAGTGATAACGAGCCCACTAGGACCATGGCCTATGGGCCCAGATGAAGGGATACCTATGATGGTGGGTTGAATGGATGTGATCCCACTACTAACAACCCCCTTTTGGAAGGGGTTAGGATGGCCACCACCCATGGGGCTAGATGGAGTAGTGAATAAGGTAGGTTCGTACTCATATGAATCCAAAACAGATTCAAAGGCCATGTGTGGCTCCAAAGGTGGTGAGTGACGTTGAAGATGGATCTGACGATGTCGGTTTAGGGAATCGAACTGGGGTGTATGACCCCTAAGCCTATATGAGTAGTGTGGTGGAGATATTATGACTATATGGAGTGTTGTGTAATGACTGGAAACTCAAGAGAATCAATCGTATGCTCAAAAACCCAAATACAACCAAGTGTGTAGAATGGGAGCATATAAAATGGCAGCTCATAAGACAACAACAACCTCTAAAACCAAAATGTGACAGTGGGCCACAAAAAGGCGAGTCTACAACAAGGGTGGCCAGAAAGCCAACAAGCAACACTACCTAAAAAATAAAAATGACTCACTAACATATGGGGTATGAGTGCATGCAATCTCCTAACTACAAGCTGGAATCCCCTCACAAATTGTATCCTCAACAGGGTGATGAAATCCCAATCAAACAATATGAAATGGAAGAACCGTATAGGCTAAGAGAGTCCCACTACCGAGAAGGACCTCTGGGTAAAAGAGCCCTAGAAGATTGGCCACTAGGATACCTCGTTCATGACATGTCCGTTCAGTTTACTGATGCTTCATCCCTTTGGACCTTGACACCCAGTATACACTGGCATGCACAAGGAGGACTATGAAGGTTTATCCTTTGGTACAAGATGGAGTGTGGTATTACACCTTGAATTTTGGAACCCCTTCGTTGCGGCTTACTCATGCTGAGTAGGGGGCCTCTCAAAAAATTGGTTGTGATTGTGTCAACAAATATAAGAGGGTTTTGGTTCCCTACTAGAAAACAACTATGTATCAGAATGTGAATGACAGAGGGGTGTTGTTTGGATTCCTATCCCCAAAGTCCTAACTTAACTACAAGATTGTTTTATTCTCAAGTTAGGTTAAAATGTTTGTTTGTATTTAAGTTAATTTTAAGGCTCTACTCAAGGTCATGAACCGAGCATTTCACTTAGTGGTGTGAATTATGTGCAAATGTATGTCAAACCCAACAATCCACGAGGAAGATGTTGGAATCTCACTGTCGGGATGCAAATATAATGCAGTAAATAATAGTAATGAACAGTAAAGCTGCAAAATAATTTTTTTTCTTCTAATAATGAAATTATGCTTGAAACAAATGAGTAGTAAAGGAAATTTTAATCCAACACAGGAAAAAAACATGGGGTTTCAACTACGGAGCTCAACTATGGAAACTCATAAACCATGCAGGGGAGATCTCAAACACACCAAGGGGTTGTAAAATATTAGATTTGAAAAGAAAAACAGGTCGAGGTATGGTTTGGGATAGACAAGGGTCTGAAACATGCACAAGCATTGGACTGAAAACTATCGATCGCACCTGTTGATGGAACATGCACGATTTGGGTCACACAGAATAGACAGACAGTTGCGATTTGGGTAGAAAACATTAAAGTCGCGCAAAATCAAGCGTAAGACGTGACTGGGTCACTTTAAATTGAGTCACAGAAGTGACCGGGGTCGCACTGTAAGTCGAAACAAGAGCGATCCAAACAAAAAATAGACAAGTCGGTAAAACAAAGGGTTAAGCATGTCTCAGTCGCTCAAAAATGAGTAACAGGAGTGACCAGGGTCACTTTGGAAGCTAGGATAGGAGCGATCTGGGATTTTACACCAGGTCGCTCTTATCGGGGTTATAGGCATGACCTAGGTCACACTTATTGGGCAAAAAGTAGCAATTGGGTCACGGATTTTAGCTAGATAAGAGTCACTCGACCTGAATTGGGAAACTTGAGTGGTTAGTATGGGTGGTGGTAGCTAGCTTATGACAGTTTGCATGACAGTGCTGGGGCCATTCGTAGGGGTGTTGGTGGTGATTTGGGTTGTGGACATGGGTCCACTGCCAACCACTATGCCGAAAAATGGATCCAGGTTTGCACCAGCCATGGGGCTAGATGGTACAGTGTGCAGATCTGGTTCACACTGGTATGAGTCTGAATCTGAATCAGAGGCTGTGTGGCCTTCTGATGGTGTGGAAGGTCATCGAGAATGGTATCGACGATTTTGGTTTAATGACTCATACTATGGTGGTTCGCCTCTTAGGCATGAGGAAGAGCGTGAGGGGTCAATCTGATCTATTTTGTATGTCAAAATGGTGGTAATGATTTTTGGACCTCGGTTTAATGGCTTCATATTGGCTTCAGGTGGTCACTCGGTCACCAAGACTGCCATAAGACAGCGCTTGGATTTTTCCTCACGAGAATGCTAGTCAACCGGTGGGGGTCGTTGCCCGTTTCGCTCGGCAATTCCTCTTAGCAGCCACCTACTTTGGGGTTCCCATGGTACTCCTCACAATGAGTTTCTGGGCTGAGCCCAAGTACCTCCCATGGTTAAGGTAGTCAAGGACTTATGTCCTCAAAGACTGTAGGTGTTTAACTTAGTGTAAATTGTAAATTTTAATGGCTCACTCAACATCATGAATTGAGTTGGGTTGATTTATATGGTATGGTTTGTGTGAATGTATTGGATATTTTTGTTACTCTTAATGGTTTCCTGTATGGTTTATGCATAGTTCGTAGAGATTGTTCGATTTATTTCATAAACATAAGTAATGAAAGCAGTAAACATAAATTTTAACCATATACCATTTGTGATCCTGAACCGTGATAGCCTGACTAGGTGACTACCTTACACCTATATTTCTCTTCAACCAGGAAAGGGTGCTGGGATCTCAACACAATGGGACTAAGCCCATTCGTAGATCCACAGGTCACCCTCCGGATGCAAGGTTGGTCAACAGGGAGGATGCTGAGCACTGTGAGAATCCCTCCTTCTCTACCCCCTCTACCTTCCAAGTCACCCGTTTTTAGTGGCTTCAAAAAAAATAGGTGAATTTCCTATTACTATATGAGCTTCACCCTTCATCTTATCCCAGAATACCCTGAAGGGTGATGACTGGGTAGAGAAGGAAGGGCTAGGCAAGATGTTTGATTTTAATTATAGTAAATTTTAATCAAGCTTTAATGATGTTCATTAACCCATTAACCATTGTATACTATTTGATTTACACATGCTGCAACTGAAATGAACAGAAACAGAAACAGAAATAGAAACATAAATAGAAATAGATTTGATGGATAGAGGCGGCTGAGCCACACTGACAGTCCCAATAGAAGCAAACAGTGAAGCCCAAAAATGGGTCACACACCTGTAAAGGACCTGCTTTTACGAAATGGATTGTGATCAAACCGTGAGGAATTACCTCGAACAGTTGAAAACCCACTTTGGAAACGGACCCTTTACACCTAATCATGGGAATATTTGCAAATCGATTAACTATTTGGGCAGAAAATGAGCTCGAACACAGGTGAAATTTCAGAAATTCGGTTCGACCGTTTTTGCACAGTTGAGCGATTTGCAACTCATAGAATGACCAACAGTAACTTGTACTGTGGCCAAGACAATAAAAAAATGAAATACAAATATAAATCAACCTAAATAAGCAAAGTATATTAAACAAAACCTAGGGATCCAGTGGGATCGACCTGGTATGGTCGGTAGTTCTGTAGCAGGGATTTCTCCCTTACTATAGGGTAGGAATGGCTACCTTCTGTCTATAGGACGGAAGGGTAGGGTTCCTGATGGTAATGCAAGAAAAATGAAACAGAAATGAAGCAAAGAGAACAGAAAATAAAGAAAATGGAAACCCTGCACACAAGGTTAGACTCTAGAAACCTGCATACAAATAGTTAGAACATGAAATAAACCTGCAAGCAAACTAATGTTAGAAAAACTATAATAAAAATGACAAGAAACAAAGCTTATACCTCTTGGTGGAAATGGGCCACCATGCCCTAGCTTGGAGAAGCACCTATCTCTTAGAAATGGGGGAGCTATGGCTCAAAGGGAAAATGGATGAGAGGGAGTGTGGGGGGCTTGAGAGGCAAATGGTCTCAAGGCATCCACTCGGGCAGCATAATAGTATGCAAGGGAGGAATGATTCGAGAGTGACCCCCACCCCTCTATTTATAGATTTTTTGGGGTTTTTTACGGTTTTAAGCCTCTGGTTGGGGATTTAGCCCTTTTTTGGGCCTTTAGTCCATTCCGCCCTATCTTTAGATCCTTTTGGGGTTTTAAGCTCCTTTGAGGGGTTTTATCCCCTTTTTGGAGGATTTAGCCCCTATGAGAGGTATTTTGGCTCTTTCTAGTGGATTTTAAGCCCTTTTGCTCATTCTTAAGCTTTTTTGAGGGTGTGGGGGTCCAACGTGGTGAAATGAGGGTTGTGCATGGGTGTCCTTGGGTGGTGTAGGCCATGTAGAGTTGAGTGAGGGATTTTTTGGGTTAATAGATTTCTCCCTGATGTGTGAGGGCAAGAGCTCATCATACGGCCGACGGACATCATAGGATTTTTTGCAGAGAGGTGGTGCTTCCTGGGCTGGGGCATGGTGGGTTTTGTTTTTTGTATTAATATGGTTCCCATCAATGGGTGAGATACAAATAATGTGTGACATGTATATGGACGAGGCGGGAATACCCATGCTTATTACATTGTCAAAATAATAATGTGATCTATGCTCTATAATACAAGAGTCGATCATGTACAACTGATGATACAATAATGGTTTCCTCAATTAGAGGATGCATACAATACTGATCTGAAGAAATGCTATATTGGACCCGTGTGATTCTCATGGAATGCTATATCTTCATGACTGATAGCCTGTTGGATCTAGAATGGTACATAGCTGTATGGATTCACTGATGGAAAGTAAGAGTCCATGTGGTATAAGTATGCTACATCAATCATAAATCTATATAGAAGCATTGCTGCGGCTTCTGAACACTGTCTCCAATGCAACCCAGAAATCACAAGGGACATAAACCTATTTAGGTCCCTTGAATAGACTCATCAATGTGCTAGAGTTAGATGACATTCGGGGTCTTCGACCAAATACTGTATGGACCAATACCCTGTACGAATCTCAATGGTGCGATGATGTAGTTGGAGTTGAGCACATGAGAAACAACCATCCCGAGAGGAACTAAGGACTCCTCTCAAGTGGTCCAAGGAACTCATCAATGAGGTTAATGAAACCAAGATACAAGGACCTCTGGGCCTATCATCTAGAATACATGTGTTGTTGTCGACAGAGGGAGACCTGCCCCTGGTCAAGGAAATGGTGTTTTTTTGACCAGAAGCACGAGGGAGATGACTGAAAGATGTGAGAAAATCTGAGGACTGACCCACTGAATGGGGGGGGGGAGGGAAGAAGTTGAACAGGGGCAGAGGGAGTGTAGTAGAATAAAACTTCCATTGTTCAGAGTATGACAACAGGGCAGACCAAGCAGTAAATGAAACTGACTCATGGGAAAGGGATCATAGCTGTAATACTGGCCATGTAATTGCAGATGGGAAATACTTGGGGGAGGTAGACACTTTTGATTTTGATGGGATCCAAGGAAGACACATTGCAGAGTACTCTAAACAAAGGTGACCCAAAGTGGGAATGCTACCAAACTATTATCTGTAGGATGGTGTCTAGAGACACCGTTGTGGTACGATCTCATGGATTTTTGGCAAGCCCAAGAAAGTAAATGCTCGATGGTGCTTTCAATTTTAGAGAGTCTGAAAGCACGAAGAAAAATCCAGTGGGGGATCTTTTTCATTGGTAGTCTCCTGTGCCCGAAAAAGGATAAAAGTATACACATGAGAGCTCACCCATCCTTTGGGGGATGAGAGACTTCTTTACCATTGGTAGTCCAATCAGGCCAAAAAATGTTAAACCTATATTGACTAGACAGTCATTCAGATACTTTTACGAGCATGAACGAAACCAAGTTTGCTTGGTAATCTTTTCTTGGAGAGAAGGCTGCAAAAGAGCTTAACAACAACCCATGGTAAGCTTTTTTGTAAAGTTCGGCCCCTCTGTCCGAGAAAGCATAAAAGTATGCAGAGGGGAATGATCCTGGCTTGAATGTGACAATGTGGTCCTTTTCATTTGATGGTCTACATAGTCCACAAAAGGATAAAAATGAGGCAATGTAGACACCCTTTCCTATACTTTAATGAGCGGGAAGGAAGCAGCTGCGCTCGACAATCTTTTCATTCTTTTAGGAGTCAAAAAAGAGCTTAAAAGAAACTCCATTATGGTCAACCGATCGAGGGGGCACTGATGGTGCCCCCATGTCGCGAAAATGGACATTGGTCCAAAGGTCGTCTATGCAGTATGGATGGAGAAGGGGGCTCTTAGACATACAGGGGACATATCGTGACAGAGGCAGGTGAATTGGTAGTGGCACGCAAACCGATGTGGCTCTCAGACAGAGGTCAATAGAGTTGTGTGTGTGAGTTGTGGTGGATAGACTTGACTACATGTGATGTGAGTGCAAGTCCAAAGGCAGTTTATAAAAGAAATGGGCCATCCACCAGGGAATGGTCTGGGATCCCGCATAAGGTGTGGTGGACGGATATGATGCATGATGCAATTGTTTGTATGCTTCCTATATGCTATGATGAATATGCCAATTTAGAATGTAGTTAGCCATTTGATTTTCTACACTATTGAGGTTTCTGGGAACATGTGTGAATGTGATGGATTCAAATGTTCTAACCATCTGTTTAGTGCGCAGGAATTTTCTAAAGAGGTAGGGATCACGTACCCAGTAGTAGTTGTTCAACTGGGAGACAAGCAGCTGGGAGTCTAAGAAGACATCGAGATGAAAAATGCCCAATTGGAGAGTGGAAGCCAACAGGCCATTGACACCATCATATTCATCATGGTTGTTGGTTGCACTACCTACGCATATTCCGTCGATATGGATCAACTCGTGCAACGGGGAGTAGATGACCCATGCAACCGATGCAAGGTTTGGATACCATCTGCTTGCTCCATAAGAAAATCCAATGTATCGATCCAAGGTAGGATCCATCTGGAGTAATGAGGGGAAACAATACATAAGACTCATTAAAAAAAATGCGTAAAATGAAAAGGGACATGACTATATTACAAGCTAAACTATCATCATTTCAAGAGGTGATGTTAGAGGGAAATTGGTTTGGAATTTTAGGGGATCAGCGGTCATTCCTTTGGGTGCCTGTGTGAGTGGTGGTAGACAAGTGTGATGCAAGTATATGTCCGGAGACACTACATCACTTTATGGTTGGTAAACTGAGGTAACTTCCAGGAAGTGGTCTCGAAAATTACTCATTAAACATGAGATGATGGTCTCATAAGGAGATAGAAATTTGGGCCCGGAGGTGTGAGAGGTGTCTCGAACAGGTTTCGGGTGATTTTGGATTAGAAGCTAATGGTGCTACCCTGACTTGTGGAAAAAAGTTAAAAAACAAGAAAATAAAATCAAGTGACTCATTGGTGATGTTAATAGTAAAATATCTTGAAGTAGAGGCCATTACGGGGGTTCTCCAAGAGTTGTCCATCAGAGTCAATACGGGTGTATGCCCCTTTTTCGAGGCAACAATGGATGACGTATGGGCCATACCCCATTGACTCAAACTTTCCTTTGCCTAACTTATCGTTGGGTTGGTCATAGAATAGAACCATATCACCTTCACTGAAGGTGTGAGGGTGGACATGGGAGTCATCATGGGCCTTTGACTATGTTTTTGCTGCTTCGATGGCTTGGAGGTCAGCTCGACGGTCTTCTATGGTTTGCTCGAATTGGAGGAGTTGTTCTTCTGAAGGTGAAGTGTCAGAGAGGAGTTCTACCACGAGACAAAGGGATGGGATTTGGCACTCTATAGGGAGTACTGATTAGACGCCATGTACTAGGCGAAAAGGGGTGAAACCGGTTGTGGTTTTTGTGGACGTGCGATAATCCCATAGGGCGAAGAATAGCATGTGATGCCAGTTGGTTTTATGGTTTCCTACCATCCTTTGGAGCAATGTTTTGATGGTTTTGTTGACTGATTCAACTTGGCCATTGCCCTGGGGATAGTAGGAAGATGAGTACTGGTGTTCAAATTTCAACATGGTTGAAAGCTCAGCCCAAACAATGTCTTGAAAGTGTGCACCATGGTCTGAGACCAGCTGTTTAGGAACACCAAATCGTGAAATAACATGGTTGAAGAAGAAGAAAGCCGCTGTTTCACTTTTGCAATCAAATGTGGGCATGGCCTCGGCCCACTTAGTGAAGTAATCAACTGCCATAATGATGTATTTATGACCATTGGCCGAGGTAGGGTTGATTGTCATGAAGTCGATTGCCCATTTTCAAAAGGGACCGATTGTGACTACGGGGTGTAATGGTGTAGGGGGGGTTCTTGCCTTTGGGGTAAAGAGCTGATAGCTGCGGCAATGCTTGACTTCCTCTATGCAATAAGTAAAGATGGAAGGCTAGAAGTAGCTGGCATGTAAAAAGGATTTTGGGCGGTTTCCAAACCTGAAAGGTGGCCACCACAGGCTCCACTATGATAGTGATTGAGGATGGTCTTGGCCTCGTCACGGGTGAGGCAACGACATAGGATGGTATCAATGCCTCGATGATATAGAACATATCCAATCAACATTTAGTGAATGGATTGATGTTGAATGCATGTCTTTTTATCACGGTTTAAGTGTGCTGTGAACTTCTGTGTTCGTAAGTATAGAAGGATGCCCCATACCATGGGTCTTCCGTGGATATGACGAATAGGAAATCATCAAGGAGGTCATCCTTAGGAGGTGATGACGTGGTTGATGGGGGTAGATCATTCGTGAGCGTGGCCAGTGCAAGTACCTTTGTGTTTTTTGGGGAAACAAATTCTAAGTCGAATTCTTGGAGGACGACTACCCACTTAGCCACACCACGTTGTAGGAGGTGACGACTTAAGAGGTATCGCATTGGGTTTGAATTGGCCACTACATGAGTATGGTTTGCAATGATGTAGTGGTGCAACATATGAGCTGAGAAGACGATGACAAGGGCCAATTTCTCCTTGGGTGAATATCGTAGTGGGAGGCCTGTCAGCTTCTGACTGATGTAATAAATCACATGCTCATGGAGGGCATCATCTTCTTGGACCAAGACTCCATCAATGGAATTGTCTGAGGCTGAAACATAGAGAATGAAGTCTCGGGTAAAGTCCGGTACTGAGATTAATGGTGCAGAAGCTAGGGCTTGCTTGAGTGCATCGAACGATTCTTGTGCTTGTTGATCCCAAACAAAGGGGATTTTTGTGAAGAGCAGGCGGATGAATCCATAGGCTTTTGTTGCATACTCTGGTACAAAGTGGTGAAGAAAGTTGTCCTTGCCTTGGAGGATCTATAGTTGGTGCCGAGTTCTTGGTGACCAAAGATCAAGGATAGCCTGAACTTTGAGGGGGTCTACCGTTATCCCTTTGTGGGATATGATGAACCCGAGTAGACGGCCTGCTAGGACACAAAAAATGCACTTTAGGGGGTTCAGGAAAATTTTGTGCTTGCAACAATGTAAAAAGACTTGCCGCAAGTCGTCCATCTGTTGTGCTTGTTTTGGTGATCGAGCGGTAAGATCGTCCAGGTAGACCAATATGATATGGATTAGATCATGGAAACAATATGTCATGGTGCATTGGAAGGTTGCTCCAGCATTTTTCAGGCCAAAGGACATGACTTGATATGTGAATGTGCCCCATGGGGTTTTGAATGTAGTATTATAATGGTCTTCTTTTCAGATCTAGATTTGGTTATATTTGGAAAATCCATCCATGAAGGAAAACACCTCATGTCCAGTGCATGCATCGATAATTTGGTTGATGAAGGGTGTTAGGAAGTTGTCTTTGGGACACACCCCATTTAGATCGCATAATTCTATGCAAATGCAGATGGTACCTTGTTTTTTATTCATAGGAACATGGTTAGAAACCCAAGTGGTGTACGCAATGGGGTAAATGAAGCTGACTGTGCGCAGCTTCTCTATTTCAGCTTTGACTACGGCTGCTTTGGAAGGATGGATGGGCCATTGCTTTTGGCATGTGAGGGCCACATCGGGCCATGTGTCGATGTGGTGTTCCACGATGGATGGATCCAATCCAGGAATTTGAGTGTAAGACCAGTAAAAGATGTCATGGAATTCTTGGAAGAGAGCTTTGTAGGCGGTGACCTCTTCTGGGAAGCAAGATGCCCCCATCATGATTTCTTCAACAACCTCAGGATTGGTTGAGATGTTGATTTTGATAGTTGGCGAGATGTTGGCCATGTTGCCTTCTTCGAAGGAGTTTGGTGCCAGAATGGGGTTTTTGAACCAGTCGACTTTCCCATGAATGAAATCTTTGGTTTACATGAAAAACTGGTCAGACTACGACACAATTTCTTTGGGGAGGAAGAACGAGCGATGGTGCATGTCATCCCATGGGTATTCTGGGGCGGTCAAGGCTTCAAGTATCTCCTCGTCATTTCAGAAGCAATGAAGAGAAAGGTCTGATGGACCATCATTAGTGGTGGAGACAAGAGGGTCGGTAGAAATGGACATCATGTAAATGGACATGGTGTCCGAAGAAGGAGGTGAGGGGTGAACTTCTTCAATCAAGGTGTTCTCATATTCAAGGGAATGTTGTCAAAGGTTAGCTAAAGCCATTTAGAACTCGAACAAGTCTTGGCAGTGGTGAGACTATTGTCCATACAATCCGCAAAGGGTGAAAGCATGGTCTGTTCTCAATGACTTGTTTTTCACTATTAGCACGCTTGGAAGTTCAACCATGGGGAGATGTTCTGTTGTGTCCATGGAATCCAAATGCATGTGGATTATAGGAATCTAAGGGCAGTTCTGAGTTGAATGGCCCTGACCTTTGCATACAACCAAAGGCGAGATCTGTCGAGGTTCAGTGGTAGCTTTTGCATTCTTTCCCCTGGCCCTTTTTGGGTGGGGTGGTGCGAGTGCGGGTGCGATGGTTGGTTTTTATGGGTCAAGTGGAGGGTGAGACTCGACCACAAAGGGTTGCATAGGCATTAAGACTATCTAGGGAATTGGTGGTTGAGCTGGTGGATCAAGATACCACACAGGAATTCCCAATGTAAGGTTGGGTAAGTTTAAGGTGGCCATTACTAGCTTGCTCATGACACCAGGCAGGGGAAAGAGGAAGGGAATTGTGTGGACTGGAGAGGAGCCTAGGTAACTCCCTAATGGTTGTATGTGGGGATGAGGTTGTGGTTGTGGATGCACATAATGCTGCAACTATGGATGATGTTGTGGCTGTTGTTGATGTTGCGGTTGTAGATGGTGTTGTGGTTGCGGTTAGGGCTGTAGCTGCGGTTGTTGTTTGGGTGCAACTGTGCTGGATGAGAGCATGCACAAATCCGCAGTCCCATTTGGTGTCGGCGGTGATACTAAGGGGAAAGAAGCCATCATGGTGGTATCAGCAAACAAACTAGGGCCCACATTCAATAATGCAGAGGTCTGGTATGTTGTCAACCATGGTGTTGACCGTAGGGATAACATTGGTAGGTGCGGTTAGCCCTTGCAGATCAATGGTGTTGATCATAGGGATAACATTGGCATGTGCTATTAGCCCTTGCGGAATGTGCTAAGTCAGTTGGTCAACCGTCATGATTTTTCCTTCATGGGGGTACATCATGAGATGAAAAATAGTTGATGCCATTGCTCTCATGGAATACATATAAATTCTTCCAAGGAGAAGGTTATAGTCCAATTGAGCATTGACAACCTCTATGTCAATCAAAACTATCTTCCCGGCTAATGTGATGGGGACATGGGGGAGGATTCCTTGGGATTTAGTGGGATGGCAATCGTAATCCCGCAGAGTCAAAGAGGATGGTTGCAGAATTGGGGATCCAAGCTTCTGCCAGACTAGGGTAGACATAATGCACATGGATTCCCCCTCATCCACTATGCACCGGTGAACGACCAAATTCTGGATAGACACCGGGATTTGACCGTGCGACAGAGAGTAGATGACCCATGTAGCCGAGGTGAGGTTTGGATACCATCTGCTTGCTCCATTAGCAAATTCAATGTACCGATCCGATGTAGGATCCATCTGTGGTAATGAGGGGAAACAATACATAAGACTCACTTTAAAAATGCGTAAAACCAAAAGGGACAAGACTATATTACAAGCTGAACTACCGCCATTTAAAGAGGTGATGTTAGAGGGAAATTGGTTTGGGCTTTCAAGGGATCAGCAGTCATTCCTTTGGGTGCCTGTGTGAGTGGCGGTAGGAAAGTGTGATGTAAGTACAGGTCTGGAGACACTTATATAACTTTATGGTTCATAAACCGAGGTAACTTCCGGGAAGTGGTCTCAAAAATTACTCATTAAACATGAGACGATGGTCTCATAAGGAGATAGAAATTTCAGCTCGGAGGTGTGAGAGGTGTCTCGAACAAGTTTTGATTGATTTTGGATTAGCAGCTAATGGTGCTTCCCTGACTTGTCGAAAAAACATTAAAAAACAAGAAAATAAAAACAAGCGACTCATTGGTGATGTTAAGCGTAAAATCTCTTGAGGTAGAGCCCGTTACGGGGGTTCTCCAAGAGTTGTCCATCAGAGTCAATAAGGGTGTATGCCCCTTTTTTGAGGCAATCGTCGATGAAATATGGGCCATACCACATTGACTTGAACTTGCCTTTTCCCAACTTGTCGTTGGGTTGGTTGTAGACTAGAACCATATCACCTTCGCTGAAGCTATGAGGGTGGACATGGGAGTCATAGTGGGCCTTTGACCATGGTTTTGCTGCTTTGATGGCTTGGAGGGCAGCTCGACGGTATTCTATGGTTTTCTCAAGTTGAAGGAGTCATTCTTCTAAAGGTGAAGTATCATGGAGGAGTTCTACCGTGAGGTGGAGGGATGGGATTTGGCACTCTATAGGGAGTACTGATTCAATGCCATGTACTAGGTGGAAAGGGGTGAAATTGGTTGTGGTTTTTGTGGATGTGTGATAAGCCCTTAGGACGGAGAATAACATGTGATGCCAGTTGGTTTTATGGTTTCCTACCATCCTTTGGAGCATTGTTTTTATGATTTTGTTGATTGCTTCAACTTGGCCGTTGCCCTGGGGGTACTAGGAAGATGAGTAGTGGTGTTCAAATTTCAACATTGTTGAAAGCTCATCCCAAACAACATCTTGAAAGTGTGCACCATGGTATGAGACTAGCTATTTAGGAACACCAAATCGTGAAATAACATGGTTGAAGAAGAAGCGTGCCGATGTTTCACTTTTGCAATCACTGTGTGGGCATGGCCTCGACCCACTTAGTGAAGTAATCGACTCCCATAATGATGTATTTATGACCATTGGTTGAGGTAGGGTTGATTGTCATGAAGTCTATTTCCCATTTGCAGAAGGGACCGGCTCTTACTACGGGGTGTAATGGTGCAGGGGGGGTTCTTGCCTTTGGGGAAAAAAGCTGACAGCTGCGACAATGCTTGACTGCCTCTATGCAATCAGCAAAGATGGAAGACTAGAAGTAGCTAGCATGTAAAATCTTATGGGCGGTTTCTAGACCTGAAAGGTGGCCACCACAGGCTCCACTATGACAGTCGTTGAGGATGGTCTCAGCCTCATCACGGGTGAGGCAACAACGTAGGATGGTATTAATGCCTCGACGATATAGAACATCTCCAATAAATAGGTGGTGAATGGCTTGATGTCGAATGTGTCTCCTATCATCATGGTTTAAGTGTGCTGCAAACTTCTGTGTTTGTAAGTATAGAAGGATGTCCCCATACCATGGGTCTTCCATGGATATGATGAATAGGAAATCATCAGGGAGGTCATCCTTGCAAGGTGATGATGTGGTTAATGGGGGTAGATCGGTCATGAGTGCGACCAGTGTGAGTGCCTTTGTGCTTTTTGGGGAAACAAATTCTAAGTCAAATTCTTGGAAGACGACTACCCACTTAGCCACGCGACCTTGTAGGAGGCGATGACTTAAGAGGTACCGCATTGGGTTTGAATAGGCCACTACATGAGTATGTTTTGCAATGATGTAGTGATGCAACTTCTGAGCCAAGAAGACGACAACAAGGGCCAATTTCTCCTCGGGTGAATATCGTAGTGGGGGGCCTGTCAGCTTTTGACTTATATAATAAATCATATGCTCATGGTGAGCATCGTTTTCTTGGACCAAGACTCCCACAATGGCATTGTCTAAGGCTTACACATAGAGAATGAAGTCTCGAGTAAAGTCCGGTGCTGAGAGTAATGGTACCGAAGCTAGGGCTTGCTTGAGTGCATCGAATGATTCTTGTGCTTACTGATCCCAAACAAAGGGGATTTTTGTGCGGAGCAGGCGGATGAATCGGTAGGATTTTGTTGCATACTCTGGTACAAAGGGATGAAGGAAGTTGGCCTTACCTTGGAAGCTTTGTAGTTGGTGCCGAATTCTTGGTGATGAAATATCAAGGATAGCCTGAACTTTGAGGGGTCCTACCATTATCCCTTTGTGGGATATGATGAACCTAGGTAGATAGATTGCTAGGACACAAAATATGCACTTGAGGGGGTTCAGGTGAATTTTGTACTTGCGGAAACGTAAAAAGACTTGCCGCAAGTCATCTATCTATTGTGCTCGCTTTGGTGATCGAGCGATAAGATTGTCCAGGTAGACTAATATGATATGGATTATATAATGGAAACAATATGTCATGGTGCGCTGGAAGGTGGCTCCAGCATTTTTTAGGCCAAAGGGCATGACTCGATATGGAAATGTGCCTCACGGGGTTGTGAATGCAGTCTTATAATGGTGTTCTTTTCGGATCTGGATTTGGTTATATCTAGAAAATCCATCCATGAAGGAAAAGACCTCATGTCCAGCGCATGCATCGATAATTTGGTCGATGAAGGGTGTTGGGAAGTTGTCTTTGGGACACTCCCCATTTAGATCACGAAAGTCTGTACAAACACGGATGGTACCCTATTTTTTATTCATGGGAATAGGGTTAGAAACCCAAGTGGTGTACACAATGGGGTAAATGAAGTCAGCTATGCGCAGCTTGTCTATTTCGGCTTTGACCGCGACCGCTTTGGAAGGATGGATGGGCCGTTGTTTTTGGCGTACGATGGCCACATCGGGCCATGTGTCGATGTGGTGTTCCATGATGGATGGATCCAACCCAGGAATTTCAGTGTAAGACTAGGCAAAGATGTTGTAGGATTCTTGGAAGAGAGATTTGCAGGTAGTGACCTCTTCCGGGGAGCAAGATGCCCCCAGTATGATTTCTTCAACAACCTTAGGATTGGTTGAGATGTTGATTTTGATGGTTGGTGAGATGTTGGCCATTTTTCCTTCTTTGAAGGTGTCTAGTGCCGGAATGGGGTTTTTGAACCATTCGAATTTTCCATGAATGAAATCTTTGGTATACACAAAAAAAATGGTCAGACTGCGACACAAGTTCTTCGGGGAGGAAGAATGAGCGATGGTGCATGTTGTCCCATGGGTATTACAGTGCAGTCAATTCTTCAAGTATCTCTTCATCATTGCAGAAGCAAGGAAGAGACAGGTCTGATGGACCATCATTAGTGGTGGAGATAAGAGGGTCAGTAGAGCTGGACATCATGTAAATGGACATGGTGTCCGAAGAAGGAGGTGGGGGGTGAACTTCTTTGATCAAGGTGATCTTTTATTCAAGTGAATGTTGTCAAAGGTCGGCTAAAGCCATTCAGAACTCAGAAAAGTCTTGGAAGTGGTGAGAGTAGTGTCCATACAATCCACAAAGGGTGTCAGCATGGTTTGTTATCAATGACTTTTTTCTCACTACTGGCACACTTGGAAGTTCAACCACGGGGAGGTGTTCTGTTGTGTCCATGGCATCCAAATGTGCATGAATTATAGGAATCTCAAGACAGTTCTGAGTTGAATGGCCCTGTTCTTCACAGACGGCACAAGGTGGGATCTGTCGAGGTTCAGTGGTAGCTTTCACATTCTTTCCCCTGGCCCTTTTTGGGTGGGGCAGTGTGGGTGCAGGTGCGGTGGTTAGTTTTTGCAGGCCGGGTGGAGGGTGAGACTCGACTGCAATGGGTTGCAGGGGGGTTAAGACTACCTTGGGCATTGGTGGTTGAACTAGTGGATCAATATACCACACAGGAATTCCCAATGTAAGGTTGGGTAAGCTTAAGGTGGCCATTACTGGCTTTCTCATGACACTAGGCAGGGGAAAGAGGAAGGGAATTGTGTGGATTGGAGAGGATCCCAGATAACTCCCTGATGGTTGTATGTGGGGATGAGATTGTGGTTGCGGTTACATGTAATGCTACGG
Source organism: Pseudotsuga menziesii (assembly GCA_001517045.1). Taxonomy (NCBI): domain Eukaryota; kingdom Viridiplantae; phylum Streptophyta; class Pinopsida; order Pinales; family Pinaceae; genus Pseudotsuga; species Pseudotsuga menziesii. The sequence continues at coordinate 1,053,227 of LPNX010357350.1, forward strand.
TTGCGGATGATGTTGTAGCTGTTGTAGATGTTGCGGCTGCAGACAGTGTTGTGGTTGCGGTTGGGGATACGACTGTGGTTGTTGTTTGGGTGCAGCTGTGCTAGATGAGAGCATGCACAAATCCGCAGTCCCATTTGGTGTCAGCAGTGATACTAAGGGGAAAGAAGCCGTCATGGTGGTATAGACAAAAAAACCAGGGCCCACATTCAACAATGGGGAGGCTGGTATGTTGTCAACCATGGTGTTGATCGTAGGGATAACATTGGCAGGTGTGGTTATCCCTTGCAGATCAATGGTGTTGATCGTAGTGATAACGTTGGTAGGTGCTGTCAGCCCTTGCAGATCGTGATAAGTTAGTTGGTCAACCATCACGATTTTTCCTTCATGGGGGAACATCATGAGATGGAAAATAGTTGATGCTACAAATCTCATGGCATACATATAAATTCTTCTGAGGAGAAGGTTATAGTCCAATTGAGCGTTGACAACCTCTATGTCAATCAAAACTGTCTTCTCAACTAATGTGATGGGGACAAGGGGGAGGATTACTTGGGCTTTAGTGGGATGGCCATCGTAAGCCCGTAGAGTCATAGAGGATGGTTACATATTTGGGGATCCAAGCTTCTGACATACTAGGGTAGACATAACGCACATGGATGCCCCCTCATCCACTATGCACCGGTGCACAACCAAATTCTAGATAGACACCGAGATTTGGAAGGAAATGGTTGATGGCATTCGCGGTTCTCCATTCTCCATGTTGAATGTGATCAATTTGGAGTCAGAGGGGTCTACAGCATCGAGGGTAGCTAGTAAGGCTTTTCACTGCATTAGGCATGTTTTGAGTACCTCAAGAGCAGACATAGTGGTAGGTGTTTGGGCCAAATCATCCACGATGCTATAGCTGACAGCAGCTCTAGTCATGGTGTTGTTGGAAACCCTCCATATGGGGGGGCACAGGAAAGGGGGTAGCTGAAGAGGTGCATTGGTTGTTTTAGACGTGGATGCCCCTGATGGGTCAGCGGGTTCGATGTTGGTTCCATACTGATTTCGTCTGATCTACAAATTGACCTCTTTAGTTGTCATAGCTAGCAGGTGGTGGACACCTATTTATGATGTGGGAGGTGCCCCTGAAGCATTGGGATTGGGTTGGGGAGGGGGTGCAGTTGCCACCAATCCTTGCACTGGTAATGGATTTTGGAGCACCATAGGAGGAGGTCCTGGTGGTGCTGGGTTGGGTTGGGCTTGGTCTATTATGTTGGTGGCATGTTGAACCTCATTCCTAATGGCCTGCTTAGCATGACCCAGGAAGGGACACTTGAATGTGCAGTGCCTGTAGACCTCGCGTAGTGTGCATGGTTGGTTTGTCCACAACGGAGCGTTGCATCTTGGTGCATTTGGTCATTGAGGATTTTGGGCTGCCCGGTTCGCCGCGACATTGTTGGGAGGATTTGGTTGTTGACCACCTCCCTGCGATTGATTGTTTCCTTGGTTTCAGGGTTGGTTATTCCTGGCTTGACCTTTTTGGTTATTGGGGGCTGGTTGGTTGGGACGGTTTTGCTGTGCAAACACTTGTCCCAATGGAGCAGGTGGAGCAAGGGCAGGGGCTTGAACAGCTTGCACCGGTGGTGCAGAGTAGACTTGGGTGGGTGTTGGTGCCACAAATGTGGGAATTTGTCCCACATATTGCTGTGTTGGCCAAGATAATGCTTGGGCCTGCTGCGGTGGCACAAGTTGTACATAAGAAGTTGTGGCTCCAGACTGGGACATCATTCTTGCATAGTCCCAAGTTTGGTTTTGGTAGGCAAAACTAGGGGTTTTGCTTGGTTGTGGTGGTATTGTAGATGGTGTCGAACGGTGTAATGGTTGGTGGGAGATCGAGCCTATGATGCCATCTGCAGCATGGGATGCCCCCGATGCATCTCGGTAGGAGGTTCCTGCATGGGGAGCATCTGGAATGATAGTGTAAAGGTACCCAGACTGTGCATAGATAAGATCAAACTGCTGGGATTTCAAGATGGCTTCATCTTTGGATTGGGGACGTTCGGATGTGATGTCCTTTGCTATAGGCGGTAGCAAAGTTTGTAGGAACCAATCCAAGAAGATCCTTTCATCAAGTTGGATCTTGCACAAACTGCAGCGATGCCGCCACTCATGGATGTGGTCGGTTATGTGGGTCACAGTATTCTGGCAGAAAGATAACAAGATCTCCACCCTTCATCATATCTGATGGGGAGTTGGAAATATTGCAGGAACATGAAAGCCAAGGATTTGAAATACGGGTATTTGGCTTGTGGTAGCTCAATGTACCACTTGGCTGTAGCACCCGTAAGGGTGTGTTGGAATAGTCAGAGTTTGATCGAATCATCTACGATGTTATTTGATGAGCACCATAGGTGAAACGCCATGATGTGGTTTTGGGGGCACTCCCCTACCTTCCCTTCAAACTTGGGAATGTCCGAGGGAAGTTTGGTTGGCATGGGAGGCCAAAATGTTTGATGGCGGATAGGGTCATTTGTTAGTCAAGCCAAGTCAGGAAAGTTGAGACGTGCCATGAATGGAAGGTTTGACCCAAGGTTGATGTGAGATGGGGCAACGATGGTGGTGGGGTTTGCAAGGGCATGATGGAACTACATAACTAGGGGTACTTGTGGCACTATTATGGATGACCATTGCCCCCAATTGTGGTGAAAGGAACTGTGTGAGTGGAAGGACCACTTCCCCCATGTGTGACAGGAGGGACAGTGTAGGTGGAAGGGCCACTGCCCCCATGTATTCCAAGTGGGATAGTGTGAGTGGAACATGAGTGGAAGGTATACTTCCTCCATGTGTCACAGGTGGGAAAAGTTGAGTGGTTAGTATGGGTGGTGGTAGCTGGCTTATGACGGTTTGTATGACCATGCTAGGGCCACCTGCAGGGGTGTTGGTGGTGATTTGGGGTGTGGACATGGGTCCACTGCTAACCACTATGCCAGAAAATGGATCCGGGTTTGAACCAGCCATGGGGCTAGATGGTGTGGTGTGTAGATCTGGTTCAGACTGGTATGAGTCTGAATCTGAATCAAAGGATGTGTGTCCTTCTGATGGTGTGGAAGGTTGTTGAGAATGGTCTCGATGATGTCGGTTTAATGACCCGTACTGTGGTGGTTCACCTCAAAATGGTGGTAATTATTTTTGGACCCCAGTTTTAATGGTTTCCTATTGGCTTCAGGTGGTCACTCGGCCACCAAGACTGCCAGAAGACAACGCTTGGCTTTTTCCTCATGGGCATGCTAGTCAATCGGTGGGGGTCGTTGCCGGTTTCGTTTGGCAATTCCTATCAGCAGCCAACTACTTTGGGTTTCCCGTGGTACTCCTCATAATGAGTTTCTGGGCTGAGCCCAAGTACTTCCCATGGTTAAGACAGTCAGGGACTTATGTCCTCAAAGACTGCAGGTGTTTAACTTAGTGTAAATTGTAAATTTTAATGTCTCACTCAGCGTCATGAACTGAGTTGGGTTGATTTATATGGTATGGTTTGTGTGAATGTATTGGATATTTTTGTTACTCTTAATGGTTTCCTGTATGGTTTATGAATAGTCCATAGAGATTGTTTGGTTTATTTCATAAACATAAGTAATGAAAGCAGTAAACAAATTTTTTAACCATATACCATTTGTGATCCTAAACCGTGATAGCCTAACTACGTGACTACCTTACACCTATATTTATCTTCAACTAGGAAAGGGTGCTAGGATCTCAACACAATGGGACTAAGCCCATCCGTAGTTCCATAGGTCACCCTCAAGATGCAAGGTTGGTCAAGAAGGAGGACGTTGAGCACCATGAGAAGCCCTCCTTCTCTACCCCCTCTACCTTCCAAGTCACTCGTTTTTAGTGGCTTCAAAAAATAATAGGTGAAGTGCCTATTACTATACGAGCTTCACCCTTCGTCTTATCCTAGAATACCCCAAAGAGTGATGACTAGGTAGAGGAGGAAGGGCTAGGCAAGATGTTTGATTTTAATTATAGTAAATTTTAATCAAGATTTAATGATGTTCATTAACCCATTAACCATTGTATTACTATTTGATTTACACATGTTGCAACTGAAATGAACAGAAACAGAAACAAAAATAGAATCAGAAACATATTTAATGGATAGAGGTGGCTGAGCCGCACTGACAGTCCCAATAGAAGCAAACAGTGAAGCCCAAAAATGGGCTGCGCACCTGTAAAGGACCTGTTTTTGCGAAATGGATTGTGATCAAACCGTGAGGAATTACCTCAAACAGTTGAAAACCCACTTCAGAAACGGGCCCTTTTACCCCTACTTATGAGAATATTCACATATCGATCAACTGTTTTGGAAAAAAATGAGCCCAAACACAGGTAAATTTTCAGAAATTCGATTTGGCCGTTTTTGCACAGTTGAGCGATTCGCAACTCACAGAACGACCAACAATAACTGGTACTGTGGCCGAGACAATAAAAAAAATGAAATAAAAATATAAATCAACCTAAATAAGTAAAGTATATTAAAAAAACCCAGGGATCCAGCGGGATCAACCTGGTATGGTCGCTAGTTCTGTAGTAGGGATTTCTCCCTTACCTACAAGGCAAGAATGGCTACCTTCCATCTATAGGAAGGAAGGGTAGGGTTCTTGATGGTAATGCAAGAAAAACAAAATGAAAAATGAAGCAAAGAGAACATAAAAGAAATAAAATGGAAACCCTGCACACAAGGTTAGACTCCAAAAACCTGCATACAAGTAGTTAGAACATGAAATAAACCTGCAAGCAAATGTTAGAAAAAATATGATAAAAATGACAAGAAACAAAGCTTATAACTCTTGATGGAAATGGGCCACCATGCCCTAGCTTGGAGAAGCACCTCTCTCTTGGCAATGGGGGAGCTATGGCTCAAAGGGAAAATGGATGATAGGGAGTGTGGGTGGATTGAGAGGCAAATGGTCTCAAGGCATCCACTCGGGCAGCATAACAGTATGCAAGGGAGGAATGATTTGAGAGTGACCCCCACCCCTCTATTTATAGCTTTTTGGGGGTTTTTTAGGGTTTTAAGTTCCTGGTTGGGGCTTATTTAGCCCCATTTTTGGGATTTTAGCCCCTTTCGCCCTATCTTTAGCTCCTTTTGGAGTTTTAAGCTCCTTTGATGGGTTTTAGCCAATTTTTGGAGGCTTTAGCCCCTATGAGAGCTATTTTGGCTCTTTTTAGGGGATTTTAAGCCCTTTTGCTCATTCTTAAGCCTTTTTGAGGATGTGGGGGTCCAACGGGGTGAAATGAGGGTCATGCATGGGTGTCCTTGGGTGGTGTAGGCCATGTAGAGCTGAGTGAGTGATTTTTTGGGTTAACACATGGTATTTTCCTGTGTTTTTCTTACCCTTTCTCTTTTCTAGGGTTTTTGAACCCTTTTTTGGGAGAGAGTGAAGGTAAACCATAGTAAATAATGATGTTTTGGACCATTTTTGTGGAAATACAATTGTGAAGGTCAAAAGTAAGGTAATTATGGTAGGAATATGATATATGTATATGGTTTATACCATGTAGAGCTAGGTGAACACTTTTTAGTGTTAACAATTGATA